>OY776078.1:35538225-36138225 GCA_963675205.1 Catocala nupta
AAAAATTAAAATATATTTTTAATCCCATAAACATACTTTACCTACCGCAATTACACAAACATACTCAGTATCAAATCATAGAAAAACGTTAAAAGAAATTGTCTATATACAGTAATTTTATTTCATCAATGTTGTTGTAGGTACGACACTAATGATTCTATTTTCTAAGCTTACTTCAAAATATATATATGAGTTACCTACCTTCTTTACTTTATATTATATAGTTTACCCTCATTTTTATTTTGTACCTTTAGTTTTAATATTAATAGTACACATGTATGTTTAATGTATAATTTAACGGAACGAAACTAACGTCTAAGATACAGGCTCGGCCTAGTTTAGACGTTAGGGTTCATTGAATATTGTATACATCCAGTTATTGTATTATAGGTTAAGAAGTTGCATATATTGTCATCTATTTCGCATCAATAAAGAAATGTATTATTATTATTATTAACTCTAGATAGCAGTACGCTATATATTCGTTTACTAAATAATACAATTAAGATTGGACTATACCTGCATCCGAAAGTGACCAAACGAATTTTTATACCTATTAATATTATAAAGCTGAAGGCTATAGGCTATATAACATTATCTACGACCAATTGGAGCGGAGCAGTAATGAAAAATGTTGCAAAAAGGGGGTAAATTCTCTTATCTTATACTAATATTATAAAGCTGAAGAGTTTGTTTGTTTGTTTGCTTGAACGCGCTAATCTCAGAAACTACTGGTTCGAGTTGAAAATTCTTTTAGTGTTGGATAGCCCATTAATCGAGGAAGGCTATAGGCTATATAACATCACGCTACGACCAATTGGAGTGGAGCAGTAATGAAAAATATTGCAAAGACAAGGTAAATTCTTATATGAAGCAGACGAAGTTGCGCGGGTCAGCTAGTATATAATATTCAAGTACATAACTACACCTCCCTATGCGTGTGCATGACAAAATCTTAACTGTAATCGACTGAGATGCGCCCTTGGGAATCTCTCAAGAGATAACGTTTTAAACAGAGCACGGAATGTCGTTAATATGTAAAGAAGGTCTGTCCCAAATACGACACACTAACTTTAAAACTAGGTTTAAATAATAAATTTGGCAACGAACTGGGCTAAGAACGTCCCTTAGTTTATTCATATCCCAGGTGAACCAAGAGCTGATTTCGGAAGTACCCACGACATGCTACAGTGACCTAATTTGTTTACTCAATTATACAACGCAAGGTATATGTATCTCAGCGTTACTTTAACGTAAACAGGCGGGCTTATGTACTTTTGAAAATCGTTTCTAAAGTACATTTGGATCGCCAGTGCAATTATTAGGTTTATAAAATAAACACACCGTTTCCTATATCAGGAATAGAATATAAACAGGCATTTTAAATCAATGAATGTTTCTTTCGGCAAATGAAACAAAATTATACCTACCAATTGTTTAACACCCCAACAGAAACAGGCTGGATGCTCCGTTTTATCGGAAATTGCTTCAAAAGTGTACCTATTACCTCCAATCCAGATTGTTCTCATTTAAATAAAAGCAAATATCTCCTACTTTCGTACTAAAATTAAATCGTAAAAAAGAAAGTACTAGCCGCTTATATGCCGAACTTTAACTTTTTTAAACATTAGGTTTTTAGTTCATGTTGCGGCGATATATTTTATGCAAACGCCATCTAGTGCGTGCCTATTGCAACAAGATGTTTGACCTAGGTATCTAGTGCAGAAACGCATAAGTTCAGTCGTGATGCACTTAGTAGTGGCACATCGTGCCGCTAGATGTCACTATTAAAAACTAACAACAACTATATTATCGGCAAGTAGGAACCTACTAAGGTCCGTAGGAATTGTATAATATAAAATCGAACTTATTCCTTGTTCATAAGGCTTAGTTTACACTGTCTATAGCTGAGATGGCAAAACGATTTGGGAGTGTCAGTTGGCGCAGAAGCTGCCACCAGGAGTAAAATATTGACTTTAGTAGCCGCTTCTATGAAAGGGAAAACATTAGCATTGTACTTATAGCGTAACATATGACGTATAAATACCACTAATATTAATTTAAAATACTAGAGAGCTTTTAATAGTAGACATTTGGCAGCACTTAACTGTATGCAGTTTGTCGTACAGTTTTTGTGGCGTGAGAAATCAATGTTTTATATTGTTAGATAAAATACACAAGTGAATCAGTGGCTGGTTACAACATATTATTGCACAGGTAATTTAAATAAAATAGAAGAAAATATATGTATAACGGTATTCAAAACTCAGTGAATAATAATTGAATTTTCATTTCAGTTTACCAAATAATCGCGTATGTGACCAGAAATCGGTTTGCGTGGATAACGTGGAAGGCCTATGTACTAGTGGACATTTTTGGCAAGAATATGGAATGGAGACAAAAAAAGACATGATTCCGGCGACGAAAACAAGAAGCTCTATTGTATGCAGATTACATATTAAACCGGAGGACTATGCTGAAATGTTATCAAAAATGTGTAAGTTAAAAGCGATACTATCAGTTTCCCTATAAGTAATGAGTAATTTAGTGGTATTATGTAGCATTAATTTTACGAATATATTTTAGTATGTAGGTACGTTCTCACACTGAGAAGAGACCCGTGTCCAGCAGTGCGAGAGTTTTTGTACAAGGCTGATATTATTATTATAATGTATTAAGCCCTTTTTTACGCGTTCGGTAGTTTGTAGATAAAATTCTTATTTATTTATGTATACTTATTTGGTATAATTTTAAATGTTTAACAAAATTTTTTTCTGCGACTTTAGCGCTGTTAAATTTGTAAGTAGGTACCGTTATATATACTATATTCCTCGATATTTAGATGGCGTATTAAAGTTAAACATGTACGAGAATTTAAGTTAGAGTTCGAGCTACACAACTGTTAAAACCTTATTCAAATTCGTGCAAATCTTTTTCACACATACAACATAGACAGATGGACAGACAAACATTTTAAAATAGTTATTTTGGCTTTTATAGATTTTATAAAATCACATAAGCTTTTTAAATATTGGCCTATGGCCTGGCCTAAAAGGCCAGGCCATAGGCCAACAGCCCATAGGCCCACAGCTTGGCTCGGGAAAGCTACTATGCTGATCAGTCAAGTTGTTAAGTTGTGAAAGCGTAACAACATTCGCATTTATAATATTAGATAGGACGTATAGACATCGACCAGATACAATTTTACTATATGTATAGATAGCATGTGCATATATTTCTAACTAGATGTGCCTGCGGTTTCACTCGCATTTATGAATACTGCGCTGCCCCCGTGTGTCGTAGCGTGATAAATAAGCTATCTAACACTAAAAGAATTTTAGACACCAAATCAATAATGGATATATAATAATAACGACAACCTTCTTGATCAGAACAGAAAGAGAATAAAGTCATAACTATGCCGCAACTTCTTAATAGGCGTGAAGGTAAAATCAATAACAACATCATGACATAAGTATCTAAGCGATATTTTTTTTAAATAATACCTGCCTCTTTAATACATGCATGCAAAGTGTTCATTATTCTGATAAATAAGATTATTCCAAAGAGCATATATGCAAAATCGCCAAATTGCATATGATTTGAGTAAAATGTTGTATGAGCTAGCTTTTGCCCGTGGCTTTGCTCGCGTAAATGTAGGTTATGTCAGGTTAGTAGCAGTACTTTTTACTAAATGAAAGGTATCATGTATCGTTTGTTGTACCAATGACAACATATAGGTATGCAAAATTTCATCATGATCGGTCTAGTAATTAAGGCGTGAAAGCGTAACAAACCAACTGACATTGCCATCCTAACTAATGTTATAAATGCGAATGGAGTGTGTGTTTGTTACGCTTTTAATTCACGCCAAAATCTAGTTTAAATATCTGTAAGGATTTCTACAGGTATTCAACATGGAACGAAGTGCTAATAATATAAAAAAATTGTTATTATTTTCGACAGAATGCCGATCAAAGCCGAAGCCATATATGTCAGAAATAATTCTGGGGCTTGTGGAGTTACTCGAACTAAACCATAGCAATTGGCTAATGAGGTAGGTACTTTTCCAAATTATATCTTTGAAAACAAAATTAATACCAAGCCTAGTCGATTATTTTTCATATTTAATCACAGACAATGTCCAGACAATAATAGCTTTTTTAAAGACATCTCCCGCTCTTTGGTCAATTCCTGTGTCACAGGGTGCTTTACAAACATCCGAACAACGCCCACAAATAACACCTACTCGGACTAATTAATTTTAAATCACACACATTTTTGTCCGGTGTGGGGTTCGAACACACAACATTTGACGCAGTGGCAACGGCAAGGCGATCACTTAAACCACTACGCCATGCGCGCAGCCACTGCAGTACGTATAAAGGTAGACACACATATCAACTCTGAAAAGGACCGGCACCGTATCAACTCGAGCTGTGCAGTATTCTTTGTTTGAAACTCCCTACTGCAACGCACACTAATCGGAATCGTAACGTACGTGCAGTCCTCGCGCTTACAGCTCGGCGCGGCGTCCCCGAGCTTACGGCACGACGTCCCCGCGCTTACGTCTCTCCGTGCACTACTGTTGCCGAACGTGCTGTCATTCACAAGATAACTAACAGTCGTGTTGCGCGTGTGTTTTATTGAATTTGTAGGTTAGATTTCAAATAAAAATAACGATGAAAAGGGGTCATTGAAGAAGTGAGAAAATATCCATATTAATATGATTGAAGTGAACGCGGCGTAAGCGCGGCGTTGCCTAGCCGTAGCCGAGTCGACGTAGCGGTGCTGTTGATCCGCTTTGGTTACGTTAGGTTGACGCCTGTTTGACGGCGAAGCGAAAGGCGATACAGTGACGATTCACGATATTAACATTTCAGTTCGCGTAGTGATCTTCGATGGCACGTCGCAGTTGCGAATGATTTTCATTAGAAAACTTGAGATGTAGGTTCGATGTAGATTTTATGAAAGCTACCCTTAATAACCATACAAAGATTTACCTACATATAACCTTTTTTACTTCAGCGCACATAATAATAATAATAATGTCCTCCAGACCAAATTTCGGTCACAGCGGCCAATCTTAACTGAGACTGGACATCTGTGCAGGAGATATTATAGTGCACAAGCGTGTGCGCTAAAACAAGTGCATTCTTTGGTCCCTAAATCTCATGATCCGATAGAACGGTAATCCGACACGACCAGAGAGAGATTAGGCGCAGGACCAACGGTTTTACGTGCTTTCACGTGTGTGGCACAGGGGTGTCTGACACCGCCAACTTCCTTAATCCGGGCTGCTATTGAGATTTCTTAACTGAAAAACCCAGTAACTTCTTTTTGGCCCGACCTGGGATTCGAACCCAAGACCTCATGCACAGCAGACGCATTTACTACCGCTGCGCCACGAAGGCAGCCAGCGCACATATTAAGATTATGTCGCAATGTATTTGCTGAGACGAACTTGTATTCAAGTAAAGGAATAATAAGTTTTAGTGATATAATGGAATTATATAATATTCAAGAAGAGGAAGGCTCACGACTTGCTAATCAATTGAATACAAAACACAGTGACATCTATAGAAAACAATATAGAATATTAAGTGTGTCAGTGGAATATTCTATAGACGTTCTGAATTGTTTTAGCAGTTATTAATTTCGTGCTGTTGGGTCTATTGTGAAGTATATTCGTATCATAGGTAGACATGTATATTTATTTAAACAGCCAACGCCCATTGACCATTTAAGCAGTAGTTTTCAGTGTACTTTACGGATTCTTCGTGTTTTTTTTAGAGACAACGCTCGCTCTACGCGTCCTTCTTGCATCGTGGGGTACGTTCCAAACAACGGACACAAGGAACATCCCGGCTCGAAAGAACTGTTTGTGGTTCACACACACACACACTTTTGTCTTGTGTGGGTGAGTGTGTGTCAAACCCACACACTGGCCACAATGTCAGCGGCGAAGCGAGCACGTAAACCACGTGCGACTGGACGGATGGCGTAGAGGTTTATTATTTATATCGTCAACTTACCTTTCAACGTCATAGTTAGACAGTAGAGAATATTTAATATTGTCTTTCGTTTACGCGAATGTTATAGATTGAAATTAAACTACTTCATACGTATTTTATCGCGTTGTTTATTTAACAATTTTATTACATAATTTTAACACCGTTTCGCTACTACTATTAATTTTTTCTACTTTTTAAGCGTTTTAGATTATTAAAACTATTTATACTAGCGGTCACCTAGTGGTCAAAATTCGACCAAAATTCCTAAACTTCCTACTTTGTTTTCTGTTTTTCTCTATTACATATAAATAAGGTATAGGTAACTATATAGTTACAAAGAATTGTACGACGTCAGACGAACAATGTCAAAATATTACGAACGCGATTCGACTGCGTGTGTCCAATGCAAGTTTGTGTGCGTGTAGTGTTTTTCCATTAATTTAATATATTTCTTAGCATATTTTATAAAAATATTTGGATTCGCCCTTCCTTCTCCATATAAATTTTAACTGTGCCAAATTTCATATTCCTTCGACCGCGCAATTTTCGTAAAAATGGGGGAAAAAGTTTTTTCACGTAGTAATGTATAGATTTGAGTTTACACTTGCCCCGACGTTTCGGTTGCTTTTCATGTTCACGGGGAGACTAAGATACCTGAACATAATTTAATTATTGGTGTTTCTATTTACGCACAATGAGCTCAAAGTATCATGAAGTTTAGCTGTACTTAGCTTCTTATAGGGTTTGACTATTCAAATTACTGGATATCAAGTTGGTTCCTAAAGCTCAATAGTAGTAGTACAACAGTTTCAAAATAATGTAATAAAGTGTTAAATAAACAACGCGATGAATCCGTATAAAATAGTTTAATTTCAAAGCAGAGAATATTATTAAGCATGACAATCAACATAGACGCAAAATGCTAGCTTTGACGTTAATTGTAGATATGATGAGATGTTCAAAACTTAGCCGTAGACTCTTTATCGTAATAGCATAAAATATTAGCGTTAATCCAAACTGTATAGATGATACAATCAATCTCATGGTGATACTTGATTTTAGACGCCGAATGAGAATTTTTTTGGCACCGAGTTATTAGTAGATTGCTTAGATTCTTATATTCTTTGGTTTCACATAATATATGTCTATACAAAATAAATGTAATTTATTATATATGTAAGTGGATACTTTAAACTTATTGATAAGATTACTGGAAAACACTGTCAAGCCGCCAAAACTGCTACTAAAACACTCTTAACACAATAACATTGTAAATATGACTGTATTTGGTCAAATTTCAGAACCGGTTGTAAAGAAAATTCATTTCTGTACCTAATAGTAAAACTATCATCACTCACTCATCGGTCAGCATTCTCGTTACCACAGTATCCACAGTGAGATTGTATTTTATTATAGTTATACTTTTATTTTCTTATAGTTTGGTTTTGCTAAACGAATATATCTTATATATAAAATTCTCGTGTCACAATGTTAGTTACCATACTCGTCCGAAACGGCTTGACCGATTTTTATGAAATTTTATATGCATATTTAGTATATCTGAGAACCGGCTACTATCTATTTTTCATACCCCTTAGTGATAAGGGTTGTCCACCCCTAACATTTTTTTAAATCTTTTAGGCAAAACATTTTATGGAAAAACAACGTTTGCCGGGTCAGCTAGTTTGATCTAAATTTCGATAAGCTACAGCCAGACATTTGAGCCAAAACTATAATATATGTATAACTAAAGTGCTTTCAGGTGTAGATTTATATTTTAATGATATTTAAGTGTAATGCTTAATGCAATACTTTATTCTTTTGAGTCACAATGGCACACCAGCCACCAGCCAGATACAGTAGTATACCTACACCGGAGCCAGGTAGTTAAGCCTATCATTCTATAAAGAGAACAACTAACTCAGCTGTTATGATAGAAAGATGTTTGTATATCTTGAATATGCCGTAAGATTTACAAATTAGATCATAATAACCTGCACAGACTCCGACGTACATATGTTTTCTATATACATATATTTAGTGCCAGCTAACATATCACTCACAGTATTCATATATAGTTAATTGTATTTGAAGATTATGTATCTTTGGATTATTTACATTAATGTAACTAAATTTTATAACATCGTTGACATTTATCTTAGGTGCCCTGTCTGAGGAAAAAAATCTGCTTAGATAGTAGCATGAGGTATGATGTACTTCAAAGAGGATTTTTTTGTGTATACACGTATCTTTGTTGAGCTATATTACTAAGGTCTGTAAAAATATTTATGAAGACGTCATTGCTCCTTTTTTCAAATTTTAGTAATATTTGAGCCGGCAATAGTCTTTTCGAAATGTAGGAGACATACTGAACTCGTTCTCCATCACAAGGATAGAAGTGGTAATAAATTCAATAATCCTAAATATGTCAAGTCTTCAGACAAATCTTTTGTGTCTAGCGACTCAATAGGTTCAAGCCTGGTTCAGTGGTTACCCTAGTTTATATGTGTGACTTATTGCAGCATTATTATATAGAGAGCTTCCATAATCAATCTTACGTAAAGTAAGAGACATGTAAAATCTTCGAATTTGTAGCGGGTCACATCCACGACAAACCCCCTAAAACTTTTAGTAGATGTACCAAAAAAGGTACATCTACTATAAGTTTTTTAGAAACATTTATATAACTCATAAATAGATTTTCCCCATCTTAAGCATTTATCCAGGCATACCCACAAAAGTTGGATATCCATTTGCATAAATTTTTAAGACCTGATATAACATGGCATACTTTTGGCTGCCTAATTATATTTACGAATAACAGCTTACGCATATCGTTTTAAGCATAATCATAGAGTTGAATTGTATATTATCACAACTGGCCGCTTGCAACCTAAACCTATATATAGTGTACGGACAAATATGATAAATGGTCCATACACCAAGGATGATGAAATGATAGAGATAAGTTAACTTGTTATAAATTGTAACTCTACCAAAGTAATGTCAAAATATAATGTTATCTAATAGGTACTATATTATTGATATATGATATGTGTTACGGTCAATGATACACTTTTTAGGTCAACCGATTGAGTAGGTATGATGCTTGTTAGGTACTAAATAACTATATATAATTATGTATAATGCTGACACTGCGATGTATGGGTGATTTGCCCGTACATATAGGGTTATCACTAAGATAATTATGTCAACATAAGCTGTATGCTAAGAATAATTATGGCAATGTTTTATTATGCCAAAATAGTTATGTCAAAGTATATTATTAGGAAAAAAATATAATGCGAAAAGAAGATCCCATAAATACTTTGACAATCAACAAAAACTAAGTTAGCATTATTTACTTTAAGATCCATAGACAGTCTTTTACGGGCTGTACTAAATAGGTTACATACATTTTGGTTGTTTACAAAATGTCTAGTCTTGTAGTTACAATTTAAAATGCTTTTCATCATTTACAATGTTTATAGATAGAGGAAACGTAGAATTTTTTATTTGTCTTTGAAATTATCAAGTGTTATGTGAACATTTGAGTTATTACAAATTTTAATGCTATTAGTAAAACGAACATGTTAATGTCCGTATGGCACATTTGTACTGTTTTAACCACCACGCCCACCTTAATCTGTACATTATGTGACTCACATGTATAGGTTATTTATGTGAATTACCTAAAGCTGGCAAATTCAAATTCTAAGTTTCGTATTTTCATAATTCAGGTCTCGAGATCGATACCAGGGGCGCATCTCTTACTTTTCGAAGTTGTGTGCATATTAAATACATAGTTAATCATCGCTCGCTTTAACGGTGAAGAAAAACATCGTGAGGCAATCAAATCTGCATGTCTAAGAGTTCTATATAATGTTCTCTAAGATATGTGAAGTCTGCCAACCCGCACGCTGATCCAGTGTCAGCGTGGTGGACTATATCCTAAACCTTCTCAAATTGAGAAGAGACCCGTTCCCAGCAGTGAGACAGTTTAATACAGGGCTGATATTAATATTATTTTCATAAAAATATTAGACATTGAAGAACAAAGTCCATCAAATCGGTAAAAGATCAAAATGACTTAAAACGGTATTATTTAATAACATGTAACTATAATATTTATTTATTCCTCTCAGTTGACAAAAATAAGTATACACTGTTTTGATGACATAGTAGTGGGAGACTGGTTTTCAAACTAGGTTAAAAACCTGTGTGATGGATAACCAGGCCCCATTTCAAATTTAGATTGATGTTCCAAAATGTACAGTTATGGAGAATGAAAATAATATAAAAAAATTCAAAAAAATGGAACCAAACAAGAGAATAAAGGTGTGTGTGTGTATGTGCGTGTGTGTGAACACATACATATTATTATAACTTGTAAACTTTAATAATTGTACTAAACCTATTTAATAATATATCACGTTGTTTTATTTTTAAATTGTTGCAGCGATATATGGTGGGAGGATATTAGACTACCACGCACAATTCTTAAGTTCGAAGTTACGCTCGGTCCCTCTGACTTCTAGAAGTTTATTTGCATCATTTAGGTGACAAATAATGCAAATAAACTTCGCTTGAACGGTGAAGGGAAACATTGTGGTGAAACCTGCATGCTTAAGAGTTCCCTATAAAGTTCGACGTCTATCAACCATACTAGACCAGCGTGAGGAAAGGTTATAAAAAAGAAATGGCAAATAAAACTAGATACAGTTATATTATTATTTGCACTTGGCTGCCGATGTGATATTAGTTTTAGGTAAGGACTAACTAGATGCTTCGCAGGCCCGCGCTTAAAGGTGATTTATTTAAAAAGAATATCGAGTGCTCATTGATTTAAATAATGGATAACTAGTTTAAAATAGACTTTTATTACGAATATACACTTAATTTTAAAAAAATAATTGTTTTTAAGGAATAATTATTAGTGTAAATTAAACTGCAATGATTATTTTTTCGTAAGACATTGTTTGAAATGTTAATAACTTTGTATTTCTGAAAAAAATTGTCATCATATTTTATATTATTATCATTCATCATCATCTCAATAGTGTTTCTACTAAACTATACACACTCGGGCATGCTATTATAACTTTATCTAAAAATGTAATAAAAACGACTGAACTGCTTTTGACAATAATTGTTTATCTTGTTCTGCAATTTCTAATACACAAGGTATCTGTATTATGACTGTTTTGTTTCATAATTATACGTGTCACTATTATTTTCTAATCCCGAAGCTCTCATAATTAATCATAGAAGAGAGATTCTTGGTGACTGAATTCGAGGCTACTAGAAACACTATATTATGTGTCTTTTGTAAGGTACAAGTAACTCAAGATTAAGACTTCTGTTAGGTCTCAGCGGCCTCCACTTTAGCATTTAGAGGTTGAATTAGACGATTCGAATTCGAGTAAGAAATAGTACGTAAAATCATAAGAAACGATAAGTTCATTTTGTAGATCAAGGCTCGTCAACAATTATGTAGATACATATGTAAAATTAAAGACTGGAAAGAAGTGATATTTTTAGGTTAATATTTGGACATCTATTTATCTACTTCCTTGTTCTTAGATTCGAAGATCTCGAACTAGAATTCGTGCCCCATAAGATATGGAAACCCAAAAGCGTTTGTCTCTTTTTATCTGGCGTCATCTTGTGAGATAGAAACGTATGGTGAGTACTTAATTTGATAAACACTTTCGTGAGTTATCGTGGGCTTATCAATTCGTGAAGGGCATTGCCACTGACTTCTAATATACACAGGCTGGACGGGCTATCCTGTACAACATGATAGCAATTTTAAATACCTAATCAAAGTGCCAACATTGAGCCTACAATGAAACTATTTTGATATCATTTAAATTTAATTGCAAATGGTTGTACTTTGTAAATGTTTGCTATTTTATAATGTGTTAATGTTAATGTATGTAATAAGATCACATTATAAAGGCATTTGTCGATTGTTCAATTTTTTTTATTCAGACCAACACTGGTCCATATATCAGGTTATCATATGATTATGTATAAACGAACCATTCAATCAGACGATCGGTTCAGTTTAGATTGCGACGAATGGCATCAGATTAGAGAGCAATCAGCTCATCAACTCAATAGTACTTGCGTCACATTCAAACCACATAATACAATCACTTGATCAGTTCAGTTACAGGCCGATGAAGTTTGGTTATTGTTTGAGCATCTGTATATACGATATGTACCTATTCATTTTGTTTATAACGCTTATTGGACTTGAAAGCTGTTCAATGTATTGATACGATTACGACGTTAGCCATAAGCATCCTAACTTAATATTATAAATGCGAATGTGAACGTGTTTGCTTGTTTGTTTGTTACGCTTTTACGCCTCAACTACACTACTAATCATCATGAAATTTCGCATACACGTTGTCAGCGGTAAGTACTGTTCCCGAGGGATAGGACATTGACGTGGCCTACATTTACGCGAGCGACACCGCGGGCAAAATCTAGTAATATATAATTACAAAGTTTAGCACGTAAAGACACTGCTACTTAACCCATTGTGCCGCGGCGGTACTCCGGCGGCCAGATGCAATAGGTGAATAGTTATGACTGGCTTTCCAAGACTTGATAAATAAAAAAGGGCATTATTTATTGTATAGTACATCAAAATGTGTGTAAGTATTTATACAAATATTTTAAAAAAGAAAGATTTGTATTTTTGTGCTTAAGTTTGTTTGTAATGAAAACCACAAAAACTACAAGACGTAATTAAAAATTATCTCTCCATTAGATAGCTCATTTATCCAAAAGTAACATAGGCTATATAAAGTCACGCCCCCACTAGTAATCATAAACGTGAGTGAAACCGAGGGACTAGTTAGTTAATCAACAAAAAATAACCGAACTGGTACAATATTCACAAAAAACGCAAAGATCAAAAATAAATTATTTCAAGTTACAAAATTTAGTGTAACTTTGAATGTTAAAGTTGTACTAAATTTTTCCTGTGAATTTACATTTTACTGCCACGTTCAGCAAAGTAAGGGTGTTGGGCTCATGAGAAGAACGGGCAAGAAACTCATGGCCACTCTTTTTAATCGCCAAGTTTACAATAATATTTTGTGGGGTGCTGCAACCATTTCTCCATGAACTAATACTGAACATACTCAAGCATTTAATAAAATTTTATGGTAGCTTCTAAACCAGCAGTATGGTATATAGGAGCATCCACTTACATGTACATAAATAATCAAGACAAAGCATAATCGTAGTCCACAGTTTAATCTAACTGTTTAAATAAAAATGTAGTAAGTAAATTATCGAATGCCATCAAGATCAATCGGCCTTCGCCATATTGAAGGGAAGGGAACGCCCCAGTCCATGACGCCACCACAAGCAATGACATTTGACTGAGCATGACGGTCCTTTACTAAATATTGTACCAGTTAGTTTAGTTAGTTAAGAGAGAGAATATTTCGTTATATTACAGTGATGCGTGTGATAAACACACATTTAAAGATTTTATCTATAGCAAAATTTAACTGGTGTACATCACTAATATTACTTTCAAGTACACTCACTACTGCATTAAACATCAGAATGACGAAAATTGAATGGAGTGACCTTTTTGGTGACGGTAATGCGATTTTTCAGGCTGTACAGAGCTTGTCAATACGTGACCAGTCTCAACATGCTTAATTTGGGAGACTTGTAGAAGACCTGCTGTCAAAATAGTATATGCTTGGTAAAATATTCGTGAAGATGCACCAAATACCCAATACCTAAACCAGCAGTAATTTTAGATAAATTTCGATATTTAGTATGCAAGTTGACCTGTAGTACAACCCTAATACGGTATCCAGACTAAATTCGAAGAACTAGAAAGTCCTTAGTTCTTCTACATAAACAGTGTCACCATAATTAGATCCCATTCGCGATCTCAGATCTGCTGTTAAATAGTTGCTGGCTTATAATACTAGTCGTTTTCGTGAAAATATGCTGAATACAAGATTTTCTAGTAACTAATTTCAGATAAAATATCTGTCACCTATTTAATTTGAGCGAAAGCACCTACCCTAAAGATAGTCATTAATTGCTTTTGGCTTAGGTAGGTACATGGTCATTTTGTAATAATGGCCATGCCATAGTGATTTCCCGTCAATTTACATGATTTTTTCCACATATAATAATAAAATAATAAATACTGTAGTTGCCAACTGAACCACAAAAACGGAAGCTGCATTTATTAACAATTTCACATATTCGCAAATACCTAAGGTAAAATATAATAATCATTTGTTTTACTTGGCAACGTAAACATTAAATTTAAATGTTCAATTGGCCACATTTTTATACTAATCGCCTATAATCGACTAAATGAAATCATCAGATTTAAGATAGGTCATAATCCACCATGCTGGCCCAGTGGGTCAAAAAGAAAATCCTAATTAGCTAGATATAAGATTTGTTTTAGTTCAATTTGATAGTATAAGAAGTATCACTAATGCCTTATCCCATTTTGATCGAAGACTAAAATGCCAGTCCAATCCATTTTTATTTATTTTTTACACGTTTAACAATGTTTGTCCATGTTTTTATATTCAATATATTTTTTAATTTCAAATAATATTATATCTTTATTAAAGACCAAAAGTAAAAAAGGTTATTTTTATTGCGCGTACGTGTAATACATTTATTTATTTAGCCTGTAGTTCCATTGCAGCAACTAATTTTACAAAAATTTTTCATTGCCATCACTAAAATATTTTTGGGCCCTTATACATTACATTACACTAACATCAAAATTATTACTTTGTGTAACTAAGTAAACGCATGAATAATTATTACAACATTATTTAAGTTGTAATTTTACAGGAAATTATTAAAACGTTTCTTAGTAACTTTTTTAACCTAGGTCTTTATAAGCCCTAAAAGTACTTGACATATGAACTTGAGGTTAGGAAACGGAAGTGCGAAAGATGTTGTAACGCTCTCTGATAAGAACTATTGATATTCAGTTAAATGGGTATTATTGTGAAATTAAGTGATGAAATAGTGAACTCAGGTATACAAACCAAATATCAGGTACTTGTGCTTTAGGTATAATGTAAATGCATCACGCCTTCTCTACCTATCCTATAAAAAATCTTGAACATGTATATCTATATAAAATGCAACGTGGATTTATAAGAGCCTCTGTGTAATTTTAGTTTGTGGCTGTAATAAAATACTGCTGATCGAAGTATTAGTGTCTGCATGTGAATGTAACTTTTTAAATTAAACATATTGTATTAATAAAAGTAACAGCAACCTAATGGACCATGTATATCTATCAGAACGTCGTCAAATCTCGACTTTTAACGATATTTAATGCTATTCTGATGAGTTATCGATTGCCAACATTTATTTCAGGTAACTACCGATCAATAATTCTGATGCTGCGCCATGGCCGTTGGCTATATTTTTTTGTCTTGTATGTGTGTCACTCTTTCTACTATCGCTTGTATTAAATGTATTTATTTTAATTATTTCTTATGTTATTACGAGTAATATATGGCTGAATAAATGTATTTTCTTTTCCAATCCCGAGTTTTGTTTATATTATGAACTAAGATAGTGTGATGCGCCAATGCGTTTCAAGTTAGTTCCGATAAAATTTAACAGGGGTCTCTTTTCGCAAAGCATGATTCGATGCAATTCAGATACAATTGTTTTGATTTCACAGAAAGTCTATATAATGTCTTAAATTATAAAGTAAAACATGATAAACTAGAACTAGATACCTCAGTACGTCCCTAAGCCCTTAGACTTTATTTGCATTTACGTACAAAAACGCAACTTGCACCGCGACGTAACTACTTCCTGCATTTGATGACGTTGTAGTTTGAACCAAATGGCATAGGTGGCGTTACCTGTTAGAAATCGCAAGACTGTAGGTATTTAAAATAGATATCGCAAAGCCAAAAAAATAATTATCCTTTTATTACGATAAAAATTAACACTTTACCAATAATATGAACACTTACAAAGACGCGTAGTATTTAAAAATGCTTTAGTTTGAAGTGGATCCCTTGGAATTGACATCAGACTAGTTAATATTAGCAAGGACATTGTTAACCTAAAAAGTTTAAGAAAATTGTTATATGCTTACGTTTCCGAAAAAATTAATTATAATAAGTAGGTACTTTTCAAACACTGATTTTATAGCAAATACTAAAAGTTGAATCTTTAACATCTTTTACATCTTTACATCACGTAAGCACAATAACACCACAATTTACTGAAAAATAAATCTTCGCTTTTTAGGTACCACTACCTTCTGGTTAGAACCATTTCTGTCAAGACAGGTGAAATGAGACGAACGGTTGCAACGTTTTCTTAGCAGAAAATACTGAGCAGGAAGATACAGGCATCAGCTATGGCTTTACATATAAGACTGCCGGAGCGTTGGTGACTATCGGAATGGCGCTGTTGGCGAGACCGGCGAATGTCGCTGTGATAGCCACAGCGAGCAACACGAAGCCGGAAACCGTGTTTGTCGCAAACGAAATGCTACACGACTGAGCAGAATGAATTGCGGCATGCAGCGTTTAGGTAAGTATAATTGCAGCATATCTGTTGTACTGATATATATTTAATAAGAAACTTACAAACACGTAAATGTTTAGTCTAATGCAATTAGAAAGGTATCCGTTTAAATACTAAATAAAGTATTAAAAAAGGTAGGTACTTATTAATTAGATTGGCCAATAAATTTAGTTTAGACATTGAATTAATTTAGTTAGTAAATTGTCAGCTGAATTTTTGGAATTGATTCCACAGACAGATTTATAGTAAGGCAGGTCGCCTTACTATAAATCTGTCTGTGGAATACTGAAACTGGATAAAACCTTATTTTACTAATTAATGCGTACAATATGTTATAATTATTTTTCATTATTTTATAACAATCACATTTAATCAAGCCGAGATATGTTGATTATATCTATATGTATACGAATTTGACTTAGTTAATTTAAATATATCTTAATTAAAAACGCATTGTGTCTTGGCCCCGGCATCCGAAAGTCTAAAGTATAACCTTTAAAATTTTAGAGCATTTTAAATCCCGATAAATGATTACATGTAAATTATAAATATACCTAAACTAATTTTAAAAAAAATGCAGTTTTCACGGATTAATTAACAAATTCGGTAAGTAATTAATCGCAATAATTTATCAAATGTATTATTTTATTAATGACTAGCTGTGCCTGCGGTCTCACCCGCGTCAGTAGTATTTGTGGTTACTGCGCTGCTCCCATGCGCTGTAGCGTGATGTTATATAGCCTATGTCCTTCCCAGGGTCTCAGGATATTTCCAATCTAAATTTTATCTAAATCGGTTCAGCTGATTGAGCGTGAAAAGATAACAGACAGGCAGATAGACAGAGTTACTTTCCCATTTATAATATTAAGTAAGGATTAATTAGATAATTATTTATGGGTAAGTAGAATAAATAAAGTCTATTTTATAATTTTAATATTTACATGTTCAATTATATTTAAATAGATAATTAAATGATTAAGTATACAGTATTATTTTATTTTAGTATAAAAATAATGCACAATACAATCAGTAAATATCGGATTAGTTGCCACGTGCGAGATTTAATATTTTCGTAGTAAAAAAGGCAATAATATTATATCTTTGTTTATTTTTATAATATTACATTTTTGTCACCTCCTCTAATCCCTAAATTACAGAAAAACAATGTGTTTATTTTAATAATCTATAACTAATTATTTAATTAATAATTTAAAGAACAAGACCTCCGTTCCTTATTGCTGTTAATAATTTAACAAATCTGTAAATGAACCTAATGATATAAACATTAAGTATATTTTTATTTTTTTATATATCCTGTCAACGAGCAGAACATATTTCAGTTATTTAAAATAAAATACAATACAAATGTACCAAAATTCCACAGATAAAATTTTCTTTGATTAATAAAATTCTTACGTTATTATGACATTTAAAAATATAATTCTTATATTTGCACATACCATCAGTTCACCTTGCTTTTAACCGCTGCCTTAATTTAAATATTTGTTATAAATATCTCTCGAGAGAAGAGAGAAAAAAACACTGAATATTTTAAATTTTCCGTTGAACACAAACCATAAAAAAGTTTAGAACCATATTTCTTCGGTATGTATTTAATTTTATAATTTATATAAGTATACTAATGTAATATGATTTAAAACTGCACACCACTGGCTCTAAAACCACTGCAAAACTTTTACAAACGTTATTCACTCACATAAATATTTAAGCGATCGCTAGAAATAATTTAGAAGCGCCACGAGTAATGTTTGGGTCCCACAATAATTTTACTCAACAGAGTTGCGCGGCTGGTGTAAAGTTACCCCAGAGTACCAACCCGGCCGGGATCAAATCCGAACTGATAGCAGTGTAGCACGCGGATTATCCGCAGGGGCGAATGGGAAAGCGTATTGAAAAAGGCGCCCCGCCCGTCCTTCACCGCCACTCCCCTACCACATTGTGTAAATGTGTGGGTTGAAGTCTAGCCTCTACACATAGGGCGCTCACCCCCGCGTTTTCTATTCGAATGGCATTAGAATAATCATGGGAAGTGACTTTTAAGAATTAACGACGTGATTTTACTCAATACCGTCATTAAACGAAAATACGTTTATGTAGATGCTCTTATACAACATAAGCTTTTTAATGACATAATTAAATAATTAACATAATATATACACAAATTATTTACAAGAAATATAAACTAAAGAGAAAAAAGAACATCAAAATTAAAAAGCGTCATAATATTCCTTCGCATCTTATTATATTATGCTCTATCTATAAAATAAGAGCTTACTATATTAAAATAAAAAGCATTCAAATTATTTATGGTCTCGTCAAAAAAAGAATTCGGTTAAGAAATTTAACGATTTTAGGTAAAATTTGCGTAATTTTATAACCATAAAAGTAATGAGTCTGCATACTCATTGAATTATTTAAAATAAACGTAACTTGATTTATCATAATAAACTAAAATTATTATTTATTATATAATAGAACAATATTATGGGGTTTTTAAATGTTTTAGGACTACCGTAAAAGAGCTAAAATATTTAAGCATATATTAAAAGAAAGACTTAACTATTTTATTTAAATTAAATTAACATTATTATTTGTGTTCATTAACTTCTTTTTTCCTATGGATTTAAAATGGACCTCTAATAAGAAAATCAGAAACGACATACAGGATAAAAAAGAGCAGAACATTTTTAAAGAGATACACTGTAGGGTTTTTTTATACCAATTTTCACCGACCGCTTCATAGGTAAGGCATATTTTGCTCTCGTGATTGCAACTAACGCGGTGGTGAAGTTTAATAAGTCGGGCAAAGAGTTGGATTTAACTTTTAGTTAAGAAACTCGCAGTGACTGCTCGTCGTATAAAATATGTGTAGTAGACTCGTCTCATTCGATTTATAAAGTGAGACTAAAAAGATTCCTGTCGCAATATAGTAAAAACATATTTTTACAGCTTTGGCGTTATCAAAGTGTGAATCTATAAATAAACTCTGCTTACTTAAAAAGCATGTTTATATTTTATTTACAATACTAGAAGCGCGTCACCGACATTGCAGTGATAATTATTATTATAGTGGTCACGGTTACTGGAAGACCAAATAATGTCATTAAACGAATGAGAAAAATGTGTTATCCGTTGTTTGAGCTCTCATAATACATTGCAGCAGAGTGATATTTTTTAGTACAGGATTTGTATAAAACATAGTATTTTCTTAAAAAGAGTTCTGTGATGTTTTAGTATGATTTTTTATGCTGCTAAGTTGCAAGTAGTTAGGACCTAACTCATTCCATTAAAACGAGTTCGTTTTTTAACTATGTTTACTCGTTCAGTCCTTTCCGC
Organism: Catocala nupta; assembly: GCA_963675205.1. Lineage (NCBI taxonomy): Eukaryota > Metazoa > Arthropoda > Insecta > Lepidoptera > Erebidae > Catocala > Catocala nupta. The sequence continues at coordinate 35,558,178 of OY776078.1, forward strand.
AAGACTTTTTGTTGATGGAAATGCTTTTATAATGATTAACGTTCCGTGTTAAATAGAGTATGTACGGAGCTCGCTTCGTTAGCAGTAGCAACCCGGTTGATGGCCCGCCTTATAGTAGAGAGGTTCCGGTAGCCTAGAGACCGGGCACGCCACGATCGTGGCGGTAAGTCCCGCATTTGAGGAGCGACTGGAGAGGCGGCATGACGCCCTCACCTTCCAGCTGACACAGGTAATGACTGGCTAGTTCCTGTGTCACATAGGCCGGCAGGAGACGCCCGGATGTCATCACTGCGCTGACTGCCGCAATGTTGTTGTGGATACGGCGCTGCACACTTTAGCGTAATGCTCCGCCTGGGCATCGCAGCGCCGTAAATTGATCGCGGCAGTCGGACTGGTTGCCCTCTCACTCCCGGCCGTGGTTCAGTCTATGGTCCCAAGTGAGAGATCGTGGAACGCCGTCGCCTCCTTCTGTGAGGAAGTAATTTCCATCAAGGAGGCGTCGGAGCGGGAGAGGGATGGCTTAAACCCTCTCCCCAACCGCACAACCAGGCGCCGGAGGGCGCGAGATGACCTCCAGACATCCTGAGGTTTGACCTGGGGTGGTGGCCTTCTTGGGCGTGCTCGCCACCCGATCAGCACCAGGTCCGAAAGGCGGTGTGCGTGTTCCCACGTCCGCCTCTGTGTCGTGTCTTTGTCCCCCACCAGGGGGACGGTGGAGGAAGTATTTTTGTATCCCGCCGTGTGAAATGGCAGGCCACTATTCAGACGGCGGGCCAAAACTACGGCGGGGTCGCGATTGCAAGTGAAAGCGATTCGCGCGGCCTCGCCGTCTATGGTTATGTCGAGGAACACCGTGGTAGGTTTAGTAGATATTACTGGGGTATGTTCTTCCTGATGAGCCCGGCATAACCTCTCTGTCGCCCCGCGGAGAGTTATAAGTCAAAGTATTCCCTCAAGTCAAAAAACGTAACTGTATACGATTGCTAGGTTACTAAGATTATTACTCGTGTTTGCCAACTCTTCAATGGAATTGTAGTGCTAGCGAGAGACTAAGATCACGGATCTTGTTGGCAAGGTAATGTGATTGTTTAAAACGATGTTTTGTATTTGTGTAGTTCTCTAATTTGAGTATAGATGCTCCAATCTTAGTCTGTCATTGATTAGTTTCCATGACATTTATTGTTTTATATAGATAATTTATCATCAACGGATAAAAACAGCCATTTAGACTTATATAAGTGATACCAAATTAACAGCTTGTTATTTTACTTACGTACTTAGGTACTAAACAATTTAATTTCTAAGATCAAGGCAAAGTGCTTTTTTTACGTCAGTGTACGTTCAATTATTACTGACGTAATTAAGCTTTACTAGTTTTGTTAACATTTTATTTGAGTGATTTGTTGATCTAATAGCTGCTATATATCTACGGTTGCCATTCATGCAGTGTCGGCAATTGTTAGAACTAGCCTCATTCTAGGTAGTCGGCGATGTTTTGCCTCATACCTACGTAACACCGTTAGTGCTGGATGGGGCGGCAATCCGACTGTAAAGAGATTAGGCTTCTCGGATTGCCAGCTTAGCTTGGACTATTAGTAAAGGGGAATAGAGAGTCTACAAGTGTTGGCGCACACATAATTGCATAATTATATCTCCAGCGTAGATGGCTAGCTTTTCTCTACTTAAATATAAAAGTATTAAAATAGACCGAATATTGTTTATCCTTACCTTAACCAATATTCGGTCTGGAGAATATCGTATATTTTTAAGCTGACGGATTATCCTGATTGTATCTTCTCGGGTTTCAACGCTTGTAGCTCGGGTATGCGACCCGGGCTTCTCGGGTCAATGATACCGCACACCCCGTCCTTGTCACGGTATTGATATCCTTCTCATTCCTTTTTCATCACACCTTTTTCGACAAGCTGGCCTCATACCCATTTAAAAAAAGAACGCTATTTTTATTTCAGTAGGCATTTAGTGGCTTAGTGGTCGCTTCGCCACAGCTGCCGCGCCTGTGGGTTCAATCTCCATAGGAGACAAAAAATTACGTGATATTCAAATTGTTGTTCCGAGTCTGGATGATCTTTATGTCTGTTGTTTAAATGTTTATAAAGTTCACTGCAACTTAGAAATAACATCGAGAGCGAGAAAATTTCAATAAAAATCTGATTTTCGAACGGTTTTAAGTACGATGCGGCATTTACATTAACGATTTTAAATTATGTGCATATTAAATAGTTAATTGTCGCTAGTTTTATCGGCAAAGAACAATATCGCGATCTGCATAACTAAGAATTCTACATAACGATCTAATGACAGTTCATAAACATGTCAAATTTTTATAAGTGTTATATATTTTACAAGTTTGAGTGCTTTGAAATAATACTTCAAGATTATAACGAACACCACTTTAGTTTCCATTAGACAATGGCTGACGATGAAAAGCAGTCGAAATATCGAGTCAAGAGTAGAACGAAGAAATATAAATAGCGGTTCCAATATTTCAGTACAAGTATTTATTTTTAATTTATAGTCAAATCTTATTTTTTGATAAACTCACTATTTTTATTGCGTATCTAATCTATCTATAAATACAACTAATACTTACTTTATACCGAATAAAATAGAAGGATAAAATAAGAAAACACTTTAAGGCTGTTTCTATATCGAACTAAACTTACCCAGTCAGTATTAACACGGAGTACTGATTGTAGTTTAAGAAAGTAGGCCACGGCAAGATTCTCTCCATCACCGTTTATTAATGGGGTAAATCTAACTTGATGATATATAGCAGAACACATCCCTAGTACCAGCGTATATTATGCATTGTGAGATAAGCATCGGAGAGACACGAGATGTCACGCAGTAAGACATACGGCTAGAATAGAAGTTGCGATATTAAGGGTGCATTTCCACTGACGCGGAGCTGGGCGGAGTGCAGAGGAGCGGACCGTGAACTGTGTCAGCGGACCGTGAACATCAGTGGAAACAGTACAAGTGGACCGCAGCGGACTTTCAAATATAACAAATGAACATGCGGCCCCGAGCCGTACAGAACGGAGTCGAGCGGGCTGTGGTGCCGAGCGGATCGCACGAAGCGGAAGATAGCGGAACGGTGCGACGCGGCGGCTAATGTAGACTTGTCATACACTGCATTTTAGTTTAATTATCGATATTACGTCATACACTGCTCACGTCATCGACATTGTATGTGAATCAAAATGGAAGAAAAACTATTTGAAAGTGGTCAAGAAATTTCCATGTTTATGAGATACACGACTGATAACAATGTATAACAGATATGGTATGGAAAATAACAGTGAAAGACACCGGATAAAAAGATCATTGCAGCTCCGGTCTGCTCAGCTACACTCCGCCCCGCTCCGCTATGCTCCGCTCCGCTTCAATGGAAACTCTTGCTACTTTTCACTGCTCTTATCCGCTCCACTCCGTCCAGCTCCACGGTAGTGCAAATGCACCCTAAAAACAATATTAGATGCGAACTGCGCGCTATCTAAATAATGTTGGGAAGCGAAATTAGTGCTTCGTATAAGTTTTGGAAGACCAATTTAAAAAGGTTTATACGAAGCACCGATATTGCTTCGCATCGCTTCCTTCTCGTTATTAACCATGAAAGGCGAAATGGGAGTATAATACGCCTCTGCTTATACTTTCGGGGAAAGGGGTGAGTGAGACAACATTTGTTTGTGTGATCCATCTGATCTTAGAGCACTTTATTTTCTTCAGTACTATTTTTTTTAAATCTTGATTTAAAGGAACTTCGTCAACATTGACGATGTCGTCCTTCTTCAGTACTTATTGTATGATGTAACGTGGTACTGTTGTAACTGTCAGTCAAAATATCGAGATGGTAGTGAATTGTAAATTTATTCCTTTCAACATAATTCGAACGTTAATGGAATGTAAAGGAAAGACCAACACAACTTATGTCTGAAGTCGAGGACTCTCTTGGGCGGGCCTATGAATGGGGTGAACAGAACTTAGTTCGATTCAACCCCTCGAAGACACAAGTGTGCGCCTTTAATACCAAGAAGGATCCTTCTATCATGGCGCCACAGTTCCAAGGAGTTACTCTCCGTATCTCCGAAAGTATTGGAATCCTCGGCGTGGAAATCTCGAATAAAGTCCAGTTTGAGAGTCACTTGGAGGACAAAGCTAAATTAGCGAGCAAAAAGGTGGGTGTATGGAACAGGGCGAGCGGGTACTTCACACCAGATCAACGTCTTGTACTTTATAAAGCACAGGTCCGACTGAACGTGGAGTACTGCTCACATCTCTGGGCAGGGGCCCCTAAATACCAGCTCGACTCACTTGACTCCCTACAAAGAAGGGCAGTTCGAATCGTTGATGATCCCAATCTCACGGATAGATTGGAGTCGTTGGAGCAACGGAGAGACTTTGGGTTTTTCTGCATGTTCTACCGACTCTTTCACGGGGAGTACTGTGAAGAACTGTTTGATTTGGTACCAGCGGCCCCTTTCTATCACCGCACCACTTGACAACGAAGCAGGGTTCATCCATATCACCTGGAAGCGTTCAAATACAAGAAGGTACGCTTTCAGCGATCATTTTTCCCACGTACATACAAGCTCTGGAATGAACTGCCTGCTTCGGTGTATCCCGAGCGCTATGATATGTCCTTCTTCTAACGTGGTTTAAAAAGAATTCTTCTTTCATGGTAGGCAGCAGCTTTGCTGTGTCCTGACATTGCTGAAGTCCATGAGCAGCGGTTACCACTTTCCATCAGGTGGGCCACATGCTCAGATACCATCAAGGGCAAAAAAAAAAAGATGCTCGTTGTTTAATGTCGACCAAATACTTATAATTTACTAGTCCAATTGAATCGAAAACATATGATACTATTAGAATTAGTAAATTAAAAGCCCAATTGTAAACGCCCAACACAAACCCTTGAACCTAGAAAGCTGATATTTTGCAGATATAGAATAAACAAGAAATAATCCTATGGGACAGAGAATAAAGAAGTTTTAACTTTAGAGTTGCCTTGTTACTATATTATATTAGCAACCCGCCCGCATATGTATATAATATACACAATTAGTCAGCTAAAACCGATATAGATATACATAAAATGTCCAAAACTAGAAACAATAGAACTGAAGATTTTAATAAAGTTAAATTCATAAAAGATAATTATAATAATAATAATAAACTGCTTACATGTGAAAAATAAAGATATTAAAAAACAATGGAAATAATAGGAAACTAGAAGCAACTAAAAGGTGAACGAAGAATCTGGTTGTACAATCTGTACAACAAATTGATTGGAGGAGATCATATTCTTGATTCTTGGCGGTATAGCTTTTTGATGGCGTTTTACAAAGTGAAAGAAGATATTAGAAATTATAATAGTTTTAGAGCCATTAAACTCATGTCGCATACCTTTAAAACAATCATAAACAATAGACTGATCGACCTTGTAAGATTAACGCCAAATCAGTGCGGATTTGTTGCCGAGAAAAGCATATCAGATGCCATTCAAACTATCCGAATACTGCTGGAAAAATCGAAGATTAGTAAGACCAACCTACATATGATCTTAATAGATCTAGAAAAGGCGTTCGATCACGTGCCTTGAGACCTGATTTGAGACGCACTCCGAGAACAAAATGTCTCAGAGCTGTACATACGATTGATTGATTGACGCAAGTGGTTTGTCCAGCAGAAACGTGCGACAAATTTGAGATTACGGTGGAAGTTCATCAAGGTTCGGCACTGAGCCCTCTTTTATTTGATGTTACCATGGACTATCTCAACGCTACCAGAGACCCGTGCCGTGAATATACCTACTGTTCACAGACGTTGCTTTGATATCAGACTCAGTAGAAGACCAACAAAAAGGTTTCAACCGCCTGGGTAAAGTCGGTCGAAGAAAATGATCTAAAGATTAGTCGCAAAAAGACAGAGCATATGTCATGTATATTCGATGGCCGCACGCAAGTCAATCAAATTCAACTCCACATCGCCGGCGAACCCATACCTACGGTTGACTATTTTAAATACTTAAGGTCAATCATCAGCAATGATGGTAGGATCGAGAGAGATATAACCCATACAAAAACCACGGGTTTGATGAAATGGAGACAATTCAAAGGCGTAATGTGTGACAGAAGGATGCCCAATAAGCTCAATGGCAAGCTGTATAAAACGGCAATTAGAGCCGCCATCCTATACGGCACAGAATGCTAGGCAGATACTAAACAACATTTGTCAAAACTACACGTGACAGAAATGCGCGTGTTACACTGGTCAGCGGGTGTCACATTGCTCGACAAAGTACGCAACATTTACGTCTGAGGAAGCTACAAGATTGCTTCCATTGCCGAGAAGGTAAAATAACGACGCCTTCAATGATATATACATGTGTTCCGCCGACCAGAAGACCACATGGTACGAGTAGCCCTTAACCTACAACGACACGTCGCCGCGGAAGACCTCCTGCCATCTGGCTGTCATCAGTCCAAGAAGACCTAAAGGACATGAATGTTGATGCTACGACCGCGCAAGATAGGACAAAATGGAGAAGGCAGACAAGGAGAGCCGACCTCAGATGATGGGATAAGGCGAAGGAAAGAAGAAAAAGAAGTTCTCAGACTGGCTCTCTCTTAAATGTTTTATAGTTCCTCACGGTACAGGTATTATAAACTCATGGGTATATGTCTTGAAAAACTAACTACACAGCGTTTAACACTAATACGCTGTGATATTTAATGCGTATAGTGGTTTCTTAAACTAACAGAAAAATCTCAACATTCTATATCTATATATGTACATATATAAAAATCTCGAGTCACACTGTTTATGGTGGCACACCTCTGAAAGGGATATTTATGATTTTTTTATGTTTATTTGATATGAAAATAGGTCGTCAAGTATATATCACACCGCTAGATGATTAAGGTGTCCCAAATCAGAAAAACAGTAATTCTAAGCGTGGATAAATCCGCGGGGGTATCTAGTAGAACTATATTTTTAACTACAGAACATAACATTATGTCAGAATGTGAACTTAAAAAATGTGAGTGAATTTCTCATCAGATAGGTTGTGAGTGAATTTATCATCAGAGTTACTTGGAATTAACTGTGATTATTAAACCTCGACGATGTTCATTCCATTTTTAAATTTGTCCGGTAATGACGGAGTATGAAGAAACCGAATGAGATAATGATTACTGGACTCGGGCTGACAAAACAACGCCCCTTCGAGGTAAAAACCACTATGGAAACATGACAGGATATCAGAAATCTTCTCTCTGTACTGCCAAAGAAGACAAGATTAACTTAATGTTAAGGTCGGTACACCGAATGTTTTGGGTTTGAATCCCACACGGGACAATTATAAGTGTGATTTACAAATTATTGTTATATGTAAGTCTTCGTTTACTTTGATTCCGTTAGTTAAATGTTCGCAAATTCTGCTGCGACACAGGCTTGAAAGCTAGTGCGGAAGTTATCTTTTTAAAAGGGAAAAATAAGATTATTGCTTCTATCGTTTTTCATAAAATCGCAGATTTATGCGAGTATTCCGTTACAAAAAGAGAGAGTAAAAATATAAGTAATTTTTCTTTAATCCGCTCGTCTTTTAATCCGATTATTATATTTTATACCATCGGGTTTCAATTGTGAATGAGCAGTTTTAAAGCTATGATTACTTATTATTAACCTCAGTTATCTTTTTAATCTTTAGTAGGTACTTATTCTTTATTTGGAATAACAAACAGTTTATTTGCTAAAATGTCGTTTATGCATATGGTGTAATATAAGTTTAAATACAGCACATTCGCCAAACGTATGGTATATGCAAATGTAATTTTTTTACATCACGTTATCAACATAAAGGGTTTCTAATTATTTTAAATTTAAATAATCACTAGAATTTGCCCACGGAGCCGCGTAAATGTAGGTTAGGTTAGGATCGATTACCAGTACTTTTTTATGGGTACGAGGTACATCACACGTTCCTTTCAAATGCCCAAAATATCTTTATCAAGATTTTCAAACACATTTTCTCCCAGAGGTCAATACTCAAATGGTCTCTTCACCAGGGACCAACACCGACAGACAAAACAGGTTCCAATTACAACCACACCTGCGGTCCACCCATAGCCCTCCCCACTATAATGGTGGTCCCAGCCCTGTTCCCTGATGAACTACTCTATCGCTGACTACTGCATTGGATACTACTTTTTTGTCAACATGAATGTCACTGGTCCTAATAAAGAGAGGCCAAACTGCCCGTCAACTGCTACCATGAGGACCGTTACCTTCAATCCTCCTCCGAAGGTCCATGGGCACATCACTGTCCAAATATTATAACTGCTGCTTGGTAAGTCCTTTCTTTGAATATTTTACCACTAAGTCAATTTATTGTTTTATCTGCAGATCACATAATATATTCAGTGGGACGCAAATCAAATAGACCACGTCTTATTTTTATTCTTTCGTACAAACAAATTCATTCAGTTATGGCTTTTAGATTATATTCGTTTTCTAATAAATAGAATGAACAAAAAAAGGAGAGACAACAGAGGTGTAAGGGGGACACCCTCACAACTGTTATTCGAAATTTCACAATGATTAGTCGATAAGGCGTGAAAGCGTAACAAACAACCAAACTTACATAGGCATTTATAATATTAGTTAGAATTAACATAAAATAAATATAAAAACATTCTTGAATAAGCCATTTGAACAGATGAATTTGAAAACTTATAATTAAGGCAATCATAAAACTGTTGTGGTAGGTGATAGTAGATGCGTTTAAGTTTATTTTTGTGGTGTATGTTTACGCTTACGCTTTTACTATCAAGAGGTTCTAGAGTCAATTCCTAAGCTGAACAGACATATTTGGTTGTCTATTAATATCAGACAATTTTCAATAACAAACATAAATTTTCATAAACGCGCCATCTAAAACCGTTAAATATTAAGTAGTGGTACTGATAAGGCATCGGACTTGCAATCAACAGTTCGTAAATCAAATCTCACCAATGTACTACCAATGTGCACCAACTTCTAATACAAGGATATCAGCTTAGCTCGAGGAGTAAACAACAATTCCCAGTATATTGATTACTAGACTATTGATTACTACACGTAGATTATACGTAGATGATATGACGAGAGTACCATATTTAAAACAAATAAAGTCACAGGAAAGAGCTAGATACGAATATAGCCCAAACCTTGAGGCAATATATAGACTAAGAAACTACATTCAAAAATATCCTAACGTAGTCACAGACAACTTCTGGAAAAGTTATAGAGACAGCTCTACGCACAGTATAAACATTTCATATTTTATAAGTTTCATTTCTGTGTCGTTGTATAAAATATTTGTCTCGGTACTGCAGATTTTGCAATACGCGTATTATTCCATTTACCAATATTTTCTTATAACAGAATAATGCCTTTGGCTATAGCTGGTTGAATTGAAAATTCACATAATACTCTTCCGCAAGTGCTTCTGATTACTTCGACAAATCATCAAATACGACGTCAGTTTATCGATTAGCTTCTTCGTAGAGTTTCTAAACAGTTCAAACTGTATCAGTTAATTGAATTGGCTGTCTGATACCACAAGTTTCAGACTTCAATATCTACTAGAACTTTTGACAACTCGCTAGTTCGATATCTTCGAGTGGTGTAATTTCTTTAGTTCTTTTGAATAATTATTTATATATACGTGACTTATGTATCTTACATATCTTATGTTTAAAAGACTGGATTGTCTCAGTAAAGTTCTCAATGCTACTTATTTAGCAAAGATTCAAATAACACTTAGATTGCACGTAACGTGTCATCACTTAGAAGAAAGAGCTCACATATTGGATATAGAACGTGTACAATTTACAATATGAGTGAGCATGATAATATTACTTTTATAATTGTAAATTTACTTTATCATATTCAATCCAGCACAAGAACGCCTTTAGTATTCTTTGGTTTACTTGATAAATTATAATGTTAAAACTAGACACATTTCATACATAGTCTCACGCCTATATCTCCTAATGGATAGGCATAAGTGTCGCTGGTTTTAGGCACTATCAGAAGGCGAGCCTCTTGCCGTACACCACACGTTATTAACAATTTAAAGTATAGGTAGATATGTTTGTGTTATATTAAAATCTTTGACACGCCACTGTGCGTGTGGACATGAGCACTACAGAGTTATATTACGCCCGCTGCGACAATTATTTTATGTTTTACGAAATAGGATGCCTGTTAGTGTCTACTAAGCGAGATAATTGATTATTACAATTTATTTAAAGGCAACTTACACGATATAGATGTGTCGCATGGCATTTTACAAAAATTCACACAACGGACGCAAAGTACTCACAGACTCAGAATAACTATATGTGGATCACACAATTTTTTAGTCCCGTGTGGTGATCGAACCCGCAACATTTGGCTCAGTGGTCAGCCGAACATTTAAACCATTATCCATGCAGTCGACGGAGTAACTTTTTTATACTGTTATGGGTATTTAAATAATGTAGTGATATACTTATTTCACTGCGATAATAATAAATGTTTTAATTTATTATGCCATTTACGAATAATGAGAGCTGATTTTAAATTTATCGTTGTGACTTTGGCCGCTGTTTAATTTATGCACAGCAGCAATCCCAGGCTTAAATATTGTATCGTGTAATGCATCTAATTTAAATAGTAATCATCATAAACACAATACAGGCTATAGCGTTAATGTAATAAAAAAATTATATAAAGCTTTTAATTATATTGATGAAAATACATACATTGTTGCACGACTATATTTTCAAAGAGGTAGGCAGTGGTATACCTCCTTTTTGTGTACAATACATTCTATTGGTGGGATGTGCGTACAATATATTGTACATCCTACTAGCTAGGTTTTAGACTCATTTAATATGTCGCCGTTTTGTTGTTCAACAGACTCACACACAGGCGGCTCAGCAGTCGCATCACCACCGGTGAACAACCGAGGCAGTCTCTTCAATAATGTAAGGTACGTATTATGTTACTATGTTTATAACTAGTTGTGCCCGCGATTATGCGCCGCCCCGTGTGTCCTAGCGTCATGTTATATAGCCTTTATCCTTCCTCGATAAATAGGTTATCCAAGACTAAAATTCGAACCAATAGTTCCTGAGATTAGCACGATCAACCACACAAACAAACAAACTCTTCAGCTTTATAATATTATTATAGATTAACGCACTAAGACTGCACAGAGAGCGCTGTGGTTTGCGCATTTGTTTTCAACTATGTCTCTTACGCTTTTTGTATAGGGGTCCGCCCTGTTAGTCCGGAACAGTTTACGCTTATATTTGCATTTCATTAAAGTGCTATTGAAATATACTCTAAAAAATTATTGAAGTGCAGCTGACAAAATATAGATATACTACTGCTTCTATCTATAGGGATATCAAGATACGAGGATTATGTTATTATCTTGGGTAAGATTTCAGAGACGCATAATTATAGCACAGTACATAAATATACAGTCACCTATCTTCATACAAACGGTCGGAACTCGAGTCATACCTACGCGCCTCAGCGTCGGCATGCGCTCGGCACGCAACCAGTCACGAATGCGCCGCAGTGATGAACGGACGGTGTGCTGTTTTTTAAACAGTAATCGCGCGATTTTTTTACCTAAAATAAGTACAAGTATAGCCTATTTAATATGACAAGTAGAATATATTGTGGTGTTTTTGGTTGCATGAATTCCTCAATAACGCACCCAGAGATAACTTTTTTTAGATTACCTGGAAACTCCGAAAGGTCAGACTATAAAATGATTATACTTACTAGTAGGTAGGTACGTAATTTAAGTCTTTTTAAAGGATTTTCCCCTCCCGAAAGGTACCGGGACTACAGTAAGATTAATTCACAAACTTTTTTAATTGTACCCAGCGATGACGATGATTTCGTTAAATATATAGAAAAAATGGAAGAAATATACCGAACTTCTTTTAAAACTAAACATATAAATTGTAAAGTAGCTGCAGGTATCTATAACCAAGTAAAATATATTCCTTTTTCTCCTCTTTGTCCATGTTTCCCAAAACAATTTTTAATTAATCTTTATATTTAAATGCGGATTTTTTATACTTTAAAATATAATAATAAAGCATTCCGTACGTCTCAGTCGAGGCGCAAATATTTTTCAGTCGCAAATTTATAAGACCGATTTGTTATTAAGTCTTAAATCTAATATTTATATTAGATTAATTAAATCTAGCAATCAAAAAACAACATGGATTTTATTAAACACTTTCTATTCCATTCACAAAGTATTTTATTTGTTTAAATAAAATAAAAATATTTACAATCACAAAAATAGATAGAAACTCAAAGTAGGCAGATTTAATTAAAATGCTGTAGGTGGGCAGCCCTATCGCATGTTTACGTACCGCGCGGCTGTAGGCATTTATTTTAAAGATACGGCTACAATACTGTATATTTATGTACTGTGATTATAGGTTCATCTTATATCTTTAACAATCGTCACTAGTCACCATAGCAGGAGGCCATTAGAATAGCACACAAAGGTTTTGATTTTGATCGCATAGTAAGCATCACTGACATTTTTTAAGTGAAGTGCGTTTTTAAATAGCTAATTACCACTTGATCCAACAGTACTAGAAAATTAGATATGTGAAGTCTGCCAACCTGCATCTGCGGTTGCAGAGAAATAACATTCTCAATATGAGAAGGAGCCAGTGAGAAATTTTATAAAAATGGCTGTTATTATACAGGGTGTCCGGTAATTAATAGATAACCTGAAAATGTATTATAGTGGAACTGATGGCATTTCAGAAAAAAATATGAAACAAAATCTATCCTAGCTACTACCTGAGATATGTGTTTTTTTTTTAATTACCAGTATATCTTTCTTGTATACTACGACCATAAATGAATGAAATCCATCGGTTTTTTGTTCTTTTATTATTAAACACTAATTATGCTAATAAATAGACAGTCAAAAGTAGGTATGCTATGCTAATATAGCTTGCACCTATAAATTTTATTTTTCATTTTTCTGAACGGCTTTCAGTTCTACTATAAGACATTTCAAGGTTATCCATTAATTACCGGACACCCTGTATGTTCTCTTCAAGGTTTCATATCTTCAAGTCTCCATACCCTGTGCGTGTATGGAGACATTGCAATAATATTTTTGTTAGACCTTCCTCAACAATTAGTGTATATATACACATAAGCATGGGTGCAAAATACCAACATGTCAGATACCGAGTACCTTTCGTGAAAGGCTTTATGCCAGATAACTAAATAAATAGGTATAAGTAACGATGTAACTACTCCCGTCATGTCGGAGGAAAATTAATTCTAATCAATCCTTAATGGCAACTGCTGATGCAAATAATATATATATCTATGTATCGCAGACCTAAATTCTTCGGTTGGACAACTAATCAATATGCACGTTAAATAAATAAAAAAATGGCATACATGCAAGAATCACAAGTTTTTGCAATACACTGACGTCAGCATTAAATGTTACAAATGAAAGGTAATACGGAACAAGTTTGTTTCTACTATTGTAAGAATGTTCAGAAGATGAACTACGTTTTGTTGTAGCAGTATTAACTGTTTTATAGTTTCACCCGAGAAAGGCAGGTGATAGACTTGGTCCGATGAATGTTGGTAAAAAGAAACGCACGTATAACCTACACTCGATGAGTGAGATGTTATGATTCTCTGTATTCATTTCACAGTCAATAGTCATTACACATATTAACTAAAACTATATCTAACTGGCGAAGCGCATTTTTGTCAGCTACGAGTCTCACCGCATTAGTTCAACCGAAACAGGCTTAAACCAGCATATTATTTGGCGTAGACCGTAACCTTTATCCTGTCTATAGTAAGGAAGCTGCGCCTAAACCTATATTAATCTGAATCACATCGTTCGCCTCGGCTGCGACACAATGCGACGCCCGATGAAAAATGGTAATCTGAGTGTATCCGTATGGCACTAATAGCAGCCGTACGTTAATGTCGGCATGTTTGCGTCCCTGACAGTCCGCGCTGCCATGGCAATCACTTCATTGGTTGAGTTGGATGAAAAATATTGACGGATGTGTTCGATAGATATAAAGACATCAGTTTTTAAGGCCAACACTTCAGAACGGCAGTTGCTAGTTGGTAATAGCATTCCGCGGAAAAATAAATTAGGTCGAAATTGCAAAAAAAAAAATTCAATAAGCGTTCAGACACTTAAATAGTTTTTATCTACATATTCAATGTGAGTGATGTGATAATACGCACTCGGTTCAATCCAATTGCGGGGCTTTTAATAGGTGTGATACCTAAGACTTTATTTGACAAATATCGTCACATAGAACGTGCTCAATATAATAAATATTGAGCGCGTCTTTGTGACGGTATTTAACTAACTGGATCTCGCAAATTTGATAGCGTTTTGTTTAATTCACTACAGTGCCGCCTATAAGATGTCAGTAGCTCAGCTCATGGCATGCACAATCGTCTTGGCAGTAGACATACATGGTGTGAATATTACGTTAATCGATCAACTCATGCGAAAGTTTACACCTTCAGAAATTTAATTTCTGCGCCTGTTATTTAATGTACAAAGATTAGAGTACTTACACTGTTCTTGGAAATCTGTGTAATTAAACAAATTAAAAAACGGTCAGTAGTTTCTATGATAGCGAGTATTGTGAGATAATATATAACATAGTCTATATAATATAGCAATTATTTATCTTACTATTTCTTTTTAGAAAGATCACTTCCTGAGAGAAAAGAGCAATTCCTGAGTCAAGTGGACTTTCCAAAAATTTAAACAACAGACACAAAGAACACCCAATATTTCTGGATAACACAACTTTTTGCCTGGAGTGGAGATCAAACCCACAATACTACGGCGCGTTCGCCAGGCATAGCTTTCTAATGAAATCGGGTAAAATTATTAAAATCGATTCAGTAGTTTCAGAGTTTATTGTTCACAAATAAACATATCATTCCTCTTTCTAGAATAAGTAGATACCTTTCTAGTATAAAAGAAAGAGGAAAGATATGTTTGTTTTAGTATATAATAATATAGATCTTTTTAATCTCATTCCACCGTCGTGGTTTATTACTTCACGTTATTTTATTTAAAATGCTAACGATTAATTAATGGTTTGAGATTAACCGTTGAGCGTCTGATTAAAAAAGAGTGAAAGGAAGGCCTTGGCGCTTATAAACACCTGGTGTTCACACGACACACGAGAGGTTAAGAGGATTTACTCTCAACACTTTTTCCTTATTATAAAGGCAAGTCCGTTAATTAATTACTTTGCAAATATTATCGACACGGGTTTATTCTTTAGTTTTATCTATATTTATGTACAAAGAATCACGTGTATTTCAAGCAAGGTGTACTCTAACTGGCGGGCGCCTAGTAGTCAAAATTCGACCATCATTGCTTTAAATTTCAAGTTTGATCGATAATAAGGTTTTATTATTTATAACTTTACCCTTTTGCCTTTTTAATCAAATTATTATTTACTTAACTTTACTCTTTCATTGATGATATTCCTGCTACTTTGTTTTCTTTTTTCTTTATTACATATAATTAAGGTATATGTAACCATAGTTACAAAGTATTGTACGACGTCAGACGAATAATGCCGAAATACTACGAACGCGATTCGACTGCGTGTGTCAAATGTATGGTTCTGTGCGTATAGTGCCTATGTTTTCATTAATTTAATGTATTGTATGCATTATAAACATATTTTATAAAAATATTAGTAGTCGCCACTTCTTCTCCATATAAGCTTGAACTGTGCCAAATTTCATACTCCTCCGTCCGCGCAATTTTCGTAAAACGGGTTACAAAGTTTTTGCTGCACGTATTAACATATAGATACTCTATAACGCTTTGCCCAATCCGGGAATCAAACCCGATGCATAGCAGTCACATATACTGCCGCTGTGCTACCGACCTGCATTGCACAAATGCGTACACAAGTTTTGCTTTATGTTACAACTCTTTGAAATGTCCCAGAAACCGTTGGATAATAAATTCATTTTGTTCGCTACTTCCTGAGCTACAAATATGAAAGCACAATATTTTTTATAAATTTAGTCTTTTGAAGTTATATCGGCGTCCGTTTACGTAACTTTTAATTCAGCGAAACGGTTTTTGCGTCAATCGTCGATATGTTTTATGCAAAAGTTTCCCAGCGATACGGGACTTTTATAAAGCTACGAAGAAAGATGCAAGCAGATATCTAGCTATCCCTTAAATTTTCTATTGTATTGTAGCTATTCCATGTGCTAATAGAAGCGGGCAACTGATTTGCTCATACGAACAGTCGTGTGTAGACACAAGTAAATTTAATACTGAAACAAGACTTGAACTTTAGCAGGTTCAAGTTGTCAGTGTACCTTGCCTGCGGTATACCATTTCTAACTACATTCATACGTAAGTGCCCCTAGTGTCGGCATCTGTAACCTTACATACATAAAAGGAAGCCCTAAGCGAAGCGCCTAAGCTAAGCGATCGCCTATCCTTCTTTCTATACGTATAGTTATAGTTGAGTTCTCAAGAAAAACCCAATTTCGTGAACTGCTGACATAATTTGTATGCAGCTTTTACTGGACAGCATTTCTTATCAGAAAAATTATGGTTGTCTTAAAAATGTCCACATTCAAGTGGTTGGGTATAATCGTAAAATGATAAACTAGGAAATATAAGTATCTACCATTTCATCTAAAAATGTCAGCTAAGCTATATGTTTAGTGTTTATATTAACATATTCAGCCACAGTGGCACTCCGGCCGTGACCAGACAATAGGTTTTCAATTCTATCTTCATTCAAAATAAAGTTAAATGTACAATTACGTATTTTATTACAAAATTGATAACCAAAATGTCATAACCTCAGAGCAGTTTATTAATACTTATAAAAGAATCATCTACGTTATTTTATGGTATCTCCAAAAAAATACGTGGGTATTTCCTACATTACCCAGTTACAACACTTTATTTGGTTGCGTGGGTAAGGGGTAATATGAATTAAATAATTAATAGAATAAGTGAAATCGCGACATGCGCGCTCAGACCAGATTTGACAGGGGCATTTGACTTTAAGGTTGGGGGAGCAAAATCGCTTGCCCGAGGCACAAATGCGAAGGCCACGATTTTGACGGAGGTTTGACTATTATTGAGCTTGCCGGACCCTATTTTCGAGTTTAAATAAATATCCTTGATTTTTATAATTGTACTAATGCCTGGCTTCTGATTAATATAAAATCTACCAGGTTGATTTATGGAGGTTGGCAGATTTTACACACATTTGGAAAACAATACGTAGAATTCTCTGTCGTAAACTCACGATGATTTCCTAAGCCCACAAGGTGAGCAAAATTAGGTACTTTAGAAAGTGCTATGGACTCGGAAAGTCTGAGTCTTTAAGATCGAACTCTCTGCTCTCCGCGTAGCAACCTAAAGATCTTCCCACTAGAATATTATGCTGATCATAATAAAAACATACTATCAGCTTTAAATCAATTTAAAGCTGATATGACTTTAAGTAAGTTTTGCGTAAAATAGCTTAGAGTTAAGAGGGTCTTTGCTGTTTACTTTTATTTTACCCACATCAATCGTTACTTTCGTTTTATAATATTTAATCAATATTATTACTGCAATAGTAACATCGTCTATTTGTTACGTTTCCACAATCAAACTTTTGTACTAATCTTAATAATATTTGACAAAATACATTCATTGAAATCGTGTCAAAGATAGACATAAATAAGATTATTAAGTAAAAATAGTAATTCGATTGTTAAATAACAATTTCTGTGTAAGTATTTAGCAAAATAACATGGGATTTATGAGATAATGTTGAATAATTAAAGCGTGAAAATATAACAGCGTTATACATTGTATTTCCTAAGTTACCTGTAGTGCCACCCGTACGGCCCCACTGGGACGCCAGAAAGGGGTGCATTCTGCCAGCTTATAGCATTAATGCTCATAATTATTAGTTTATATTAAACCTAAATATAATTTATATTGTAATTTAGCTCACGTTACAGTAGATAGCTTAAATTTTATACATATTATTTGGATGATTATTATAACCGGTATATTTGGTCGGAGGTGGGAGCCGTATGTTTTCATAGCCAAACCAATTAATGAGGTTTGCTATGGAGATCATTTAAGCCATAGAAAAAGTAGTTTTAGAAAAGCGAGCACAGTACTGGTAACAACTTACCTAATATGTAAGAAGCCCACTCATATATTATATTTCATATGGGCAACAAAATTATACTAATAATATAAATAATATTTGTGAAGATGTTTGCGTTCCGTTTAAATCATACGGGCTAAGTAGCAGGCTGAAACTAGTTTAGAACTAAAATGACCGTTGAGAAATCTAGACTAAACGGGATGTACAGAAGAATTGTAGAAAACAAATCTGAATGCAACAGTCAGCACTGAAAATCACGATTATAATTTTCTGATCATTAATCAATGCGATTCAGAACGACGCAGCATCTCAATTATCTATCGATTCGTTAAAATTTCGTAATTATATGACGTAAAACATTTTACTCCGGAATTAAAGTATCGACTGTCAAGTCATCATCCTCTTGCCCTGGTCCAAATTTATTTTGGGTCGGCGTAGTATGTCCTTCGCTCCTATACTTCTCTGTCACCATCATCTGATCATTTACCCCTTTCCCTTTCATATCCATCCTCACATAGTCCATCCATCTTTTCCTTGGCCTTCCTCTCTCTTTTTGTCCCACTACCCTCATATTCATCATTTGCTTACACGTATCATCTCTTCGCATAACATGTCCATACTAATCCAAACGATTTCATTTCACCTTCTTGTTTATGGGCACCACTTTCAGATTACCTCTTACGTATTCATTCCTAATTCTGTCCATTCTCGTCACTCCACACATCCATCGTAACATTCTCATCTCTTCTACATGCAATCGATTCTTATATTATTTCTTCAGTCTATTTTCTGAAGGATATCATTTTCTATGCACATAAGTGACAAATTAGTTAGTCGTTCTTGTAACATAGATGTTCGTAATTAATTTTTTATTATCTTTTCTATGAAAATGAGCGTTTTCCTTACACTACAATTGGTAACCATTAAGCAAAGGAACATTCTTGTAGCAAATTCGAAAAGTTTCTTCTAATTGATCAGACTTTATTAGTTTATGTAAGTCTGAGATACTCAAATCCACTGATTCCTTTGTTATGTTCTTTAAATACTGCCTTAAATGAAAACATTCTGATTTGAGCTCAGATGCATTAATGTCTTCGTGATAGAAATGTTCAAATTCATTGCATTTTTTTGTAAATTGACCAGAATCGATTGTTATTAATTAACAAAGTAAACTGAAACGATTGTCAATTTCTTGGTATGCAACCGAACGATTTTTTAAATGTGCTTTAATGTATCGGTTATAGGAATAAACGTGTCTATACGAAATTTTTCTTTGCCATTCAACTGTATAATCTCTGATAATCCTTCAAAAAAAGTGATACGTGTGCTGCGAATTCTTTTTCATACAGATTTTTCTTTATAGTCAGTATTTGGATTTTTTCTTTAGCAGCCAATTCGTACTGATCAATATTATTGCGTGCGTTATTAGCATAATCAATCAGATATGCGTAAAGTTTTGTTGCAACGTCCATGGTCATAACTCATAGTGCTATTCTGTAAGCTCAAGTTTGTTTTGTTCATAATTACCAAAAGATCATTCAATATCTCCGTTAGAAATATAGTATTCAATTTTCCATTTTTTTTGCTAGGCTTTGGGCTAAGTTTCTTCTTTCTCCTGGATGATTTTTGACAAAGCTTCAGAAATATTTAAATGACTATTTTACAAAGCATTGATAGCATTAGCACGTGCAGACCCTCTTGTATCCGAGAGACTTCAAGACTTTATTTGCACCCAAATGCTGTCATAATTTTAACACGAATGGACGAAGCCGAAAAAGAAATTGAGCAATTTTTGGATAAAATGTATATTGTAATATGTGATAAAGTATGCTACAGCTTCGGAAGCACATTTAACAGCCTGAACACCTACTAAATTCAACGAATCTGCTGCATATGGGTCAAAAAGTGCAAATTAAATTTTTTGTTTTATTGTTGACTGAACACCAGAATATTTTCCAGTCATATTTGATGCATTATCATAACTCTGCCCACGACAACTTTTGATAGGAATACCAAGATTTTCAAAAAAGTTTAAAATGGTGTCTGCTAAGTATTCTGCGTTATATAATATTGTCTTCTGTTTACGCGAATGTTATTCATTGAAATTAAACTACTATATACGGATTTTATCGCGTTGTTTATTTAACACTCTATTACATAATTTAGAAACTGTTACACTACTATACTATACTATTAAACTTTACTAATTTTAAGCTAATTAAATTATTAAAACTATCAAAACTATTTGTTTTTAAGTTTACACTTTCCTCGACGTTTCGGTTGCTTTTCAGCAGCCATGGTCACGGGGAGACTGAAAATGTCAAAAATCTCTCAATAGGCTCTCCGTCTTTTACGTACCTAACGATGAAGGTCAGTTGGTCAACGTGAGAGAGTTCCAGCGTAGAATCCACGCTTGTAGAGTAGTATTTTGCTGATTTTATTTCAGTAGAACTTGCTGTCCCATAATATTAATAAACTCATTACAAATATTTGCAGACAACTATGATGTACTTCCTTCTCCACGATTTCCGCAGCTTCGTACGTGTCAGCAAAAAAAGGATCAAATTTACTAATCAGTTCTAAGCATCCTAAATAATTTTCGTTATTATGAGACTCCAATATCCCATTATTACCAACAAAAACAAGACTTCTAGAAGCCAAAAAAATCACTACTGCAACTATTCTTCTAAGTACATTTTTCCAATAATTGACTTCAGTATTTTATTGGGACAGCAACTCACTATCAACTCGTCCAGTAGTTTTGCTTCTTGCGACATAATTCATCATTAATTGCCTGTGCTGTAAACTGTTCTCAAGCTCAATCAATAAGTTACTAATATGCTTGCAATCTTTATATCCAATCGGAGAACTCAAATTATGTCCAGTACCAGTAATAGTATTAAATAGACGGCAGCAATAAGAGTACACAGATTTCTTCAACGGCTTTTCTTTTTAAAGACTCATCATTCGTCAATTTACGGATAAAATATAAATAAAAGTAAAATATCTAGTTTTTGTTTTACCGCTGGAATCTGGAAAACTTAAAGAAGTTTCAGAAAAGTCGCAATTTTTATTTTGGAAAGCTCTGTACTTTTTAGAATCCAAATATCGCGTAATTCTTCTGTTAAAATGTTATCACAGTGCGTACCAAGATCAGGAGATATATTTTCCAAGCTTGTAGTTATTAACTCACAGTAGCTTGATGTAGAGGGTTCAGCATTTGATGGGTGTTGGTCATTTTTGTCACACGTAGAATCATTTTCCCGTTGATATTCAGAAGTATTTCGGTCATGAGGTGAGTGATGAGGGTGAAGCATTAGTTAGCCTATTTGTTTCTTCAACCGTGAAAATCAAGTGAGTTTAGGAAGTTTTTGATTATTTCTTTTTGAGCTACAACTTTTTCTTTTTTGTGGACCACTTAAATATGTTCCTTTCGACATAATGAAATGCACAAATAGTCGAACAGGTTAACACGTCTATTATCTTAAATAATTTCTACTGTTTGACACTTTTGGGGAATCCTCCAACCATATATAATGTCGACTTCTATGCATAGGCATTATATAGATTCTGCAAACTTGACGTTGCAATCGAAGTGGTTTGTGTAAGCGGAACTAAATGGTGTGGTTAATTAGTTTTACTATCTAGGTACTTTTATTGTATTATTTATAATAATTGAAATGTTTGCTATTTAGAAAAAGATTTAAAAATGTTTTGGTGTCCGATTGAAATTCGCTAAGCTACTACCTATACTCATATCTTATCCTATTACCAATTTCACCAAGAATATTCTTTTAGCTCTTTATGTGAATACATAGAGAGGCATAAAATGAAAAAAATTCAGGCTATAAGGCAATTGTACAGCCCGACTAGAAAGCTTAAATGGTGGCAAAACGCGGCACTACATATTTCCTATCCGGGCAGTCTGGCAATAGAGACCATACATGATGACTTAAACGCCAACTAGTGATAAAAGTATTTAGTAATCGGGGGAATCTATCAAGCTATTATATTGAGTATTTATTATTTAGTAATTATTAATTAAATAAATTTAAATAATTTTTCGAATGTCTTTATTAAAAATAAGGTTGTTGCATCCATGGATGTACAAACAACTCACGTCGGAAACGTGGATTTAATTTATCCCTGAAATTTTATAGTTTTCTAGAGAGCACACACTTGATGTATAGTGTAAGCGAATATATCAGTCTTTCGGGGCCCACTTGACAATATGCCCTGGGCACGGGCCCCGTGTGCCCTTTTGGTATAGACGGTATTGAGTTGGAGGTAACTGATATGGATCTGTAGTTTGCAGAGTCGGCTCGACTGCCTTTTTTTGGCTCGGGCTGTACATTAGCAAGCTTCCAAGAGTTAGGCACTTGTTCTATTGCCAGGGAGAGGCGACACAGGATTGTCAGCTCGGGTCACAACTCAGGTGCACAGGTCTTCAGTACTATGGCTGGAATACCATCAGGACCGCAGGCCTTGTTCATGTCAAGATTCTGCGGCGTTTTACAAACCTCGGTCTGACGAATACTTATATCCGACATGAGGGTCTCGCAAGCTGGTAGACACGGCGGTGTCACGGTTGCAGTTTTCAGACGCAAAGATTCTGCAGAGTAAATTTGACTTATCCTCAGCAGTTTGAGTCAGAGATCCATCAGGTTTCAGCAGTGGTGGCAGTGGAGGACGGCAGAAGTTAGATTCGTCTGACTTTTCCAGGTACCAAAACGCTTTGCTATCCGCAGGGTAAGAAGCTAGTTTGTTCCCTACACGGCGTTTGTGGTCAAATCGAGCTTTCCGTAGAGTTCGCTTGCAGGACTTGGCAGATTTGTTAAAGGCTCTCTTCTTGTCTGGTAAATCCTTAGCTTTACTATTTTGAGCGTTAACCCAAGCGAGGTGAGCTTTGTGCTTTAGCGCCTCCACATTCAGTCGCAAACCAGGGCTAAGCCTTCCTTGACGTGTTTAGGTCAGAGAATGGAATAAAATACTCCATTCCCTGGCGTAACACATCAGTGATAGCATCGGCGCACGTTGTAGAATCACCCGAAGAGAAGCAAGTAGGTTGCCAAAGATAAGATGCAAAAAATTACCACATCTCATCCCAGTCTGCCGACTTGTAGCAGTAGCTAAAGCTACTGGAGCCATGACACCAGACAGTGGTCGAAACTACCTAAAGCTGCAGTCACCGACACGGAGTAATGGTCTGGGTCAATTGTCAGGAGAAGGTCCAAGCAGTTGGCTCTTTGACCGTCAACATCAGGAACCCTCATTGTTTACCTCAGCCATGTGTCCTTTCTGCCACAACTTTGGAACATTAGCGAGACCGCTGGGTCAACCGTGCCCCTCCAAGCTTATCCATAGAGCTCTCTCATCCGGTCGCCAACCGACACTATGTCGTAAGCCTGGGATCTTTCGACAGTTGGCGGGGTAGCCTTTCACAAATAACTTGCTTGTTACTTGGGCCCTCTACTACCTGCGGTCGGTCAAAGTGGTACACCGTGCCACGGCTCCAGCTACCCTCTGTTACAAAACCGGTCAGCTGACAGTATTTATTTTATTTATTTATCATTGTAAGACCAACAGCACATACAACTTTCGAAATAAGCACAATAAGACACAAAAGGCCAATTACAGGCCTTCGCGAATAAGTAAAACAATACATAATCAGAAATGTGAACATAAAGGTTACATATTTACACTACATAATATTACGTAAAACTAAACATCAATTAAAAGCTATGATTTAAGAAAATTTAAGACTAAGCACCCGTCTCAGTTGTTCCAGTTTTCAGTTGAAAATATCAACGTTACATTCATTACATTTTTTATTTAGTGAACTGCTCGTCGCCACCTAAACGCATTTTGCCGGTAATTGCTTGACACTAGAGGTAGATGAATGGGATTGTAGTGGGTTGTAATCTTACCAGGCACATTAAAAGCAATTTTGGACAAAAAATCCGGGCAGTCAACCCTGCCATACAATATGTTTAAAATATAGGTGATATCGTCTATCTCTCTACGTGTAACTAGAGGAAGCATGTGGAACTTAGCATATAGTTTAAGATATATATTTCGACCCTTCCTCTCAAATGGCTACACCAGCCTCACGTGTCGGAACACGGCTAGGCCACTTGGCACCACGACTTACCCTGATGGGTGATTACCAACTTCGGCTTCAGCCTACCACCGGCGTTGTCACCTGATTAGCTGGTATTAATCAGGTGACAATATGGTAATATAATGGTGGTAGGCCCGTAGATGGTCTCAGGGCCCACGTGTAGGGATACGAGGGATACGAATGTCGGAGTATTATCTAACGGACGCGGGTGACTCAGCCCCCAAAAGTGTCTTGAATTATTCACGTTTGGTCTGTAATGCATTTAACTTTTGAACAATGCCTACCTGTTTAGGCGAGGTACCAGTGTACCGCTAAGGAAATATTCAATTGTAACTTGTATTAACTCCGCCGTTGCGAATACCGAACAGTTTTGTTAAAGTTACGTTTAATTGTAACTTTAACGAAAATAAACTTTATGAAACAAAACAACGACCAGCGACCAGTATTTTAAACCGTTTTAATGTACTTTGGAAAGGACTTTGTATTATGAAACGTCATGAAGCAGTGAGCTGATTAGATGGCAATGGTATCTCAATGGTGTTGAGTGCACGAATACAACGTTATATAATATTATATAATAATATATTATGTTATGTAATAAAATGTTAGGTAATAAACAACGCAATAAAAGCCGTACCAAGTCGTTTAATTTCATGATTATAAAATCAGCTAGGCACGGTCTCCTCTCAATGTAGGTGAATTAGGCTCAAGAATCACGTTGTCTCTCACAACAACGATAGCCTAGAGGGAGACTGTTAACCTGCCACGCATAAGTCTCGAGTTCGGTCTCAGACCGAACATCTTTGACGTTTTTTAAGTTATGTGCATATTAAAATAAACAACGTGGACAACCCTGCATGTCTGAAAGTTCTACACAATATTCTAGAATATATGTGAAGTCTACCAACCCCCACTGGATCAGCATGCTGTACTATAGCCTAACCCTTCTCACACCGAGTAGGGGTCTTCTCCAGCGGGGGATAGTTTAATACAGGGCTAATACTACTATACAGTGTGAGTTTTCATAAAGTGCACCTATGAAAATGAGTAAAACTAGACATCATTTTATCGCTAGGAAAAATAATAAAACAAAATAAAAAAAATACTCCGATTTATACCTATTTATATTTTTCTTTAGTAGTTATGGCAATACCGGTGGCATAAAAATAAGGAATATTTTAGACCAAAACTGAGATTCCTACAATGTTTTTTTAAACATTGTTAAAAATTCAAGAAAACGTCCTCATTGCCCCTAGTTTTTATTAATTGACGTTAATCTGTATCTAATAAGCTTTAAAACAACATAAAACCACACCTGTATCCCAAACAAAACAGTTTTATGAAGGGCTAAACAAAGACCTTGCCGCCACCACGTGAATTTTTGTTTGAAAATTGCATTATCTATCTAAGGTAAAAAAATAGTTCTTGTCTAATCCTTTGCCATAAATTACTGAACATACACTTGGGCTACAAGTGCCACTTATTTTTCTGAAAACGTACGGAAGGAAAAGGTACGTAATAGAAAGGTAGTAGTAATAAATAAAAAATATTAAGTAGAAATCAGCACGTTTATTTAGTTTCATCAATCTACAATAAAACTTATAATGTAACAAGTTTTCAAAATGATTACCACGTTGTTGTAAACACATAGTACTTCGCAACAAAATCTGTTGCGTTGCTCGTCTTATCATTGGGATCTTCCTTTATGGCACTGGCGCAGTTTAAAATCTTCTCCTGGAGTTCTGCCTCACTATTGATGGGAGAGTTATAAATTCTCTGCTTCATTGTCCGCCACAGAAAATAATCAAGGGGTGTTAGATCGGGTGAACGCGCAGGCCACCCGACAGGCCCTTGCCTACCAACCCATTGATTGTTTGGTGTGGTTTTTATGTTGTTTTAAAGCTTATTAGATACAGATAAACGTCAATTAATAAAAACTAGGAGCAATGTGGACGTTTTCTTGAGTTTTTTAACGATGTTTAAAAAAACATTGTACGAAACTCAGTTTTGGTCTAAAATGTTCCTTATTTTTATGCCACCGGTATTTTTTTGGACATGAATAGTATACCGTCGTTATTGTCTACACATTGCGTATTATTACTGTTTTTGTTTCAACACGATAAACCACCTGGTTCAAAAGGTACAAGGTTTTCTTGGTACAAGGTCCAGAACAACTAAAGAAGCGCGATAAAATAGCGATAAAATGGTGTCTAGTTTCACTCATTTTCATATGTGCTCTTTATGCAAAGTTACACTGTATGAATATAGAATACTGTTAGGCTATATATAATCACTGGGTTCTCGATCTATTAATATTTACTAATTTCATGCTTGTCTTCAATATAGTAATCAATTTTGTAAAAGCCTTAGGCGTGTGACGTAGGTTTGCACCTTGCACCATTTTATCCAACGAACGACAAATTCTCGGTGACAGTGCCTGATATTTATATCAAATATTGAACGTTGTGAGGAAATGAAATATCCAAAAAACTATTGTGCTTTATCTCAGGATGCTTAAGCCATCATTTCAAAGGACTGTATTAATATTATCGTTTAATAATATGTATTTGATTGCCTCGCTAACATTTCTCCAACATAACATAATAATTAACTATAATATTGAAAGTTATTATACAAAATAGGTAAATAAAATACACGTATAAAATATTACCATCATATTTCATAAATATAATGCATAAAATCTATAAATTGTAAACCGATGTCGTGAGAATTCTTGTGTTGTTTTAATCTCATGTAATCTTGTGCATCCGTATGCACTTCCCTCGCACGCCTTGTGATCAAATCATAATTATATTACAGTTAATTAAACCAGTGATACTAGCACAGAATTTCCTAACTAATATTATAAATGAGAATGTGAGTTTGTGCTCTCATGTCTTAGTTACTCGATCGCTTATCATGAAATTCGCATACACGTTGCCCAGAGTATAGAAAAGGACATTTCGAGGGTTTCTTTTATCCACAAAATATACTATTTCCGAGGGATACTTGGTACTTTAATATATTTTGTGCTTGTATGTAGTCCGAATGCAGCAGTGCATTAATGATATGGCCATAGCCGTGAAATGCATTTGACAGCTTCATCACTGGTCTCTCCATTTTTCTTTGGAGTTGAGCGGGCACAACGTATGGTACTTAAAGTACTTCTATACTTACCGTATAGGCATCCCACACGTTCCGTGTATGACCAAGCAGGAGGGTTTTCTGTGAGAAAATATTTACGTACGAAATGTTGCGGAGATATCACAAAATAGTGGTTCCCTATCTACCTACCTCACAAAAGCGCATTGGACGCTGCCCTGTGCCTCGTGTTAAATCAACATTTGCTCAAAGACATTACCAAGAATTAATTTTAAGATAATTTTTTTCATTTTTAATTTATAAATCTTATTTTGGTACTTAAATTAATGACCTACTATTCTATTTGATATAAAACTATTGTCAACATAAAGGGAAGACACTGACACCTGCAGCACAGTGTATACTAGCGCGGGTGTTAGGGAATTCATAATTGTATCGATTTTATGTCAATAAAGAATATTATTATATTTGTTACGCAGTTATTTTGTGTAATTTATGGCACTTTTACACTGTGTTAGAAAGTTCCCATAATTTCAAAGGGATAAACTTGGACTGTTTAGGTACGGCGCCTTAATACCATAATTATATATTAAGTGTGGTGGTTTGTTATGGCATCATTTTCACGTGAAAACATAATACTGTTAGGTCCTACCATCGTATAGAATTATTTTTCTTTTGTCATAAAAAACAGTCGCTCTTGATATTTGCTACCTATGTTTCTTTGTTATTTATGAACGATGTATAGCTACTACTAACTACACCCGGCATTACATTACAGCATTAACTGAGCAATAATTGCCCAGCGGAATTCTCTTCTCAATAAATATTCTATAAATTAACCGCTGACCCATTTATTCTAACTTTCATCGTTCATAATAAATATTCATAATTGCCCTAACGAATATACTTGACCTTATATTTTTAGTTCGCTGACTGCAAACTGACTTGACTACTGACTTGCGAAATGGCGTAATTGAACAACGCCAGATATTACCGGGGCTACAGGCAACATTATTTCTGGAACTTCTAAACGAAAGTATAATGTACATTAACGCAGAGGGCTCGAATTAAAACTTGTAATGGTCGGACTAACGAAATAGAATTTTAGTTAAAGTTCTTCTCAAAATGTTTGCAGTTGAATTAAAAACATGTGACTAACACATAGTTTTCTACTATTTAAGATTAATCCAACATCACAAACCTTTTCAGACATTGATAATTAAATACAAATAGTTTAACTTCGCCAGACTTATATATGGGTTAAATGTTGGTGATGGATTTATTCACATGCACTTATGACAGAATGATTAATATAAATAATATGTCCATATTGTTGCATTAATACATCGTATATCATATTTTATCCGATATACCTACATTGAAATTAAACACTTTATACGGATTTTGTCGCGTTGTTTATTTTAGACGACAAAATCCGTATAAAGTGTTTAATTTCAATGTATAACATTCGCGTAAACATAAGACAATATTATCCGATATATTTAAAGTTGGATACTTAGAGAGTGGGGCAAATTTAAAATGCCGACAAGGCATTTGTTAGTACGTTGGTGTTGCGCGTGTCCATGGGCGGCGGTAATCGCTTACCATCCGGCGAACCGAGTGCTCATTTGCCTTCAATACCATAAAAAAATTTAAATGAGGATAGCGTTTTAAAAATATGCTATCTTCATTTCAATCACTCTATAATAGGATTGGTTATGAGGATGACGACATAGAAAGCCGTGTAGAAGATCACGGTCAACAGTTAACGTAGAGCAACGCTACATTTTTAAAAGTACGAGCCTCAGTCTTAAAAATTTGTTTATTATAATCACATACCGTAAATAGTATACAGAAACGTAAATATACTTAACTATCAAATAATAAGTCCTCGGTTATCAAAAATCGGGACATAAACCAATCAGCTCGCGTTATACTTGCTAGCAGGCGCAGAGTCTACAAAAAATTGGACTGGATTTTTGTTTTCGAATAAAATACTTATTTACCCTTTTTGCCCGAGATGAGTGAAGCTGTAACATTATTAACAACATCACTTACGCACACACTCATGGGAAAATGACCCTTTTTCTCATGCAGTTAAAGCAGGGATTGATGTGAAATGGACATGTTAATATAAAATAGTGTATCGCATGTATGTTTTCCATATGGGATAGCTAGAAGCGTACATAGGGTAAAGCTATAGCAAACTAGATGGAAATTTTATTCCGTAGATTTTAATTCAAAATGCAGTCTTTGATTATTTCTATATAGATCAGTTTCAATACGATCAAACTTCAAATGTAAGTTATACTTTAAATACTTGCCAACTACTATTGTATCTAAATAAATGCTTGTGACATAATAAAATATAACTATGTATGGTTATTTTTTATTTGAGTGTCTGTGTGAATAAATTTTATTGTATCTGCATTCGTGCCTTACCTATTGACAGAGCGATGCGACTAAAATCGGTTGATAAAATATATTAGCAGTGTGTATATTGTGTTGAGATGAGGCGACTAATTGCTAGATAAGTGATCAAAGCGAGCATGCCGATTACCTGTCTCAGCCAATTACACGTTTGTGTCGTGGTTTGCCTCGCAGTACTTTCAACCGTACGTACTAAATCGTAAATACTGCATAGCACAATGATATGCATTTAGCCGTAAATCCCCGCCTGTTTGATCACGGTTTAATAGACCGAGAATCCAACATTGACGTGAATCCATACCCGTCATTACAACATTGAGTTTGGTTTCATAGAATACACAATCAATAAATGCGTACCGAAAATTTGTCGGTAGGTATAGCAAGCGACTGTTTGTCTGTTGGGGATACGATCTTAATCTTACTCTACAAAGTTCACGTGAAGTTACGAAATTTGAACATTTGCATAGCTATAACAACTTCAAAGTGGTGTGGTCAGCTCAGTTACAGTCTCGTTAAAGTTCACAGTTTCCATATTATCACAGAGTTAGGTATCACGCCGCCAACTTTGCCTATTAATATATCTGCAAATTGATATTTAGTTTGAAGCTATTTACTAATTTAACTTAAAACATTTACTGCCTCGTTAATGTATGTATATATATAAGTATGAATAACAGTCGTGTAAAAGTTTATTAGGATTTTCTTCGAGAGAATCTTTTGGAAGTTTTACATATCCATGAACTTCATTTTCATCACAAACTATGTAAAGTGTGAGCATGCAAACGATCCACGTTAATTATTATGAAGCAGGCATTCAGCAGCTTAAAACAGCACGTTTATTATTCCGAAACATATAAAAATAAGAAAAGTTATTTATTGAAATTTAACTGCTTTATGCAGCTTTTATCACGTTGCTTATTAACAGGTTTCCTGTCCGATGAATCACATAATTATGATTCATAACAATAAATGTTCTATTGTGTTTGTTGTTTCTATCACGGGACAGCGAAATTAACATTTTATAACATAATTTTGAACTTATATTATTGTCTCCCCGTGGACATGGCTGCTAAAATAGTATTATCGGTTCAGTAGTAGGGTAACATTTTTAAAATCATGTTATAAATGTGTTAATAAATTACGTGATAAAAGCCGTATAAAGAAGTTTAATTTAAATGTATAAAATTCGCGTAACACAATAAAAGTTCGTTTTTTTATCATTACAATGACTAAACTAGCAACGTATAGACTGCCTTTTTATTTTCTTCTTACTTTAAATATACCTAACTTATGAGTTTTGTGTAAATACTTGTAAAATATATTCGAAACAAAGCATCAAAACTGAATAAAGGGAACGGTACAGTGGACTTACAATTAGTATTGTTTACATCACAATACAGCTCCAAAATAATCTTATTGCACAATGCCTTTGCTGGCATCACAAACTAAACCATTTGTAACATTTGTTGTTATTGACATAAATTTTCAATGAACGGTAAGTCCACAAAGCTTGGTACCAAACCACACTCGGCTCTTACCGCGCTAAGAGCCGAGTGTGGTTTCATCCAGAATTCCGTGAATTGCAGCCGCTATTCATGCCGCAATCATTTTCCAAATGTGCAGTGAATGTATTTTAACATTTCTCTGAAATAAGGTAATACTATAAGGTAATTAGTGAAAGCAATATATATTTACCGTTCAATTCGTTAAATTTGCTTTAGAGTAACAGGATTTAATTTTCAACCCCGTGTCAGTTGAAAACCATCTTGAAACGCGTTCATTAGCTATTCACTACAAATAGACCGCATCGTTTAGAAGCTAATGATATATTATATAATAATTGTGTAGTATATATTGTATAGTATCTTAATAAAATACCGTCATGTCTATATTTTTCCAAATATATACACGAATAAGTATCTGACCTAGCAAGCCTATTACCGCTAATTGAGTTTTCTTCTGTTACTAAATTGGCTAACAAGTATGAATTCAACTCTAGGGGCATTTCCTCCAAAATATTTTGAAAGCATTTGCAACACAGATCATACGTTGTACGATCTACGTTGGTTTATCTTCAGCAAGTATATCCGCAACCATCTAGGAGATTATATTTAAAATTAAATCTCCCCTCTGTCTTTCAGGATATCTGTCTCAGGAGACAGTACAAACATTAATAAGACGGCACGAAATGAACCCAGACTCAATAAATTTATATATAAAGCGTAGCGCGGCGGCAGCAACGCAATGCCCGGTACGCTATCGTTGGCATGGCGTAGCGGTCATGGTCAAAATTAATTAATAATGGATATGCGATCCTCGGCATATCCAATTACTAATACCAGGAGTATGATAGAAAGAATACTTATTCTACCTCCCATAGTTCTCCGAGTACTAGTCGTTTCTAAGTCACTAGTGCTCCTTGTTACTACTAAAAATTGCTTAACATAACGGGTCGGGACCGAGTCGTGTATCGAATCGAATATGCAAGCCAACGCTGTTGGACCAAGGAAGTAATCTAATTCAACTTTACATTACAAATACTGTAATAATTTCATACATGAAACCTACAGCCTAGATTAGTTACCCTCGCGCAGAAGTTCTTGTACCCTATTTGAAACATTCTTCATTTCTTTCTTTATTAAAAACACAACTCCGCATTTGGAATAATTACTGTGTCTAGAGGCTTTATAAACATTCAAACAAAAGACAAAGAATACCCAAATCCGGGACAACCATTTGTGGACCACAAAAAGATTTGTCCTGCGTGGGTTTCGAACCCACATCACGTGGCGCAATGGCAGCGGCGAAAAATTATTATTCGTAAATTTAAGATTAGTAAAACAGCACCCTAAAATAAATCTATGCTCTAAAATCACATCTTAATTCCTATTAGTCGCAGGTCATCGTATACATATATATCATATTTAACATTTTTATACTGAGTATGAGGTCTATGAGTTTGCAGATCCAGCGAATATATTGAAAATTTTAATAATTAAACTGATGTTAACCGACCATCACGTGGCTGCGTTATAATATAAAACGGTAATATTGTTCATAGACGTCCACTCTTTAAGTGACGTTGAATTGAATGATATTGATGAAGTTTGCATGGAGTAAACTAATATCCGTGGGTAACATACGAGCTGTTCTTTTTTACATTTTAATAGTTTTCTTCGGCCACATAAGCGTCTTAAATCGTGACAGTAAAATTTATTTCTTCTGTTGCATTTCGCGTTTTTTTTTTGTCTGAGCCCTTTAATGTGTGCATTAGCACCGAATTTTAGTATGAAGTTCATTTAAATTTTCAATTATATTTCAGGTTATAGTTTAAATATCAGTCCTGACTGTCAATGAATACATAAATTATATTACAGTCAATATTAGGTTTCAGAGAAATGTTACCTTTCAACATCAATCCCTCTTAAATCTGTTATTTATTCTTATTAAACTAGGAAACCCACTACAATTAATATTGAATTATTGACTCATAAATTGGAAGAAGATTGATATTACGTTATCTGTCTCATTATATATATATATATATATATATATATATATATATTTATGTCTGTGTGTATTTAGTATACACCTTATTACACTTACGTTAGAAGCTTCAATTACTGGTAATCGGACACGAGTTGTGAACAAGAAAGCGATCACATATTTTCGACGATTTTAAGTAACTTAAATAGACCCCAAAATAACTAGAACAGTTGTTAAAATATTATGTATATAAAAGACATTCTATTAGCGACACAATCACAACACACTATCACAATATACTAACTGTTACTCTCGCGACTTTAATTAAATAATGTTCACTTTGGAGGTTTCACAATGACGTTGCTGCGTCAATTCTCTAATAGTAATTTCTCATCGTCAATGTTAAAAAAGTCAGTCAGTCTTTTATACGAACTATATAATCAATATTTTTCGTTCGATCCGATACGGAATGTACGGTTTCGGTTATATAATACGTGTTTAGTTGCTGAGTTAAAGCCAATTATGGGTAGTCTTAAATTAGGAACCGAACACAAACAACACCTTACGTTCACTTAATCAAACACTGATAATGTTATTTTCTTGTTATTTAAAATCCATCTGCGTGACTAGAATAGTTTAAAAATATATATATATTGGCGGCACGATTACAATTTAACAAAATGTACTGCAATGCAATCCCGGTTTGGTGATATCCGCTTATAGCGAAATAATCTAAATAAAACATGAGAGGCATCGTGGACGTGTTCCGTTTTGGAGCGACTATTTCGAGTACACTGTAGAACATTCTCGTACAATAGTTCTCACCGACAATAAAAAAGCCCGGTAGGATCATTCGACACTCCTTCTAATTTAAACGGAACGAATATCGACGCGGCTTGCGCTGTTATTTTGTATTTTGTGAGACAAATAAATAAAATATACGACTTCATAGGATTAAAATCGCGCTCTACGCTGAGGTTTGCAGCGTTTATTAGCGAATTCACTTAGGACGTAAATATAAATCCAGTAATGCAAATAACATTATGGACTCTGTCTGAATAAATAAATATATTATTATTATTATTAAATACATCCAAATACAAATAAATGTTCTTTGACAGCTCTTTTCTGACAATCTAACGTTTTCTGCAATTCTAGTTTTCCAGAAAGCTTTCCTAGAAACCAGTAGGTCTATGAAGAAACTTGCATTTAAAGAGAAAAACTACTCAATGTTTAACTGTTCGAACATCCGTTACCGTTGCTTGTAAAGTTTTACTCTGCCGCCGTTTAGTTTTCAATTCAGTTCCATGTTTTATTCCAATTTACAACTGCTTTAATAAACATACAGTACACAGTAATTCATTCGATCGAATGGTCCCCCCATTGACGTTAAAGTCTGCTAAGCTGATCGATCGATCTAACAACATAAGTTTTCTGGATGGGGTCATAGTTAATTAAGCCAGACATTTAGAGTCCAAAACTCTAGTGTGCGTAGAATTTAGTAAAAAGTTAAACAGATGTAAAAAGAGAAAGCAAATAAATATGGCTTTATAAATCTATACTAATATTATAAAGAGGAAGGTTTGTTTGTAAGGAATTAAATCAAAAACTAATCAACCGATTTAAAAAAATATTTCTCCATTAGAAAGCTATATTATCACTGAGTAACATAGGCTCTATTTTATTAATAAAAGGTACTGTTACTTACATAACCTAACCTTCTTTTACGCAAGCAAACCCGCGGGCAAAATCTAGTTATACATATAATAAAATAGTAGAAACTTTTTGCCTGTGCGTTACAGCACGCTAATCTCCATAAAGGTTTAATCAATTTGAATGTGATTTTCAGTGATGTATTGATATAAGCCTAGCTCGGCTTAATTTACTATTTCTGTCACTTAAGCCGACAGACAAATAAAAATATACGCCCATTTTAAAATACGTTAGTATACATAGATGTTGCATTTTTCCTTGCCAGGAATAACTGTGACTATAAAAATCCTATTAAGTAAGCGGGCAACCTTATGCCTTAACTTTCAAGCTACCGAGATAATACCGAGCATGCATGTATATTACAAAACACACATATTGTAAGAAATCAGCCTTGTTAAAACGACGTATGAAATTCTAGCGTATGACTGATCATTTATTAGAGTCGGGCTTTATGCGTGATTGTTCGAGGTTTATAAACACACCTAAGCTGCATTCGTAGCTCGTATCAGTTCGTCGAATGCAGATATATACAACCCAGTATATATATACTAAAACCCGATATCAGCCGTCATTCCGTGCTCGGCCAAGCTTTAACCCAACCTACGTGTATCTCTATAATTATATAATAACTCTCTCACTGCTGTGCTCGGGACCTCTTCTCAGTATGAAAAGGGTTAGGTCGTAGTCCACCACGCTGGTCTTGTGCGTATCTTTGAGAATATTAGGAGAACTCTCGGACATGCAGCTTTCGTCACTTTGTTTTGCTTTATATATATTAAATAATAACTTATTTAA
The DNA here is from genome assembly GCA_963675205.1 of Catocala nupta. Taxonomy (NCBI): domain Eukaryota; kingdom Metazoa; phylum Arthropoda; class Insecta; order Lepidoptera; family Erebidae; genus Catocala; species Catocala nupta. The sequence continues at coordinate 35,594,097 of OY776078.1, forward strand.
TACGCACATTACATTGAATATTCCAACAATAATCACTATTAAGATTTTTTTATGTAATTAGGGATGTTTAATACCTGTATTCTTTTTTATTTAACAAAATAACATCATAAAGCTTGCTGTTCCAGTTCAATAATGAGAGATTTTGTTCCGTGAAAAAAGTATTTTGCTAATATAAATATTTGATTGGTACTCCCATACAAAGGCCGGTAAGACAATGACCTGTGCAACAACGTCGGCATATTGTGAAAAATTTTGTGAAGCAAGTTCTCTTTGTCAAAATGGAGTCAATTTTAAAGTTCTGTCTAAGGCAATGTTTTTGTTTTGTATATACCAATTGTTTAGTCTGACAAAGTTTTTAAAGTAAAATAAACTGCCGTGTTCGTCGGAAAATTTAAGACTGGTCGTTCGCAACCGATAACTGAAATGGACGAAGTGTTATTGGGTTTTCTATTTGGACATTTTTAACACGGATTCTTGAAATGTTCGTTATATGCATTATGCTCTTCACTATAGGATTTTCGGGTCAGTGTAGAATCTGTAACATTTTAATTCGTAAAACTAGGAAGTAATACACCCATAGTACCCTTTCTGTTTCGGTATGTGTGAAATAGAAATAAAGCAAAAGTTCATTAATCACTCGCTGCGTCCATTCGCTTTTCGTCATAGCCTTTGTTGCGAGAGGGCGATGTATAATTGATGTGTTTCTGACAAAAGAGTGTCGGACGACGAAAGTAATCCGTAGCGACCCACCATGCTGGCGCAATCAAATATTCAACTACCTGACCCACTACAGCGCTGACTATAAATTTAAGTCTAGAAACTACTAACACGAGTCCCTGATGAATACATAATTAAACGCGGGCAAGTCATATGATATATTTATGAAAGAAAGAACGTGAGATCTAGGGTCTATAGGTAACAAAGCCACAGCAAAACCTTTTTCTAACAAACGGTGTTGCCTGGCGTACATATATCTATTCTAATATATATCACCCCTACTAACCTTGTATTCCTGGCATTGTATAGTGTTTTATAGAGCTTTATAAAGATACATTATGCAGAGATTGATCTTTGTTCCATGTATTTATATAGAACCAATATACGGCAGTCTGCAGAAAACTTTCACTATTACATTATAAAGCATGTTGAATTGATAACAACATTTTATTTCATACTTAACGTATAATGTTAATTAAATTACTTTATGTATATAAAATAAACAATCTGAAACACATTCAATATAATCAAGCGCCAATCATCCGAAGCACGTTTATATTTATGTACTGTGTCCGAAGTCTAAATACGTACACAACAACCTTGACACAAATTTATTTACAGGGATAAAAAACACACTCGCGTTGCTGCACTTTGAATTATATTAATCTTCAATGAGAGATGAAGGCGTATAAAGATTTTTCAGCACATTTTCAGTACAGTAGCGGACTATGTTTTCAGAAATATCACAAGAGTTATAAGCAGCTCCTAAAAAGAAATCTATCTAATAATAACAATCTGGTTTCACGGTGGTTGTGGTCGCAATCCTTCAAAACGGCTCGACCGAATTTATTAATATTTTTATGCATATTTGTTAGGTATGATAGGTCGTAAAGTATATTCCATACCGCTAGAAATAATTTATATGGCTGAACAACATTTGCCGGGTCAGCTATTTATTATATAACAATATCAGCCCTTTTAATTAGCTGTCCCGCTGCTGGGCACAGGCCTTATCTCAGCCAACACTGACACCTTCCTCACGGTGTTTTCTTTCACCGTTAATGCGAGTGATAATTATTATTTAGTACGCACACATCTACGAAAAGTCAGAGGTAGCGTACCTTGGTATCGAATTCGAGACATCTGTGTAGCAGTCCAACCGTTTCCCACCGGGCTATCGCTGCTTTAGGAATAGTTATACCTATTTTCACAAATATTATAAGTACTAATAATACTTATAAGAGGTCCGTGACGTACTGATGACCGCGCATATCGATGAATCCGCGCGTTTAACTAACGTCGCTACTAATGGTGGATACGGGCTCAAAGAGCTCACGGTTACTGCTTGGTAGCGCGTTAAGTATATCTAAAATCTGGAGACTATTTTAAATGCTGACCTAAGCCATGCTGTAAGTAAGTTTGTGTTCGCGATGATGTATAGAAAAAAGTGGTTACTGCACTACACTATACACTAAAATGTCTGTATCATAGAGGACTTTATATAATCAACGGACTGTAAGAAAATATTATATCGCTGGCTAATGGCATGTCTTTTATGTAAATAAATAAATAGTAAAACATCCAGTCCTAGAATAACTATATGTATGTTGGTCATAACTTTTAGTCTTGTATAGGGATTGAAAACACAACACGGCACGTTGGCTGAGGCAAAGAAGCCAATAAAACCATTAGGCCCCATACGTGCACCATATAACATAATACCTCTTCTCATCATGGGAAGGGTTAAGCCATAGTCGAACAGGCTGGCGAAATGCAAGTGTGACTTCACATATGTTTTAATTCTCAAATAGGCAGGTTGCCTTAAGACGTTTCCTTTAATGGTTAAAGCGAAATATAATTATACTTTAATATGCACATAACTTCGAAAAGTCTCAATTGCGTGCTATGAGATCGAAATCGAGAACTCTGCGGTTCGGTTCAAAGATCTCACGGTATAATACAAATATAGCTGAATTACCAAATAATATAAATTTATATATATATAATAATAAATTGTACAATTATTTTATATTTGTTAGAACACCCAGAACAACAATTTATGAATTACAAAATCTTTTGTCCCGTCTGAGGATCGAACCCATTACACTCGGCGCAGTGACTGTAGTGAGGCGACCACTTACACCATTGTACGATACGTTTATGTTCGGATCTTTAAGTTCGGTTTGAATGCTTATTTCTGTTAGTTTACACAATGTTTTTTTCAATGGTTGCCAAACTGTCCCAAGGATGCCTCGCGCTAAGGCGGATCACGTGTCGACGCATATTTTGTGTTCGGAATTCTGCAAGTTGGGTTGCGTCTGGAATCCACGACGCGGCTGTTCGGAACCAGAGGAGTTCGGTATTGTCAAAAATGTTCTATTGCAATAGTCGGGGTATTCGAAAGTGCATGGCGAGTTCCTCTTTTTACAATTATTTTATTTCTTATTGTATCTGGTTTCTGACTCAGTAGTTTTACTTATTAATTGTAACTTACACCACTGCGTCAACAGACAAATCGTACTGAGATTATAAATGTGAAAGTTTGTGAGGATGGATCGATGGATGTTTGTTACTCTTTCACAAAAAAACTACTGAAACGATAGCGATGAAACTTGATATTTAAACCTAGAGAGATAGTTTTTATCCCGGTGTTCCCATGGCATCGGCACTTACACGGATGAAACCGCGGGGGAAGCTAGTCAAATAATAAATTATGTTTATAAACTATCATGTAAACTGTCTTATACTGAGTGCCCCGTGTCCAGTAGTGGAACTGGACACGGGGCACTCAGTATAAGACAATTTACATGATAGTTATGACAAACTTCACATATCTTTGAGTAGATAGGTATCATTTGAGAGTAGTTAGTTATAACAACTCTCAAATGATACCTATCTACTCAAAGAGGTGTGAAGTTAAAATTATAAAGCTTAATTTAATAGATAAAGCGTGCGATATTTAATACCAAACAATTTAGCAAAGTTGGTAGTACGCTCCAGTTTAATTAGTAAAGTAATCATATTAACAATAAATAATAATAATCTCTGCAAACGAAACCTATAAATATCTGGGTATATGTCACAGGCATTTTAGGTATCACTCAAGACGGTATGAAACGGGTGTTGTGAAGGAGCGCTTCTTTAGCCGCTTGAAAAAAATACTGAAATGTCTTTTAGCAGGTGGCAACAGGGTGCGCGCCTGTAACGGTTGGGCCATGCCGATCCTTATGTACCTACTCCTTTGGCATACTCAGATGGACACAAACGGAATTAGATGCCTTGGATAGAAAGGTCCGTACACTGTTGACTGCATACCGAATGCACCACCCGCGCTCCTCGGTAATGAGATTGTACATCCCGCGAAAGTGTGGGAGTCGCGGTTTTTTAAATGCCAAGTCCCTCCACAACCGTGAGGAATTCAATCTCAGAGAATATTTTCTTCGAACCGATGTAGGCGTACATCGCGATGTACTCGCAGTGGATACGGGCTTTACCCCGCTTGCTCTGGCTAAAGAGGACTGGCGCAAAACTGTTATACTTGGAACTGACGAGCGCAGGGATTTGTGGAAAGGAAAGGAGCTACATGGACGCTTTCTCCGGGCCCTGAATGGGCCCGACATAGATTTTCAGTCATCGGTGTCCTGGCTACGAATTGGCGATCTCTTCGCTGAGACCGAAACTTTTGTCTGTGCAATTATGGACGAAGTTGTTATGACGAACAACCACCGGAGATATATCCTGAAGGATGGGACGGTTGACATATGTCGGGAATGTCACCAGCCCGGAGAATCTACCAGACATATTATCTCCGGTTGTTCTCGTCTTGCCAATGGAGAATATTTGCATAGACACAACCAAGTAGCCAGGATTGTCCATCAGCAACTTGCCTTGTAGTATGAACTTGTGGAATCTGAAGTGCCGTATTACAAGTATGTGACCGATCCAGTTCTCGAAAATGATCGTGCTACTTTGTACTGGGATCGGTCTATCATCAATTAACTATTTAATACGCATATAACTTCGAAAAGTCAGAGATGCGCGCCTTGGATTCAAACTCCAGACCTCTGCGTGGCAGTCCAACGGTTTCCCACTAGGCTATCATGTTAATTAACAAATAATATATATTACTAGGTTTAAATGTAGGTTATATATGATTAGGTTGGATTAGTAACAGTACTGTTTTCTGGATAAAAGTTAGCCTATGTAATTTTCTGTTCCCCTGACAACGTGTATGTAAAATTTCATAAGGATCGGTCGAGTAGTTAAGGCGTGAAAGCGGAACAAACAAACAAACAATCGCACACTCACATTTATAATATTAAGTTAGAAATAGGATTTTATGTCATGTGTCCAATAAGATTCTGATATCTCCCTGCATCATAAAAAAGAGTCAATCCTGTTTATTTTCTGCTACAACTAAAACTACTTCGATATCGCCGCGGTATGCAACAGTTTTGTATAAGATCTAGGGTTCGATTCACGGGTATAGCAAAGTTATATCGAAATTTACTCTCAATAAATTCTTAGAAGTAGCACGAAGTTTTGAACCGTACCTGGTAGACGGCTATAAGTTTACTCCCCCTACGTGCGACCTATGTATATCCGACGAAATGTGGATGTAACATGTTCGAAAATCTATGTATGATATTTTTCAGCATGTCTTGTATCTGACATGTCACAAATGAAAAAAGAAAAGATAGGAAAGTGTCTACCATACAATCAAGCACTACGTTACTGCGTTAGTTAAACACCTGCTAGACAGGCGTGCAAGCTAATGGTAAAGTAATTATTAATAAACTTATTTATTAAGCTTCCGTCACTTTGAACGGAAGCTCTTTGACGAAGTGAGAACTAAGGAAATCGGTAACACCTGCCATGAGCGTACTACCGTTTAGACCAAGACCAGTTTTATAAATTGCTGACTAGATGTTTTATAAAGGTAGGTCATTGTAATATAGATTGCTTGAAGGTATAAGTAGAGGTGTATGATATTTATATTTGACAAGTTATATTTTAAGGTCATACGTAATGAGGTCCAAGCCTATTGTGATCTAGCGGGCAATTTTAGTATCTGTGCTGTTGTTAAGGATTTCTCATTTTGACCGACTCGGGTATCGAACTCAAGAGCTAACGATCACTCCTAAACGCCATGTGACCAAGGAGGTAGTAACAAGCTTAGTTTTATTGAATTAAAATAATATAATGTTGACCCATTAAAGGTTTGATTTCGATATTGCTAAACTCAACCATACTAACAAAACGATTAGTACAATTAGTACAGTTAAGTTCATTAAGTGTACACGTCATTATCATATAAAACGTATGACGTCACCGGCTGGATGGCGTCCCACTATGACAGTAATGGCGATCGATATATCTACTCACATACGACAAAAAAGAACTACTTATCTACGCGTATTAACCCGCTTTTACTAGGCATTGTTGTTCTCAAACCTAAAGAATCTAATACAAGTTCAAGACGCATCTTCAGGATTTTCCAGCGCACTCTCGCGGAAAAACTTAACCAATATTTTCTTTGCCGTATATCGTGCAATACGTTTCGCTACGTCGAATCTATTGCAATATTTATAGAAGTGGCAATATTTCTGCGTAACATGTATATTTTTATGTTTTCATTTCAAGTTCAATGTTGACCTCACCGCCGTGAACTCATTGAGGGTGTGGGTGAAGATCTCTCGCTGCCGGCCGTGATCTAAGCCATGGTCGACAGCGAGAGGAAGCGGTCGCGTCCTTCTGCGAGGACGTCATCTCGCAGAAGGACGCGGCGGAGCGGATCTGTAAAAAATGAGCCGTCGTCGGCGAACCGGGCGGCGCAGGCGCGCTAACGCGCACCTAATGCCGCCATAATCAAGGCCGCGAGCGTGAGAACGGGGCCCGCCAGCCATTGAGTCGGTCTGACGCCCTATGTAATGCCGGGGCGTCGCCGACGAGTTGTATACTGCTGGGTGGGTCGCTGAGGAAGTAATCTTTGCCAGCGGCCCATCCACTACACAAGGCAGCGAGCGTGCACACCATGGGGTTTTGGTCCGTAGGCCCGAAGTACGGGAGAGCCAGATATAACCCTTTCACCTGCCCTTGTGGCGAGAGGGAATGCATCAGGCGCATTTGCCCACGTAAAGAAGAAGAAAAAATAAAGTGTCGATTTATTCAACCAGTGATGTTTGCGGTCAAAAGTTATGTCGACGTAAATAGGGCTATGCTAATATTGATCTAAACCTCGGTCCATTATTAAATATAGAATATTGACTATATTACGATACCTATAGTAATACCCACGACGCCTGTTTCCAGAGCGGTAGGCAGAGATTACAGATGTCCATTTGCTACGATCCTGACACACTTCTCTGGCTTCATTCACTTTCATAACATTTCTCATACACGCTCGCCGGTTTAAGGTGCTCTTAACCTGGCTTTTATCCAGAACGTCTCCGATCTGATCAAGAAACGTTCGCCTAGGTTTTACCCTTGCGACTATTCCATTCAGACTAGCCTTATAAACTTTCTTAGTCAGTCTTTTCTCGTCCATTCTTTCTTCATGCCCACGATATCTATATGACTGTATATGAAAGCTTACGCTGAGGTATTTGTTTTTTATAATACGTAATGAACAATCGCATTTGAAATATATTCTGTATTTTATTTTATTAAAAAGACATTATTCATGGGTCGCTGGGTACTTTCAAACAACGGACACAAAGAGCTGCCAGACTTGGTACAACTATTCGAGGATTACAAAATTTTGAGCATATTGTGAAGTATGAACCTACACACACTCTTCGCAGTGGCAATGCCTAGGCGATCATTTAAACTTGTACACCATTCGTGCGGACATAGAATGAGCAAAACTATACGCTGCGTGACTGTATAAGAGGTTATAGCGTTGTGCACAAATTTAGGAGAACGAAATTCGCTAGTTTCTTTTTACTAAGGACCTAAACCTAGCAGACGGAATATGTGTACTAACCAACTCTTGTATATACAGACATTAGCTTCGAAAACATCAACTTCGCTCCCGCTTCTAAAACAAATTAACCGTCTTTCTACAAAAAACAAGTCATTCACCCTTTGCCCCGTAGCTAGCTGAAAAAGGACAAACCGAAGAACGCTTCCGTATTTATAATACCTATTACTGAGAATAAGGAGACGCTTTATTAAGTAATTAACTGTTAAAGAAAACAGAAAACATTCAAGCCCATTGAACTTTGTTTATTAAAATGGACGAAATTTTAGTTAGTATTATTTTATGTTTTATTTTTATGTTTACTTACCCAATCACTTAAAGAAGCAGGAAATATAAAGAAAATTATATATAACGAGGAGAAAGTTTATGTCAGAAAATATGACGAGTCTGGTTTTTATCGATGTACTTTTACGATTCGAAGGCTCCTTAGGGACAGTGAAACATCGTTATTTGCCTAACGTACAACAATAATGCGGCTCAGTTGTACGCATGAATCGTACGAATGTTTTACAAAGTATTTACGGTAACCCAGGTTCGGAACGACTAATTATATAGAATTATCATTAATACCTAATTTGGCCTATGTTATATATTTTAAATGATTTCTGCTTGAGTTTCTGCATATGTGTATTTAAAATTGAGCAAATATTTTATCAATTCTTTCACTTCAATACCTTTATTTTATTTTTAAACTTGTTCACGGTTAAATCTGCCATAACTTACAATTCTTCCACGGGACGTAGCCGAAATACGCGGGTATTTTCGTGTTTTAGTTTTCCTGGTTGAACATTTGGAAACTATTTTGCGTATACTTTCATTTCACGCTGTTCGTATTTATTTTACTAAAAATACCTTTATTTTGAAAATGGAAATACGTTTTACTAATAAATATTTTAAAGTTGTAAAAAGTATTTTTATTTTCGGAATATAAGTAATTTTCTAAGAAGTGAAAAATTGTAGCCGTAACGGCATTGCCTACACTTTCGAAAAGCAAGCCGAAAATTTCTATGACGGGTGTTTAGAGGACGCGAGTTTCATCTGTAAAGATTTAAACTTAAACAAAATGGCCATCTACCAAGGCTTCGTAGGTGCCTCTAATAAGGTTGCGGCGCTGTTCTGCCACCGAAAAGGGCAGAAATTTAAAAGTTGTTAGTTCTTTTCGTAGCGGCTCCTCTGGTAGCATAGCCGGTCTCTTTAAAGGACGCTGAAAGCTCTACATACCGCAGAAACGGATTATTTATTTGCATTTTTCTTGGAGAAGAGTACTTCCTTGTTCGATCCGGGTGGAAAATTTCAATTTCGTGTAAAATCCCAGGTGGAAAGAGGAATTTACACTGTCATATATCACCCAATTCTGACTTAAATGTATGGTGGAATATGATATGAATATTGCCATTTATTTTAAAAACATATAAAATTTATAATCCAAAGATCCACAACACGTGACTTATCGTTCACGTTTTTACCATTATAAACAGCCGTCGAAGCAGGGACCGTAAGTTTTTTTTTTTTTTTTGTTTTTAAAAAGACAACTCCCGCATTAGGACTATATCCTGTGTCGCGGGGGACTTTACAAACATACAACTAACGGACACAATGAACACCCAGACTCGAAACAACAATTTGAATCACACAAAGTGTTGTCTCGTGTGGGGATCGAACCCACAACACTCGGCGCAGTGTCAAGCGGCGAGGCGGCCGTCTAAACCACTACGCCAACCGTGCAGTCAAAGAGTAGTTGAATAGAACGAAGATCGATAAAAAGGTATGTTGATACAACAACTGAAAGATTTTTACGGCGACTGCTAAACCTTATTTATGAAAAGTAGCTTCCTCGGCAGATGTTTTGCTTTATCCCGGAGTCAAAATAGACAAGCTCATTTAGTGCTGCCCGAATTCACCAATTTTCTTTGCAACATTTCCAATTTTTATCCAGTATGAACTTGAGTTAAAACAAATATAAAAAAGAGCATTAGCAATATCGTACCATTCATTCTCAAGTGATGCATTCACCACCAAACAGTTTTAAATCTTTATTTATATACCTTTTATAATTTGTTTCTGTTTAGTGTAACTTATTAACGGATTGACTCAAAATAAAATATATCGTTTTGTTAAGACAAGAAACAATAAATTATTAACAAAGAAAGAATGTCGTAGGTAAGATGTTAGTTTAAATTAAATGTATATTGTAAAGGTTTATTTACTTTTCCTCCCACGATGAAATGCGATGTAGTTTCGGCAAATATTTTTTCATTAAACCAGCAAACAAGCTTGCAGTTCGTCCCATAGTGCTAGTTACCGTAGTCTATTGATACTTTAAATAATGTAATCAGCGTATCACACACGTATTGTCAATGCCTAAGTCACTGTGCTACCAGCTGAAGGGACAGAATCCAATAGACTCTCTGGTGACAGCACATTTCTCCGCAAACAAGGCTAATAGGAGGGTCGAAGTGTCTAACCTAACCTAACTCTTCCTAGAATTCAATTTCTGTGACTCTCAACAAACAATAAAATATGTAAACACATGTTTCATGTGTTTGTACATGACATAAGTAGCGGACTACATGCGCGGGCTTCCTGCGCGGGCTGTGCGTTCTCTAGAGGTAATTTGCGGTGCTGGCTCCTGTCGTTCTTTTACGCGACAGATGCAATTCGCGCGAATGCTACAAGGCCTGTATTCACATTCTACATAAAAACGCTTCAACGTTTTAATCTTTTTTGACTGATGATTTAGTCGTATAAGTGGTCATCTCGCTATTGCTACTGCTCCGAGTATTGTAGGTTTGAACACCATTCTCCAAAAGCGACAAAAAAAATGAGGTTCACACATAGTTGTTTCGGGTCTGAGTGTTCTGAAAGATTGCCAAGTCCATCGCAATACAATAATTATTCATAGTACAGGAGCTAACTTTAAAAAGAAATCGTTCCTTCATTAAAAGATATCCACAGTACTATCAAAATTAAAATCCATATTAACAATTAATAAAAGGTGTTCCTACCATAGCACTACTCAAATTTCATTTGCTTTAAAGAATTCACCTATCTTCTCTCATGAATAAGATAGATGAATCCCGTAGGCACAATTTATCCTTTACAATATAGCTTTGAATTCTAACCACACTTTAATATTACAAACTGAATGTTCCTAAAGATAAATAATAGGGTTGTATTTACAAACGTGATTTGGTTGGTGTGTAACCTCTATTTCATTATTCACGTGATTCCTCTGTATCGCCACAAATAACCTTGTGCAAGCCTCAATACATTGGATTGATGAAGGCAGATATGGTGAAATTTGGCAAATGCCACCATTTAGTTAATTGCGACGTAGTACGCGTATAGCAGATGTACGAGCTGTTACTGAAAGTGCGATATATTACTAAGAGTTAATTGCTATTGACCGCGATGTCATTTTAAGGAAATATAAGATAAGGTTTAGGAACCGTGTGATTTTCTTATAAACTATATGTGACTCTTCACTACGTTAACTCTGTGCAAAATGATGTCGATATGTCCTACTATCCTACATTATTATTAGGTATTTTCTTATGCAATAAGTAAAAAGTACACATTCACAAATATAGGCGCATCATGGATGGCATAAAAGTTTAATTAGATAATAGCAATCATAAATGATGATTGAATGTATTGTTATTTATAATTAAATGATTATTATTCTAACACTATATTATTTATACCTATTAATTGCAATTAAAATTAACTATAGATTATAATGATAATATTCGAATAATTTTATGCAACAATCACGCGCTGGGAATGATAATAATAATGTCTTCCAGACCGAATTTTGGTCACGCCGGCCAATCTTAACGGAGACTGGCCATTTGCGCAGGAGATATTATAGTGCACAAGCGTGTGCGCAAACATAAGTGCACTGTCTGTTCCCTGATTCTCATGATCCGAAGGGACGGTAATCCGACACGACCGGCGAGAGATCAGGCGCAGAACCAATGGCTTTACGTGCTTTTCGAGGCACGGGGGTGTTTAACACCGCCAACATCCTACCTCCTGGCTGCTATTGAGATTTCTTAACAGAAAAACCCAATAACTTTATGTAGGCCCGACCCGGGATTCGAACCCGAGACCTTATGCACAGCAGTCGCATTCACTACCGCTGCGCCACGGAGGCAGTTAAGAGGAGGAGGAGGAGGGAATGATAATAAGAATCTATCATACCAGAATGACGCTTATAAATGACTAGCTCTTGCTCGCGGCTTTGCTCGCGTACAAGTTACATTACTTTAAAACATTTAAATCTATCTAATAGTTTTTTTTAAATCGTTTGATTTATGTTTGAGTTAAACCCTTACAAAATAAACAAAAAATGAAATGTTAACTCTTTATAATATAACTAGCGGACTCGGCAGAAGTCGTCCTGTACAAACGAAATAAAAAAACATGAAAACCAAGTCACCCATCCACCCAACCATTCTCGAATCCATTTAAACACACACAAAAAATTTCATCAATATCGGTAAAGCCATTTAGGAGGAGTTTAATTACAAACACACGCACAGAAGATTTATATATATATACACACATATATATATACACACACATATATATATACATATATATATAAAGATTATAGATAACAATTTTAAGTAACACTTCATAATAATATATCAGAATGCTTAACCGTTCTATCTCCACGCGAGACAACAATTCATACCCAGTATGACTAAGCTTAGTGGCCCTTATTTCAATATTTATAAAGCTCGCCGCGGCGCAGATATTAAGCCCTGGAGCTATAGTTGCGAGCAAAAACTGATAGTTACTGCATTCATTTTATTACTTTCATATTAAAAATACAAGACTTTATATGTTCTTTTTCATATTATGAATCTCAGTATAATGTTAAGCTTCTATTTGAGTCTTTACAGTTGAAAATACTGGTAATATTTAAGGACGCAGAAAAAATATTTTTATTCACCGGCGATAAATTAAACGCTTTGTTTTGTTACATTTTTATCATTACTCGATTATGTCGGAGTTGGCGTTCTTGTCTAACCAATTACAGCGAATGTAAGTGTTTCTATGAAACGATTGACATCCAACCAGGAAAGAGCTAAAGAATACTAAATTCTCACAAAGCATCAAATATTCCAATTTTAATGATTCTCTAGATGCTCAACACGAACGAAATATTTATATAAATACGTAGGAACTTATCTTGTATTAAATTCATACACTGAAGAGGGAGTTGACACGTACAGAATTATTTTAAAATAATATAATTACTACATTTAAAATATGTCAAGATATGTCGCGTAGCCCTATAAACGGGTTATTCCATACATCCCCATTGAATATCTTCATCAATGGGGATCTGTGAACTTTTTGTCCACAAATCCCTATTGAACAATACCTGTCAATTGTTGGAATGCCAGACTTAATTAAAAACCTATAGTGCCTGTCCGCCGTGTGCTGCTGCGATTCGATAGGTTAAGCACACTCCTGGCTTATTTAAACACACAACAAATTTTAGCCACGTTACGATATATTTCTATATTAAAATCTATTTACTTAAAAGAATATATGATAAGTAAATGTTTCGCTATAGCTAAGCCAAAATGTTGCCTACACATAAGTCATTTTCACTCTGTATACAACACAATTATTGTACTCTATTTATAGGATATGATAGTTACGGAATTAACTCGACGATTGATTTCGAACGTGAGCCTGAACGCCTATCAATTTTGCTGAGAGCACGGGATTACAAGCCAGGAAGCCGCTCTGGGTAAATCTACAGTCGGATTTTCTGGATATTTAGCTCCAAACTGAATTTCTATCAGAGAACCGTATGTACATTGTGCACGGTTTATTTGTTGGGTAGCAGCAACGAAAATGTTATTCGGCTTATTGATTGATTATATTTGTTTTTTGGTGACGTGAAACGCACAACGTAAATTTAATGGATTTTTTTATGTTTCTATTGATTCTACCCGCGGCTTTGTCCACCATAACTCGGTATGCGTTATACCGAGTTAAAGTATGGGAAACAGGACTTTGTTTATCTGTTTCAACCAGATTTGTTTATCGGTTTACACGCACTTCTAAACATTTTAACGAACTTTCACATTTACTATATAAATAGGATTTATCTAAACTACAACATATTGTTCTCGTTGAGTTCTGTTGTCTAAAGTATAACTATATTAAACAAACATGCAGTGTTTGGATACGCTTTATTATTATAATATCATCGTTTACCAAGGATTAATTTTAGTAATCATTAAATGTCTCTCAGTGCGGCTGTCAAACAATATAATCATAAACTCAGCAAGATTAAACAGTGCTCATAAAGGCTATTAGTAAAACAACTGCACTAGAATGGAAACGAACAAACATGTAATCCTTTGTAGTGAGGATTATGTTTATAGTATGGCGTATTCTATTATTATAAACTACATATATTTTTGTGTCCAGAAGTCCCACCATTAAAGCATTTAGCGATAAATAATAGTGTTTAATTAGAGAAGTGTTACTACTTCCTAATCTTAGATTGACGCCTTAATACCCTCAAGAGGTAGACAAAGGTGTATTATACCCATAATTAAGACTCCGTTATTGATCCGAAAACATGAACATTGTATGCAACCATAAGTGAAAATGTAGGCCGCAATAAAATGAACTTAAACTTATGACATACATACGAAGCAACTGCTACCAACTCTATACATAGGAGTTTGTTTGCTGTTAGAATAAATCCTAAAACCGAAAGCTCTATCTCGAATCTCTAAATACATTGGACGCCGCGTCGATGTTAAGAAACTCTGGAACTCATTGCGAAAACACAACCTAATTTGTTCCTTTTTCCGTGTTGCTCTCTGTCATTTTAGGCACTTTCTCATTCGAACTAGTTCAAATTGTATTGAAGCATCCATTAGGCTATTTCTCATAAAATAAATAACTCTATTCAGACAAGTCATGGATCATCTGTAAAATATGAAAGTGGACGCATCCCTGTTTTATGAAAGTGGACGCATCCCTGTTTTATGAAAGTGGACGCATCCCTGTTTTATACCAAATCCCCATAATTGCTTTTTACTTGATATATTATTATGCGTCATGTAAAAAGCATTATTATAATTAATATTATTGGCAATTGAGCAAAAGTGAAACGCATATTAAAATAATGTTGAAATCAGTGGTATTACTGATTTCAATAATATTTTACCTTATACGGCCAGTTACAAGAGGAACATTTTATGTTTGATATCAAAAGTCAAAAGTTTCTTCCGTGAGTGAGCTCACAATAAATCCGTTTAAAGCTCACATGTTCTCATATTTACCACCTCTCTTAGTTATGTTAGTTGGTAATATACCAAAACCGAATTTTAAACGGTATTCCACTCGAGTTGAATTGTAATTTAAATTTCTTTATAAATACCGAAAGATAGGGAAATATTTATGAGAGAATGTTAACATTTATTTATTTTCGGTACATTCTTTTTACACAAAGGCAAATAATAAATATAATAATAGTTTTATAAATTGAATAAAAATGCTGAGAGGTACAGTCAGTTGACCTCAGCAGATACAAGGAATTCGATCAAATTAAAATAGCTACTCATTTTTATTGAATTTCTCTACAGCTGTGCGCATTTAGAGATACTTTGTCAAGGATGAAAGTACCCCTTCGCCCTACCGAAGATCGCAGCAAACACTCTTATATTAGGTTTCTGAGTAGCCACCCCAGGATTTTTGAGTATGTTGTGCTGAATCAATTCAGTATCAATAAGACATGACACCAATAAACTATGTTCAAGGTATTTCATCTCCCTTCTTAATCAAGCTTTGTCCAATCTGATGGGTAGATAAAAAGACAAACAACAAAGCCTAGGATTTAAAAACAACGTATCATTACAACAGTTCGAAAAGTTTACCTGGCGCAACCAATTTATTGTGGGAACGTGTAAATGGCCAGTATTGCACACTCAATTAGCAAATGATGCCGTAACTTTTGGTATTCAATATTTTGTATAACGAAATGAACGTTATTTTTAATTATTGTTCCACAGGAATGCAACGGACTATGCTTTGGTAATAATATGCCTTTCTGTATACTTCATTCAATTATTTACATAACAAAGCAACAATCATAATTTACAACTTAACTAATATTAACAAACCAAACCACTTATAAATAAAACAAAATGGAAAGAAACAAAATATGGGACTGTATAATTTAATAAAAAGAAATGTCTGGTTTAGGCAGCGTCGTAAAATTCCTCAGCATCGCTGTCGACCGGGAATGTGCCCAGAAGACTGGCAGCATTGCCACGTTGAATGACAATGCTGATTCTTTGAGCCAAAAAAAGTCCAGCTTTCTGGTCACGCGAAGCGTCGATTATTCGCTTAGATATATATCTAAGGGGCTAATTGCGCTTTTTAGAGATATCTCTAAAAAGCGCACGAGCGCCCGGACCCCATGAACCTAGCGTCTCCACCGCAAACGTCTCGAAAACGTAATTACCAATTAAATGACTGTATTTGCGCCGTTTGACGTTTTCCGCCGCTACAGCGGCAGCACTAGCACAGCTTACTAATTTATTTCTGTCCGAATACAATTATACCAAACTGTTTTATTGTATAATTGATGAGTTAGATCTCTTGTTGTTAGAATATAAAAATAATTATAATCAATATAGTATAGTGCTCCTAAGATTAATAATTAATTTGGGATCCACGTCTTTTATAGTAATTTCTACATAGAGATTATTATTCGTAAATTATTATTGATATAACTAATGTTAGTTTACTCGTTTGTCCTTCTAGAGAGCACAAATAATGCTTAAAGAAAATATTTTATTTATAATGTTTTAAAAGAAGCTTAAATATCAAAGTAATAATATCATAAAAGTTCAATTAATTATTAAGCTAAGGTTACAACCATGAATTGATTTCTCAAATAGTAATAACTCGTCCGAAGATAAAAAATTACAGCTAAATATTCCAATCGATCGCTAGGTTATTTTAAGACTATTCACAATATGAAAGTTACTACTACTTACTAATAATAGACTCCCACTCACTCCCTAGGCTATCTATTATAAAAGTAATTTACACGAACCGGGTACCGAACATTTGTAGATAGGTATTTACTCAACTAGAGTAAATATGTAATGTGATGATAACAATATTGTTAATTTATATACAACTCACTGATACCTCGGCTTCATTAAATGAACGATTTTGTAATTATTGTACCTACCAATTTTGTAATGTATATTTTTAGTAACACTCTCAATTAGTGCTACCCGATTTTTGTAGTGGCACGCTACGATCTGCTACGAGCGCCTACGAAAATAATTTCAGCGCATTTTCCCGTAGCATTAAACCAGCTAGAATATTTTTGGTGTACTGCTATTTTGAATAAAACTTTTGTGTGTGCTTTTAGGTCATTACAATATATAAAAGTTTAGTATCATTGTTTGCGTTATTCGATCGATATTCAGTCTTTATACACCTATACCATGACAACGGTTATCAAATAGGATCCAAACATCATTGTCGAAATTTGGTTGTAAATACATTTTTGCCTAGCTTTAGATATGGATGTAAAACCGTACAAGATACACAGTAACAGCATCGCACAAATTTTAACGAACTTGTTTCCACATACATGTTCGTTAAAATTTCGCTGATTCGCTGGAAAACAAGTAAAACTGATTTCACTTTTACTAGTTACTGTTTACTTGTTAAGTTGTTTAATTTCAAGGTAAATACATTGTTATAATATTAAGAATAATTTATTTTACAACAAGGTATTTATAAAGAAATAGGACGGTATAAATAACAATGTATATGACACTCGCGCGTTGGGGTTGGCGAGATAACCACCCAACCACCAGCCCCATGCGCCGATAGACGCGTTTTCATCACTCACGTGAACTAAAATTGGATTGATCGTCCTGACAAAGGTGTTCATATTTTTAACTTTTTCAAAAGCCACGCGCGGCTTTGTTTTTCTTTCTGTTAACTTTCTTTTTTATACAGGTACATAACACACTTCTGTACGAGATTTTGTACATAGCACAGAAAATGTGTCAATCGTTTAATGTCAATAGGCATTATTATCGTTACGTTATTACAACTGCATCAAAATTAACTTGTTGATTATTGAAGCGAAACACCGAGAGCTGCGATTTATATAAGTATTTGATGCTACTTCAAAATGTTGACGAGGTTTAACCTACTTATTTGTTTTGCGAAACCTTACGTCGCACGTCTGGCTGGAACTAAGACAACTTATTTTATTTATATACCTAACTTCTTCTGCAGCGGAGAAACTTAGAAGAAGTAACGTCATCTTTCCTGATCGGTGGAGCAATTTCAATTGCAGTATTTGTACTCTAAATATGAGTAGTCCAATGACCTAATAAAAACATTAAATTGAGAAATTGATATTTATATGTTGATGTGTGCATAATGGCGATATACATATGTCGTAACTTACATTGGTATGTTTAGACTGCACGCGCTAATAAATAGACAATCGAAATTAAAAGTACGGTGAGATATACGGCCTTTTGTTTCTTATTTTTACTAGTTACACTAACTTAATTACTGACTGCACATTTAGGATACTCACGTAGGCATAAAATAATATAGCATACATAGTAACGTTTTGTTTATTTTTATTATAGGCTAATATACTCCTATCTGGTTTCGGCGTTTGCCTTGAAGACTATCAGGGGAATCTGGGATGGCGTCTCGATTGAATTGAAATTGTTTATCTACACAGTCCTATACATTCGCATCGTACCTACGACATTATTCGCACTATGACTTAATACAATATTGTATTATTGTTCCAGTGAACTTGTATATATTATTTCGATTCCGTGTATTCCGGAGGGGTGGATTTGCGATGCCTAAAGTTAGCGATGGTGATATACAATTAGCAAGATTCTAGTAAACGTATATACATTAGATAAAAACTTTTAACAATAACAAGTATTAATTTATATCTTAGACCAGCATTTGCTCGCGGCTTTGCTCGCGTAAAAGCAGGTTAGGTTATATATAACAGTACCTATTAGAAACTTAAAAAAATATATAGCCTATGTTACTCGCTGATAATATAGCTTTCTAATGGTAAAATAATTTTAATATCGGTTGCTAAGTTCTAGAGTTAAATCCTTACAAACAAAAAAAACAAAAAACAAATCTTTCCTCTTTATCATATTAGTATAGATATAATTATATGAAAAATATATTTAAGTCTAATAAAGGCCATTTTAAATGTTTACTGATGAATATTTTGGACTTTGAAGAAGCTGGTAGACATGGGTCCGAACCGCGGAGAACCTTGGCAAGTTTTAATTTGAAGTAGGATGAGGCACCAAAGTATCTCCACGATTAATTAATTACCATCTGCCTAATACAGGACTGTTGTACAATAATGTTATTCATATTTAGGTCTTGGAGTTAAATGTATGTTATAAATAATGAATGTTGGCATAAAAATACTATTTACGTATATTTACCGTCAGACGATATATTCCTTTTATATCAGCCGCCTACCCACTCATCCGGCACTCTTACATACGTACCTATAACGTGGCACATGTGATTCCGTGAGCACATGTATTTATTATTTATTTTATTTTATTTGGAAAACAAACAGGGCTATATGGGCTTTATCGACTATATTAGTAATGTAGTAGTACGTAGTTCTTTTATTTACTGGAGCCAAGAAATATAAGTGAGGATCTACATATACATAACACAACAATTAATGGATTAAGACTTAGTATATCCTTTTCCTAACTGGTAATATGGACTTGTATCGTATACCAGCTTAATTCTTAGATTATACAGAAGTAAAAATGAATGAATGAGTGAAGTAGATAGCCTATTCTTTTACGTCATATGTAACAATTCTTAATTAGCACGATTATACCTTTATGTAACACGCTGTATAAACATACTGCATACAGGTCTACCTTCCTGGTCATTGTCCACAGCAGCGACGTAATTTGCCTTGCAGATAAGATCGTAAATGGCTAGCGGAACGAAGTTAAGTGTAAAATGTTAAGCTATATTTTGTCCGATGTAGTTGTCCAACCGAATTGTAGGTGTTGGCATTTTCTATATAACTGTGTATACAAGTTATAGTGCCAGTTTAAGATGAAGGATAGTGAGTAAGGGAGGGAGAGGGGATTGTAGTACACGTTCGAAGGCTTCGGGGTAACGGAGCGTGTCCCTTAGATACTATGTTCAGATATTTCCACGAACGAGCTCGTAGTTTCTAGCTAATGCAAGCCGTAGTTCTGTTTACGGTAGCTCTTGGACTTCATTTCTAGCAAGCTAGTAAAAACAAATTGAATCTTTGCGATCATAATTACTCGGTATGTTATAAAGTTATTGAAGTTACAAAGATGTTACATGTATTTATAATAAAAAAGAGATAATAAAATTATTAAAAACTAAGTAAAATTAAAAAATTGTTCAATTAAATTCTAATTTTATTTATGGCAAAGTATTATAGGTTTATAATAAATCGAAATATTATTTTTGATTTACTATTGTACAGCATGTTTTCTTTATAATTTCGGTGATTAAATACAATACTTTTATATAATATATTATTGTATTTTTAATAAAATAATCATTATTAACTGAGTAATTTTGGGTCTATTAAACCATCAGCAAATTAAATTATTCGGCAATACAGAAGTAAGTGAGAGATTCCATTACGTACATAAATTGGGGTCAATTTAAAAAAACCGGACATGTGCGAGTCGGAGTCGCCCACCGAGGGTGCCGTACAAATATGGTAGATACGCAATATAAAAAAAAATTGTCCTTGCACAAAAGACTTGCTTTTTTATGACTTAATTACAAATGTATAGTTTTCAGATTTTTTCCTATACTTGTAATATAATACGGTATTACTTGCCAAATTTCATAGATCTAGGTCAACGAAAATACCCTATAAATTTTGATTCCCTTGAGAGTGTCGAAATATACGGTTTTTTTACGTTAACTTAGAAGATTGATTTTTTCACAGCTTCAAGAGACTGTAGATCTGAGTCTTCTTCTTCATCTTAGCGTTTATCCCGGTTGCATCCGCGGCCTTGGCGTTGGAACCCAGGGTCCGCTTTCCCGCTAAGTCTCCTCCATTTCATACGATCTTTAGCATCCTGTGGTGTGAGGTTGTTGGCATGTCATCTCTTACGACATCAAGCTAGCATTTCTTGGGTCTGCCCCGTTTACTCGGCCCAGGCGGAGGTGGCATAGCAAGACATTTGTTCCCCACGTAACATACGTAACACGTTTTCGTAAAACGTGGCCGTTCCAGCGTAGGTGACTCTCTTGGAGTTTATCTGCTATGTCACGGACATAAAGACTGCCATGGATGCAGGAGTTTATTATACGGTCCTTCCGCGTTATTCCACACATCCAGCGCAACATATTCATTTCCATGACACGCAATTCCTGCTTGTGCTGCTCAAGCACTGGCCACGTCTCACTGCCATAAAAGGACAGGACTAATGATGGTCTTATAGACCTGTCCCTTCAGCTTTACCGGCATTTTAGGGTCACAAGTGGCGCCTGTCACCTCACGCCATTTTGCCCAAGCTGCCGAAATACGTGCCTTGACGTCGTAGTCGATGTCACCAGACGCGTGGAGTACAGATCCCAAATATTTGAATTGGTCTGTGCGCTCGACCATGTCTCCGCCTATGCGGACAGACGTGAGATCTGTAGTGTTGCAGGCCAGATACTAGGTCTTCGCCACGTTGAATTTCAGACCAGCGTTCTCAAGCGACTCCTTCCACACGTTCATCCGTCGCACCAATCGAGCCCTGTCCGCGTCCGCCAGCGCGATGTCGTCAGCATACATGAGCAACCAGCGAGGTTGCTCATGCGAGTCTCTGATGCTGTCGGACAAGACGTCCAATATCATGCTGAACAGAAACGGCCCTCTCAGCCCGTTTCTGTCGGATCCCTGGCGAACTCCAACGGTGATGGGGAAGGGTTGGACTACTGTAGACCTGAGTATATCGTTTTAATTTCAACTCGATACCTCCACGCCTTACCGAGATAAAGGGACTTGACAGACAGACAGACAAACAGACGGACGGACGGACAACAAAGTGATCCTATAAGGATGCCGTTTTTCTTTTGAGGTAAGGAACCCTAAAAACATGTTTATATCTATTTATAGCTAAAACTATAATGACTATAAAATTACTTTTTTGTATTTTACGGTCGGTGAATATATAGTAGGTATTTATGATTTTGTTCAATAGAAGAAGCTCATTTAAACTCAAACAAATAAATTACTGATTATTCGATGACAATACAATCTTTAATTTTGAAATTCTATATTTTTCTTAAACAATTTACAAGGCGAAATAAATTATAAATTAAACTACAAAATTATTTACAGTCTATGAATGTGGATACTATTGACGGTATTCTTAAAATATAATAAACTAGCTGTCCGGATAGACGTTGTCATGTACAGGCGAAAAAAAAAATACAATAAGAGGAGTTCACTGTCAACACACGTACAGAAGAATTATATATATAAAGATAAAGATATTGACAGACAGGTATGTAGATAATCGAAATATTATTATTAAAATTTTAAATGAATACGAATAAATAAATAAATTATATGCATTATTATTGGTAGTATCGTAGAGCTGAAAAATTAAGAAAATAATATATCGTATACTCACATAACTCACGAAGAGAACAAACATCACATAATTGTCCTCACAGACAACATCACTTTAATACGTAGCGGAAATAGTATATTGAGCTTAATTACGTTCATCTATGAATACTCAGACGTCCCTTAACGTACCAGGTGGGCATTGATAGAAATAATAAATAATACATTTAATTGAAATTAAACTGCTATATACGGATTTTATCGCGTTGTCCGTCCGTATATAGCAGTTTAATTTCAATGAATAACATTCGCGTAAACAGAAGACAATATAATACATATAAATTACAGAACTAAATATTATAAAAAATTGAACTGAATCCATGGAGCGCCCATTGCATCACTTCCTCCAAAAAAAAAATTAAGGAAGTCTTATTCAAAATTCTAATCAGATTATCTATCAAGTTAGTAATCAGAAATCTGATATTTTAACTATCAACGTTTAATTAGTAAATGTTTATGTGATAAGAATAATACTATTTGTGTGCCTACTGAAACTAAATTAAAAATACAGTATTAACTTTTGACAGTTAACTAATATAGTACTGTTATTAATAAGTAACAATATGATTTGATATGTTATTATCATTGTACGTAGGAGCTATATAATATGTCGTGAATAGTTCTAAATACTTCTAAAATTGTTAATATTTTTCCTTCTTTATATTACTAAATAAATTGTTAAAGTGTCCATAATTAGCTCATTATTACTAGAAGTGACTTTATTTTGGTGTCAGTTCCATTTAAAATAAACACCACACATTTATAACTTCAAAAGCCACTTGCATAAAATAAATAACGACGTAACTCTCGATGAATGAAACTTGTTTACGCACACAGACGCCTACAGAAGTTGAGTTGTAGTAAATTTGAACTATCTTGCAAAATATAATAATACTGGTAGTAGGAGCGCATGCATACAAACCTAACGGGTAATTTATGAAATGCCGTAATCGCGTTCAGGCAATACTAGACCGTATATTCAGAACCATAAAGCTGACTTTAGTATACAGCTGCAAGTGAAACCTGCAGTCGAATTGTGAACTTAATGTAAACAAGTGCAACGCACAAAATCAGATGCACCGCTGACGCAAAGGAGGATGGCCGTTGTTGTGCGAGAGTAATACTTCACGTGGCTACCCACCCGATCCTCCACCGGCTTGTACGCTCACGTAAGAAGCCATTGAACCACACCCATAGCTAACCGCAAAGTAAACAATTACAAAAGTACACGACACCGGTACCAGTACTCGCACATCATGTATGAAGTGATGTGTGCTATAACTGGCAATTACTTTGGTGTTTGTTTTATCACAGTTCTGAACTAGTTAGAGCGGCCGACGCGCAGTCGGCGTTCTTACGCCGGTATAGGGTCTATCCGCCGTCTACGCCTTCGGACGCCCTCTTTGAGACTGAACGAGCCTGCTTATGTTTTTACTATACACAGCGAAGTTTAGGTTGGGCCTGTTGCGCGGCATGTGCGGTGTGGCACAGGCGCGAAGCTTGTCGCCAGCGATCGATGCGGGCGACGACCTTGCGCGTTGGAATACTCTACGCCACCCTCAACCGTATCTTCACACCAAATTTTGGGCAATACTCGGGAGGAACCCTCCGAGTCAATCGAAACGCTACACGGCGCCGCAAGATGCGCCCAGAATACGGCAATCAAAATAAATAATAGTTTACACAAACTAAGAAACACGCTTAATTAAAAAAACCAAGCTATAATTTTAATATAATTTTAATGTAAAAACCGCTTTTATATTAAATTTATTTATCAAATGTAATCGTACATTGTCAAAGCTGTATCGATATTCAATCACCAATATTAATATCCACTCAATCAAAGTCAGCACTTCGATTTAATTTAAGTGATTGTACAATTGCATAATATTTGGCAGCGTAAATGGAAAACGCTTTTGAACCGAAATTTGTTGTAAATTCAACTGGAATGCAACTAAATACCAACACGTTGAACCGGTTCTAAGTGGTGAAACAATTACAGTTTTATATTGGCGTATTGATAGGATATTGTTAGCGCGCATAGGTTCACCACAAACAAGTAACACGAAGCGAGCCGCGCGTCAACATTCATATAGCTTCTTTGTTTGGAAAATAAAACAGTGATAAAAAGTTCTATCGAAATATTTAAATAAAAGCAACTGAACTGAGAGTTAAAAATACAATATAATAATATCGTCAGCAGGCTTTCCAAAGGAGCAAAAATTTTAATCGTTTGTGTAAATTGTATTTTTGCCTTTGATGTTTTGTATCGCCATTTATATTGAAACACTGAATAGAATACGTATGAATAAGAAATAATTAACGTACGATTATCCACTTGAACGTCCCGATGTGTAGCTGTAAACGCATTTTACGTGCGATCAGTATGAAGCAGCGCCGAGCGCTCCATGCTCATATAAATACTATATACTCATATAAAGTGGATTTAAAAATTACCTACATAAAGCTGATACCATAAGGAATCATACTATATGAAAACTAAAGCACAACTATTAATCAAAAATATATAAAAATATGTTGAACTCGACAATATGGCTTAAATTCAAGTAAAATATCTCTTATAACGAGTTTTCACGAATCATTTTGTAACATATATCAACGCCACTTACTTATGTTAAAATACCGTCCGCAGCATAAAACGTTCGAATTTTGCTTGAAATTCGAGGCGAAAGCCTTGACGCGGGCGGTATGCACGCCGCCGGAAAATTTCTCACGGCGCACTTGTTGTCGATTCCGCGAAAGATCTAGGTTTGTAAAACTCCCTAACAATGCCGACCTCAAACGTTTTAACGTGCCACAAATCAGGAATATACATACGAAAATCGAATAAGTTTGCGAGAGTTTCTCTACTGCGAGCTTAAAGCAAATTTTAATTAGCTTGAATCTAATGTGGTAAACTTTAATCTGAATGCCAGAGGTTTTCTGCAGAATGGCTATATTCTAAATTGTGTTAAAAAGCTCGTAGATGAGATTTTACAGAATTAAATTTACTAGATTACTAAGCGAAATACTATGAAGGATATTCTTTTTTGGTTTATCGATCCGTAACCGATTACGTTGATTACTCTGGGAGGGCGATTATTCAGAGATAGAAAAATCATTATAATTTTAGTAAAGATTGGCGCAGACACGCTCTTGTTGTAAATAATACAGTGTTGAATTAACCATACATAGAAAGCAGCAAATGAGACTCCGGGCGAACCATGATTATTACATATATACCTATATTTCACCAATATAATATTAGGACACACTTCATAGAGGGCGAGTCTATCGCCGTCTACCGAACTAAGGTCTAGAGTCCGTGGTGCTACTGAAAATTACTTGACAGAAAACCTGATTAACACATTTCCCGACTCGGGCATCGAGACCTCACGCATAGCAGACGCATTCAGTACCGCTGCACTATCGAGGTATTGCAAGCAATCAGATGCTAGATAATCGCATATCTATCAGATAGACCGTAGAGGCCACATGGGTAGAATAAAATTGATACAGACAGAATTTACTAATATAACAGTTAATTTTACTTGAAACACTATATATTAAACAAACAAAAAAATACGGCCAATTGTGCTACAAAATAAAAACCGTATCACGAGAAAACTTCATGGAACTACTACTATTATTCAGAAAAAGAAGCTCTATTTGCTCACGGCATGTCCACACAATTCATGAATCGATTTGCTGATGGCTTTCAGCGCCATTAGAAAATATAGAGAATATTCACACTTTTCTGTTAAACCAAAATATGAAAAGAAAAAAGAACAAACCTATTCGTCAAAACAATATAAATTGTAAATACATATAAGTATGTGCCGAAACGACTCTCTTTTAAAAGTATGTTTGAAAATATATCTTAGTTATCAAATAAACAGTCTAACAGATGCGTAGCAATTT
This sequence comes from Catocala nupta, assembly GCA_963675205.1. Taxonomy (NCBI): domain Eukaryota; kingdom Metazoa; phylum Arthropoda; class Insecta; order Lepidoptera; family Erebidae; genus Catocala; species Catocala nupta. Next base: position 35,620,445 of record OY776078.1, read on the forward strand.
ATTTGTCTAAGGGTCGTTGATAGGTGACGTAAATACTGATCCAATTAATCTATTACTCGGTACCACTACGTGCAACACGTGCGGTGAGATAAATTACCCATCTCACCGCACACTACCCGTCCAATTACTTTAGTTATTACCTACACTCTAATTGTACTATTAAGTTATCTATACTAATATTATAAAGAGAAAAGATTTTATCTTTTGTTTGTTTATTTGTAAGGATTTGACTCAAAAACTACTCAACCGATTTTCAAATTCTTACACAATTAGCTTTCAAAAAGCTATACCATCACCGTGTAACATATATTTAAAAAGTACTTTTCGTAACTTGTACGTGAGCGCAGCCGCGTGGAAAAGCTTGAATGTTATGAGCTACATGGATGTAGCTAAACTGCTTAGTGTATTTCCTAATAGTTAAATTGGCCTCTAGTTCGAATTTTGGTTACGAGTCGCGACCAATCTCAAAGTTGACTAAGCATCTAGATATTATAGCACACAAGTATGTGTATGTAACACTCTCATGGTCTATCGTAAAGGCATTACATAACCACCGATGAGACATAAGAGGGAACAGGCACAAGACCAACGAATTTATGTGCATGTATGCACGTAAATAAAACAAAACAATACATGCTTCCTAACGCCGAGGTGTTACTGAGAATTTCTAGACAAACAGATCCACAAACTTTACTGTTGTTCCAACGCGGACCTATATATACCACAGACCGCGGTTGGACAGCGCCAACCTACGGTACCAGGTTAGTGAATAGCAATAAGCACTTTATGAACATGCTATACTGGTATTTGTACGTCGTTTTTTATAAAAGCATCGGTGTAATAAAACTTTATTTACATGCACTGAATTCAGCGAAAATCGTTTTCTTTTAATTTGTATTACTGTCATGAAGTTTACAAATATTCAGACTACGAGCACAAAGTACACAATTTCTAGATGAGAGTTTGCCCCATTTGGGGATAGAACCTTTTATCACGAAAGCCTTTGCGCCTTTCGCGCAGTTAAATCTAATCTAAACGTTCGAATCAGTGCTCGTATCTATATGTATGTATATGTTCCACAGCTCTTCGTATTGGATTACGTTTCCTACCTCCAGGTTCAACAAAGGGGGAGCTGCCGCATTTACATTCTCTTTAAGGTAAGTAAGAAAATATACGATTTTATTCTGATACAACTTGAATGTGTGTTTCACTGTGGTATACAAAACAAAGTGGAGTGGACCACACTAGAAAGAAGCTATAAAAATAATCGTACTGCATTATGACTGTCATTATGCTACTCTATTATGGCTGACGTCAAAGGTATGACGTAACTTTTAATATCATCAATATTAAATGTGAATCCATACCTTTGACGTCAGAAGCATCACAGAACGAAATATTGCCAACTGCGTATAATATGTAGACCACGTTTTATTCCCATGTATGATATCTGAAAAAGCCAACGTCAATGAATGACTGGATGTTATTGTTGTTAGAGCCGTTTCTTTGTGGCGACGCGTTCTATTTGGTATTGTCTCACGTAAAATTCAGTGATAGAAATAAATCACGGCATGTGACTATATTTTTAACATTGCAGTGCTTTAAATTGAAGATACGTTCTCTTGCACTACCGCGCAAGTAATCTACACGGCAAGAAATTGTCAGCATTGCGGCCTTTTATTTACATATAACTACAACATATTTGACTGCGCGGATAGCGTAGTGATTTAAGTGGTCGCCTCGCCACGGCCTCTAAACCGAGTCCAACAACAACACCATTTTTGTTCCACACGGGACAAAAATTTGTGTGATCCACAAATGGTTGTTCCGAGTCTGGGTGTGAATGTTTATAAAGTACCCCGCGATACAGGAAACCCGCCTTGTGCGGATTTGTCTTAAAAAAATAATAACAAACCTAGCCCACATCGTTCTGTGTATGATATTTTAAGTATTGTTAAGCATGCAACAATATTTAATGTATACATATAGTCTCCGTGGGCTATAATCTCCAACATAGAAAACCACCATATACACAAAGAAAATGTTATAAATCATATATATGAAAATGGCCAAACTAATATAATATAATAATAATATAATATAATATTCTACCACATACACACAACACTAACTAGCCCAAACTAAGCAGAACTTGTACTACTAGATAATGGATAAACATACATATATACCTTTTACGCGTCCTCAGGCGCGGCAGTCGGTTACACTAACCACTACGCCATCGAGGCCGATAAATATAATATGATCCATATTAGTCGATTCAAGCGTCAAAAATAGTATCAATGTATAATTTTTGAAACGTAAGTCGTTGGTAATTACATAAAACGAATAAATTAAGTATCCACAAACAGACCTTTATCTATTCTGTGCTATGAGTACAAATCGCGTTCATGCGAAACTAGGACGGGCAATTAAAAACGTGATTATAATTTATTTTTGTCTGTATATTTATTACAGGCAATGACTAAAATATGAATTTAAATATCGAACTTCGTAATAATTTCATAATTTATACAAATGTTTAATTTTTAATACATTTACATGCCAACGTAATGATTGACCACATAAACATCTTCAATTTAATGTGAAATATTAACCATGCAGTGTTCTCTAAAATGTTAAATTAAATATTATTATTAATTATTTCGTCAAATATTATGGTATGGATAATGATAATTTTACTCTTAATCCCAACTTAATTGCTACGCTTTCGCGCCTTAACTACTTAACAGATCATCATGAAATCTCACATACGCGTTGCCAGGGCAACAGAAAAAGATATAGGGTACCTTCCATCCAAAAAAAGTTTTAACCTAGCCTACATTTACACGAGCGAAGCCGCGGGCAAAAAATGTAGTCTACGACAATAACTTAAATTTTCATAATGAAGTTACACTGATCAATTTTAAATTAAATACATTTATATGTTCATACATTCAACAAAATCTGATTTCTTGTCCTTAATTTTGGAAATGTTGTACGAGACTAGTAATCGCAGTCTATGGCTAACATTGTGTAAGAGATTCGTAGAGCACGGCACACGATAGTTACCCACTAAAGACGCCTCGCTTAGTCATAATATTAAAAATGCGAATGTGAGTTTGTTTCTTACGCTTTCACGCCTTAACTTCTCGATCGAACAGAAAGGGACAATAGAATAGCTTTCATCCAGAAAAAGTACTATTACTAACCTAAACATAGATTTACACGAGCGAAGCTCCAGACAAAATCTAATTTTTATGTAGTAGTTCTTCTGTACGTGTGTTGACAGTGAACTCCTCCTCAACGGCTGGACCGATTTGAATGAATTGAATTTTTTTGTGTGTGTTCAAGTGGATTCGAGGATGGTTTAGATTTCCTTTTTTTTTTCTTTTCGCCTGTACGGGACTACGTCTGCCGAGTCCGCTAGTATTCTATAATAATTACTATAACAGAAGCGTGTCAGTCACAAAATGACACTACATACGCATACAAACTACATACGCAGGCGATACACATATGCCATTTATATTGTCAGAATATCGGTACTAACTACACTCGGCGTCGCCCGCCACTCGCCACAAATATTTTTATTACATTCGTATCTAATAGAAGCTGTATATTCCATGCGGTTTTCCTCTGTGGTTTTGTATCCGTTTACTGCGATGCATACGTCTTTTCTCATGTTTTTATTGCCGTTGTAATTGATATAGAAAGTTATACACCATTTTGTACACGAATAATTCTTGTCATAATTTTTTTGTCTTCATAAAAAGCTTTTAGAAGGATTCATAGATCGAATATATTTACAACGATTGATTAAAGCATCATACACTACGTACATTATATGCTTTATAATATTTTTCATTCCGTACCGTACACATGTATACCTATATATATTAGTAATACAGTGGGTGTCATACACGCTGTTCTCGTATAATTAACGCTAATGATTATTGACACAATATGATTGGGGCTATTAGAATTGCGCTACATTTTTACGACGCAATTACACGTTGGGTCTATTAACCGCCCGTACAGCGCTCTTCAGACATACTACTATCAGGGTGTCGCTCTAAATAAAAAAATTAATTCTACTTTTTTCCTTTTACACAGATTTAATAACCTATAATTAAATTATAAGTAACTTCAAGTGATGTCTGACTGTGTGCTGTGAAGTTTAATTGGTGCTTAATTAATAAAACCTTTTACTTTGTACATAAATTAATTAGTAGGTTACCCATACCTCGGTCTTGTAATGCTGAACTAAAACGGCGTCAGTAAATAACACCGTGTGCCTTATTCTTAGTATAATAAACATCAACAAATAAAGTACTCGTAAGCGTAAGTCTTTGCCGAAATAATCCCATCACAAGCCATTTAACTTAACAGGAGACATTTCAAAGACAACCGCTTTGTACACGTATGAATGTATATATGTATGAGATAATTTCTTTGTTAAAATATGGGATCGCTTTGTAAGGCCCTTTGTAACAATTGTGTCGTAGTAACAGCGTTTTGATAAAGTCACTAATCTTCAACCCTTACCGCTGAGGATTATGATAAAGATAAAGATTTATTTATTGCATAACTGTGTACAGTAACTGATCATATTAATAAAACATATGTTTTCGGACGCAACAGTTTATCCATATAGGACATAAGGCAATAAAACTTAACACTGCATAATATTATAAATACATTTCATAAAATTACAATTGCTTTTCAAAAAACTCTTGATGGTTGTAAAATGCATTTTTCAATTAACCACTTTTATAATTCAATTTAAATATATTTCCATTTAATTCCTTAATAGTTGTTGGTAATTTGTTGAAGACACGAATAGCGGTGATATAAGTACTCTTATAGAACATCATATTATTTATTGTGGAAAGATTTATATTGTACTTATATCTACTACGGATATTGCTCCTTGAAGCAGATTTAAAATTAAAATATTGCACGTTATTCTTCTCGAATATACTTAATTCTAAGATGTAAATACTAGTTAGTGTAAGGTAACCCTCAGTTTTAAAAATATCTTGTAAGGTCTCTGTACTATACATGTTATATATTGTTCTAATACACCTTTTCTGGAGAATAAATGTGGATTGAATGTTTGTCGAGTTCTCCCAGTACATTATACCATACAGTAATAAGGGATAAACATTTCCAAAATATACATTTCTGGTTGTTGTTTCAGACATGATCGATAATGCATAGCAGGCGCAGGATATCTTTTTGTTTACTTTTTCAATGTGCGTCTTCCAGTTTAAATGTTGATCAATAACAAAACCTAGAAAATTTATTTATTGAACTTCTCCAATTTTGCTATTATAAACAGTTATGTTTAATAGTACATAGTATTGGTCTACTCTTATAATTTCTGAATTGCATTAATTTTGTTTTTGATAAGATATCTTAAAATTCAACGATCGAAGTCAGTTACAGTTACTAAAGTATTATTTATTTCTTTTTGAAGATCATTTGGATCGTTATTTGAGATAAAAATTTACGCATAAGCGGCATACATAACGCATAGATGGTTAATTATATTTGGTTGCTCATTTATATAAACGAGGAATAAGAGGGGACCCAGTATACTGCACTGAGGACACTAAGTTTCACCCATTCAAAATCTGATGTAATAACTTCCATTGTTTTCGTATTTTCATTAAATATATCTTTTGGTTTTTAATTTGAATGTGGCATATACGACCACACAAAGAAGTTCGTTGTGCGGCCTGGCAATAATTGTAAACACAATGAGGATTAACAGACATGTTCTTGATTTAGGCTATCAGCATTGCTATGAGGTATCCTCTTACATGTACATTGACTATCTCTATAGTCTAGATCTGCACAAAACCAAAATTGTATCATACGCAGATGATACTGCACTTCTTTTTTCGCTGTCACCGATACAAAAATCCCTGAGTAATCACAGCACAGGTTTAATATAATAAGTAACTTCTGTACACAAGTTTACCCAAGCACTAGCATATTATATGATTACCTAAAGTATACCTGAGAACGCTATTAATGTAATGTATCAAATACATTAATAAATACTTATATTAATTCAAATAAGGGTAGCCATTGTAATAAACTAATTTTACGCATATTTTGTATTCCCATAACGCGATTGTCCCTTCCCAGAGGAGTTCGGTATTGTCAATCTTTTTCTATTGCGATAGTTGGAGTGGGCAATCCGAGGGTGTGTGGCGGGTTGCTCCCCTCCCAATTTTTTCCATCCTAATCCTAACTAATAGTACAAATGCGATTGTGAGTTTGTTTGTTATGCTTTATGCCGTTTTCAAGGCATATGACCGAACATCGTGAAATTTCGAATACATGTTGTCACAGGTACAGAATAAAATATAGAGTAGGTAACTTTCATCCAAAAAAAAAGTTCTGTTCTCAAGGGACAGATATTTATTGACAAAATATAGATTAACGCAAGCAAATCCGCAGGAAAATCTAGTAATGAGAAAATAAATATATCATATCAGATTGCAAACGAGTCCAAGCATATTGAATTAAAATGTAGGCATCAAACTACTAGGTAATCGATTGTTTTACATCATTGCTGTTGATCTCCGAGTCATACGAAGCGAGCTATGAGCGGAACACCATTTCTCCTGCGATTTTTATTTATATATTCACCCACACACATAAAACTATTATTACAGATACTTACTATCTAATGCAATAGCCTATGTACATAAATATTAAAAAAACACAAATAGTAACTCAATAATAAACTAAACTAAATAAATTGCACAATAAGCGGACCGTGTGAATTCGTTCAATGCCCACGAAGAGAGTATTGAAACGCCGCACCGCGTCGTTGCCGCCGCCTCGTCGCTTTATTGAGAGGAAATTTGTAAACGTAATTTATCACACCTTAACGAAAATGGATACCGACATTTTCCTAAAGGGGAAGTATTTTGTAAAAGATATGCTTGTATATCGACATTGATTGAAATACTAGAGTTAGAACAATTAGCTATGGCTCCTACAGTTTTGTTCCGTTTGCGCGTTAGTGTTTAGGCGACCCATCAAATTACATACAATGATCTTTGTTAATAATATTTGTTATTTTATATAATACTGCCTGCCCAATGGTAAGCGGCCAGCAGAAAGATATGAGATATCATATCTCTAAAAGAACCCAGCAGATCATATTAAATAGTAACGCAATACAAGGCTCTATAGCTACAATCTCTTGCAAAATATCGCCTAAGATGTATCCCAGCCGCATTTTGCCAACTGTACATAGGTTACGCACAACAGTGGGCAAGCCTGAATAGGATTGTAACACTGGTGGACATTAAAAATAATACCGTTTACGAGGCACAGTGCCACACTGCGTGCTGCTATTAAGATTTTCTTAAAATACAGCTCTATACCACGTTGCTTGAATCGAACCCGAAATTACGTGCACATGCACACACATTGCATATGTGTACATACTCCAATTTACACAAAATACCAGTTGAGATACCCTATGTGTCTAATTACACACCAGCACTATCTTTTTCTTATTTGCAGGCAACTGCGAGCAGATGGCGACATTCAAAGTAATTTCTTCATTAAGAAACTTCTTCTATAAAAGGAGATTGTTTTTATTTGCTCAAAGATCTATAAGCATTTAATTTATATAAAAATATTATTATATTTTAATATTAAGTGTATTAAAATATACTTAATATTAAAATTACCGCCGTACTCTCATATGGTCTTTTATTGTGGGGAAATTCGGTGGATATTATAAAAGCTTTTAGAGTGCATAAAAAATGTGTGCGTGCAATCTGTGGAGCCTGGTACACAGATAGTTGTAAAAACTTGTTTAAAAAGTACAATATTTTGCCATTGCCTTGTATGTTTATTAAAAAATTATGCCTATTTGTACAAAAACATCCGGAATTATTCATTAAGACTAAAGATGTAACTAAAAGAAATGCAGCTCCCAGAAATAAGCATAAGTTATGTTTACCACAATGCAAGCTCGAATTGTATAAAAGGAATTCGTATGTGAACGCTATAAAGGTATATAATAAATTACCCAACGTCTTTAAAGATTTACCTTTAATCAAGTTTAAAACAAAGTTGACACAGTGGCTAAAAGAAAAATGTTTATATGATCTCAATGAATTTATGTCATTTTGCGGAGAAGTTTGATCACTGACATAGGTATTTTAATGATATTAATAAAATCTTTGACATATTTATTTTATGGACATTTTAATTTTTGAACAGACATATGTATAACTTTGAGAATGATTAATTAATAATAATGATACTAGCATTTAAGGGAGTGCATTTGTCGTTTTATTGAGTGTTTTTTTTTAAATACATAATAGTTACAATCGATTTTTAGTGTGAATTAAACAAATATTTGCATACCATTGTAATGGTTGAATGTAATTGGGACATTTTAGATTTAAGACCATACTCTGCTGTAAACCTACATTCTGGCAAATAAATGACTTTGACTTTAACGGACACTATGCGTTCCTTATTTAATATTTAAAAGTACCGGCATATAGAACGTCGGAGATACCGCCATCTTCGACAATTTAGACACCGATTATATTATATTCTTTAGGGATGTCCATTGTTAATTTTTATCGACTCAATTTGTAATACTGTGATACATATTTCATATTTATTTAGTTGTATTAAAATTATTAATAACTCTTTTCATCTAAGAAAACTAACAGATATTTACAACAATAAGATGGTAGTGTAATATCCTGATATACATAAGTATGAAAAACGAAAAGAAAATTTTTAAATATCCCTATTTTATTTTACCGATGCACCGCTATACCTATTTAAAATCAAAATTACACCTTGGCACAATAAATTATTATTTATATAATATTCTTTTAAAATATATCAATACAAAAATTTATGGAAAATACAGTAAATGGATATCCCTATTTCTTCGACTGCCGTCATAGTGTCAATACTCAATAACTGAATCAATACTGTCAATCTCTGAATACATATTCTTAACGTCAACTTTAGTTGATATTGATATTTAAGCACCTATAGTTGACTTCAATCCATTTGGATGGAAATGTATACAAACTAAAAGGATGTTAAATTTGTTAGATTTATCACATAATTACTTACTAAATGGAATAAGTAACACGTTTATCCATATTTTCAAAGTTTTCACATGATATCTTAGTATATTTTAAAGCAATTGGCGTTTGATTAATAAATTATTATTTGATTCAAAAAATCTTAGACGAAACGTGAGGTTATTTGTCAGATGAAGAAATATCTATAATTTATGATAGCATGGTTGTATGCCAAAAAATCTTTTATGTCGTAACAAATTTTAGTAATTGATTAGTTAGTCGAAATTTGTTTAACAAAAGCAAGTTAAAATTTATTTGCAATAAAATAAGTACACGGTATTTAGAGGATTTTAACATTTAAATTAATCTGTCAATTACTGGCATAAAAGACCTGCTAACTAATGGTACACAAGATCTCAACATGTATGCATGTATGTAAAAAAAAATGTATGCGGCTGGCCACTGCTACTCATGGTGTTAGCCGCAAAAACAATACAAAAATAGAAATACAAATATATTTTAAACATTCTAAAAAATATTAGCCTGAGCGTTAAGAAAACTGCCATTTTGTAGTCTTTTCATCGCTGATTTTTTATGTGTTCGGGTGCTCTATTACTTTTGTGTGCTTTTCTCAAAATCCGATGATTCTAAATCAGACTCTGATAAAGAAAATAATTAATCAACAAAACCTACATTTGGTCATACATTTTAAATAGTATATAAATTATGTAAATTTTTTAGGCGTTCATAAGTGTTCGTTTGTGGCCTAAATGAGAACATATTTTTTTACTTTAAGAACTTTAATTTTGTGGTAAATAACTTTGATCACTAATAATTAATAATCTGTAACTTAGGTTATTTTTTTAACAATGGAAAATTATATACCCTTCAAATGATTTTTACTGTATATGTACTAAATTCTGTTTGGTCAACTGTGGACATCGAATGATGGGCAGAATTATAGCGCGGTAAGATATAATTGTAGCAGTGTTTATGTCATTTCGAAGTCTTTCGCTGCATCAAATCAAATGATTCGATTAGGTAATTAATTGATTTACAATTGACGCTACAATAGGCATGTAGACTAAAAAAAAGATTTTAGTCCGTCTTTAAGACTAGCAAAAAATAATGGACACGTATTTTTCTTTTGTCCTACAAACTAATAATAACGAAGATACAACGGGTTTAAATTTCTTGTTACGTCACTTGTTGGTACAAACTTTATAGGACAGTGACGTCACAAGCCTCCACTACCGAACTTTAATGCGTTATATCTTAGTAAATATTTCATGTTTTGTTAAAATAAAAAAGGAGTCCAATATTTTTTGCTAATCTAAAAGATGGACTAATTGGAATCACTTATTTTTAACCCTGTCAACATACCTATTGGACATCACTAAAATGTCTATGTTCATATCAATGAACCGTTTGTATACCTTTTGATTCACTTGCATTGAAATCAATTATGCGTAAATATTTTACAAAATCTCTATACATATCTAGTCACATACTTAGCTACAGACAGTTATTTAATCGTAGTACTTAATTATATTAGAGGAAAACAATACATAAATAATAATATTCTATCACATACATACAACACCATCTAGCCCAAACTAAGCAGAGCTTGTACTATGGGTACTAGACAATCGATAAACATACATATATACTTTTTTTTGTAAATACATATATATTATGCATAGAAATACCCAGACCAAGACAAACATCCATGTTCATGCACACAAATGTTTGACTTGTGCGGGAATCGAACACACGACCTTAGGCGTGGCAGTAGGTTACACTAACCACTACGCCATAGAGGCTGACGATGGTAAAATTCAAGTGATCAGTCAATTCAGCACACTGCAGTCTACTGCTGGACATAGGGCTCCCATTCTTTTGGTAGGATTACTTCTAAGTAATTGGTCAAGCAACAATAATAAAGCATACTACAATTTGACAACCGCGTGCCAGCATGCCCGCACCGCTTAAGAGAAATAACCTCAAAATCTTAGTTTTAATTTTAAACAAATCTATTTTCCGAAGTGTCCGTCATAAAACGTTGTTTTCGTGAGCATACTCGTATTAGAGTATAATTTTGTCTTCTGTTTACGCGAATGTTATTCATTGAAATGGTGGGTCTCCCCGTGACCATGGCTGCTGAAAAGCAACCGAAACGTCGGGGAAAGTTTAAACCAAAAATAAATAGATTTAATAGTTTAAATAATTTTATTAGCTTATAAATTAGTAAAATAAAATCCGAAGTAGTGTAATATTTTCAAAATTTTGTAATACAGTGCTAAATAAACAACGCGATAAAATCCGTATATAGTAGTTTAATTTCAATGATATTAGAGTATTATAGAACACGTAAATAATATTTCTTCGCTGTTGGTTCTGGGGCAAACGATGTATGGACGAGGAACAATCTTCTTTAATTTCATTACTGTCCGTGTGATTAATTGCGAGCTAGTTAGTTGTATGCTTTTATACATAAAACGCAAAAGAAAATAGATATGTAAGTAGTAGTGCGAAGTATATTAAGATATTTTCTGGAGTAAAAAAGGAATCTGTGTTAGTATTTGCGCTTTTAGCTGGTCCCGCAAATAAATATCACGACGCGACGTAATGTTATTTTCCTTGTGAGAAGTGGAAATAACTACTTAGTACTTACAAACCGCCACTGATTTTACTTTAACACATATAGGTATTACTTTGTGACTTATATTAATGTTGACATTCACAGTTACGAAGATACATGAACTCATAGTATTCTTAAAATTGGGTCTGTACCTTAGAATAATAACTAAAATATAGAAACCGTACCGAAAATAGAAACTAATACGTAATTAGAAAGTGATGAATATACTATCCTAATTTCGTCATTCAAATACAGATATAAATCATGGTAGTGTCCTCACCGTACTTAGATCACACCAAAAAATGTTCATAGTAAGAAGAGTGAGCTCAAACATTATGTACAGAACTATAGTGTAGTGCTTATTAATTAAATAAGGGTTACAATAGTATATTTATAATTCAGATGTTATGTTGGTAATGAGTCAGATGACAACTTAACGGCCAGAAAAGTGACTATATTTAAACACAGTAAAGCTGTACTGAATTGCAGGTAACTATGATTTTAAATCTCACTGTATTCGCGTGTGTCGACAGTGGCGGAGCGGCAATTAGCCCGCGTACTATTACGCCAGCTATATTTTAGATCTCACGTAATAGGTGGCAAACCCATTGTCATTTACTGAGCTCAAATACAAGTGATATTGAGAATTTCATGCCAATAAATCCCAATAACATTTTGCTCGATCCAATAATCAAAGCTGAGACCTCATACACAGCAGTCGCTTACACTACCGCTGAACCACCGAGTCAGTTTATTATATATACACATTTAGCAATACGATATTATATAAAATAGGATTGTACGCAAGATTCTACATCGATTGATGGGATGTGAACTTGCAGGGGCAGTAGCCATAAACACTTACATACTTAGTGAAATAGTTCAATTAGTATATAGAGAGCACACATTGAAGGTATTCCATCGAGAATTGATTTGAAACAAAACAGACGTACTTCAGAATCTTTAGTGCAGTATTATTCCGTTTGTAATTTTATTCGATATTTTTGTTTCATTTTTATTAGTTCAAATAAAAAGATACGTTACTCAGAATTTTCAAAATAACAAATTTTAAATGGACTTTGAATTTAATATGATATTAAGAGATAATAGTAATAATATCAGCTCTGTATTAAACTGTCCCACTGCTGGGCATGGGTCTCATCTCAATATGAGAAGGAGATTAATCATTAAGAGATAGAAGCAGCAATATTTGTGAAAAATTAATTATCAAGTAGCGTGAGAAAAGGACGCGCGCTACTATAATGTAACGTAACCCCTATTTAAATGCAGGCGTGCAAGGGAAATATCAATATATATATATACCCATACTACACCTTTAAAATTTTCAAACCGATTTTTTTTATGTTAAATATCTTCGAAATTACTACTTCATATTGCAATCAACTTTGATGCTGTTTTCAGATATGTTTTTTATAAATGCTATCTGCTGTTACGTGTACAAAATTTATCTTAATTATAAGTTAACTTTATTAATGCAGGTGTTTAAATCACCACCTGTATATTCATTAATAAGTATATATATACCGTTTTAACTATCTACTAACATTATACAGCATACAGTATAGATCTATCTGACGCGGACGTGTTTTCTGGGAATTTAGGCATTTGAACATTATAAGTCAATATTATAATAATTATTTCTTGTCATCAGCACCTTATGTGTGTCGCGAGTGATCTGAGCTTATTTACATAATATACTGTAAATATGTACTAAGACATTAATTATATAATCAAACAAGAGTGTTTAAAATGATGCTAAATTCGAGCTTTAGTCCATATGGCCGCAACCAACATTTGCGAAGAAGTCCCCAGCCACCAGCCCGTCCAATTAACGAAATCCCACCCGATAGTATGGCGCCATCGGTAGTTCTTCTTATAGCTGATTTACAAAGATGGGTATTTAAAATCGACGAATACCTGAGTGAAGTTTGCACAATAGCAGCCGAAAGAAAAATGAACAGTGAGCAAAAAATGTGGGTCACCAATTTATGCCGCAAGGTTACCCACGGAACATCTCACATAGCACTGTTTTATCAGTCATTGAAGCAAAAAGCTATCCAGGCCCATAATACCATCCAGCACCTACAGGAAAAAGACCAGATTGCCGAAACAATCGAGAACTTTAAAGATGTACTTGAATTGAGCTGCAAACCTCCTCCCGACAAAAGCTCTTTTGCTGATATGGTGAAGAAAAGTGGTAATAACTTTGTTCGTCCGTCCAATCTTAGCTCCGTAGTAATTTATCCGAGCAATAGAAATAAATCGAGTGACAACACCAAGGCATTACTACAAACTATAATATCCCCGGAAGAACTAAAGTTACATGTACATGGCCTTAGGAAAGTAAAAAACGGTGGGGTTGTAATTAGCACTTAAACCAGAGAGGACATCGAGAAAGTAAAGAGCTCAAGCAAATTGATTTCATCAGGCCTGACTGTAGAAGAGACAGTTAAATGTCGTCCCAGGATAACCATTATTGGCGTACCTGCTGCACTCAGTGAGAGATAGGTTTTCGAGTGCATTATTGAACAGAATCTGGCATCCAAATGTCCTGGAAAAACACGTGACTCGTTCTTTGCCTCAGTTAAGCTAAGTCATAAATCTAGAAGAAAGGACACTGCTACATGTAATTATATAGTTGAAGTACCATCCAGCCATCCATTTAAAAAGTCCTTATAAACCAAGAACGAGTGTTTATAAATTGGTCATCATGTTCGGTAAAAGGTTTCATGTTCGGTAACGAGGTGTTAAAATCGTCAGCATTACGGGCATGCAGCCTAATTCTGTCGTGAAACCAGGCCTACCTGCGGTCACTAGCGAGCCAGGACATTGGATCAAGGAATGCACAAAAAAATCTGCCCCGCCGGCGTGTACCACATGTAAGAGGTTTAAGAAACCTTGTACCCACCAAACTGGAGATATGAGCTGCCCTGCTGAGAAGTATGCCAAAGAAATACATACATTCCATCGATTATGAAGGTGCCTAAGAGCGTCGTAACCACGTTATAACAAACACAACATGAACACTTATGAATATCTTCATAAGTTATGGCTAATAAGATAATTAACGACCTCGACTCTTTCTCTGCATCTGAAGCCAGAATGTGCGAATTAGAAAAATGCAAGAACTTTCTACCCAAATCTGTTAAAAACTTGACGGTTCTCACTCAAAACATCCGTAGTATACATCGAAACATAACTGCTTTCGAAGTACTCTTGCACACTATAAATATAAATTGTGACATACTTGTTTTAACAGAATGCTGGTTGTCAAAGCGAGTAACATGTTTACCGTCCCTTAATGGCTATAACGTACATAGTAGTGGGAAAATCATTAACCAGAACGATGGTGTGGTAGTATATATAAAAAATGATTTAAATGTAAGCGTAGAGGAATCACAGATCCAAGACTGCAACTGCTTAGCTATTTAGCTATTTATATACCCCTTACTTAAATGTTGACAAATTTTTGTTTTCACTCTATTTAGTTTTAAATAATTTGAACCTATATAGAAATATAACAATTACATAAATATATTGCCATATTAATATAAAATATTGCCAGGGAAAATGGATTCTCGAGGACTTGATTACCTTAATACTTGTTCTTTCCATGGTCTCTTTCCGGTTCATATCTATCCGAAACATCAAAGTGGGTCATGTCTGGATCATTTTATTATTAAAACAATTCATCCATCTATTACTATGGTCACAAATTCAAGTACAACAGATCATCAAGCTGTCCCAACATTAAAACTACCACTTTCTAAAAATAATTGCATGCCTAGCTACACAAAAGTAAACATGACAAATCTAGAAGCGGCCCTACGTGCTATCGACATTGACTCTTTTTACTCTTCAGCTGACGTGAACATTTCACTGAACTACTTTATAAATGTATAATAATTGCATTAATAGAGATACCGAATCAGTGAAATTAAGCTGTAAATACAAAAACATAAAACCCTGGATTACACCGGGTCTTTTGAGATGTATAAGGCACAGGGACAAACTTCATTCAAAAGATAAATGGTCACCTGAGAATGAGATTATTTTAATAACTTTTGTAATAATCTGTTAAAGAAATTAAAACTGGTCTATAAAAAAACCGAATTAGAAAAGGCAGGCAAAAATAGCAAATTAGTTTGGAAATTCATAAAATCCGATACTTATTCTGCAAAAAATCAGAAACCTCCATTAGAGTTACTACTCACAGACACAAACCACCCACAGGCGACCAACAAAGCTAATAATTTTTTTGTTAACGTCGGCAAAAACCTAGCAGAAAAATTTCATTCTCAGGAAATTTACTTTTATCTCCTCCCCCCAAATTGTATCCGCCGTCCAGGCTTAAATCCTTTGTATTGCTAGAAACAGACGTAGACGAAGTTATAAATGTAATTTCTGGGCTAAAGGACACTTTTGCAGTTGGTTGGGATAATATCCCAGGTTTAAACGTTTTCTTGCCCAACCTTTAAGTTATATATTTCAAATATGTTGTATGACCGAAGGAATTTTTCCTAAAGTATTAAAAAAAGCTGTTGTTATCCTGACCCATAAATCCGAAAATAAAGCGAGTTAAACAATTATAGACCAATTCTATTTTACCAACATTGTCCAAAGTTATAGAAAAGTTAATAAATAATAGATAAATAAAATACTTACAGGTAAACAATATTCTTTCGGACAGACAGTTTGGATTTAGACCACAACGATGGTCAGTTAGTTGTTGAACCGCATGACTGGATTAGTCATGCGGTTCAACAACTAACTGACCATATATAATATCTAACTTGGATAATGGAATGCATACAATTGGAATCTTCTTGGACCTCGCCAAAGCATTCAATTCTGTTTCGAATTCTATATTGCTTAAAAAGCTCGAATCGGTTGGAATAAGAGGAGCAGCTACAACTTTTTGCTGACTATCTAACTGACCGATATCAATGTGTTAAAATAGGCGAAATCATCAGTAAAGACATTCCAAATACTTCTTTTGGAGTTCCCCAGGGAAGTATTATCGGTCCTACACTTTTCTTTATTTACATAAATGATCTGTGTAATTTTTATCTTCGGAACGTGGTAACAATATCATACGCGGATGACACAGTAATACTGTTCACCGGTCAATCACGCATCGAAGCCTATCAGCGAGCTCAAAAAGGTTTCAATACTATCAGTAAATTACTCGCAAACAATTGCTTAACCCTAAATGCACAAAAACTAAATATATTCACTTTTCAATGCGGAACAAAAACACGATATTACATAAACAACGTTATTGCTTACAATCATAATTGTCTGTTATCTGCTGACACCACATGTACTTGCCCCACTTTAAAAGCAACCGATTGTATAAAATACTTAGGCATTACGCTTGACATTAACTTTAATTTTAGCAAACATATTTACTTCTTATTCAATAGAGTACGAAAAATAATATGTATTTTCAAGAATCTTTGTAGCTTAAATTACTCAAACAGATGAATTTAGCATTATGCCAATCAATCATAATTCATAACTATCAACATCTTGGGATGGAGCATCATAAACAATATTATTGCCATTAGAACGTGCGCAAAAAGCCATCTTAAAGGTAGCCACATTCCGCCCTTTAATATTCCCTACCTATCAACTAACATTTTAACGGTTCGACAACTATTTATCCTGCACACTGTCCTTAAACAAGATACCGCTTTTACCTTTTTTACCTACAAACAAAAGAAGGAAAAGCTTAGTTTGTGAAAGTTTTCAAAATAAGTAAGCTTACATGAAGAAATTTTCTTATTATTAGGGCCTTTTTGTACAATAAACTTAATAAGTTATTAGATATATATATAGCATTAATCATAATCAACGTCATATAGTTTTGACAAAGTACCTAAAAACGTATTCAGATATCTCTGTATTTTAATTTAAGTAATTGCTTGTAGCTGTAAAATAATTTCTTATTGTTTAAGCAATTTTTCATGTAATTGTTATTGTTTAAAACTATTTTAGTTGTATACTTAACTAAACATGTTTGCAGTACATGTATAAATGCTTTTTGTAGACCCTTACTTTATTAACAGTAGAAAAATGTAATATTAGAAACAGCAAATACAGGTGTCTGACCTAGTTCAGGTAATACAATGTAAAAACAGACTTCATAAACAAGTCTCTTGTGTCCAATATTTAAATTGTAAATGTTTTCCTTTAGATTAAATACAGTTTTAATGTGAATTTAATACAATAAGTAGCCTGTAATGTGTATATAATTTTGTAATGACATTTATTTACTGAATAAAATATTATTATTATTATTAAAAATGCGAAAGTGTTTTGATTTATTTCACGCAGTAACGAATCGACACAATAGTTTCATCCCAGCAACATGCTCAGCCTTGAGGAATAGTTATCTCTTCTTAGAACAACGAGAGCGGACTCTCGGCTAGAATCTAATAAATTCATAAAGTAAAGATGATGGATGACAACAGAAGCGAAACTCCCACTTGGTGGAGCTTTGCAGTTGTTAGCATTAAACATTGTTAAAATTCTTGTTGTTTGCAGTGAGTTAACTTTTCTTAAAGCAGAAATAACCAGTCTAAGATGACCGGTTCGTATAATTAAAATTCTTATAAATAAAAGATCAATTTTCTGTACCTTAAAATAAGTTTATTTATATCATAAAGATATTGTAATACTTTACGTGTCAATGCCAATGAACAGAAAAATAAGAAATATATTTTCTGGAGTCTGTCCCCAGCACCTTCTTTTTTTTTTTTTTTATAAATTTCGCCGGAGTGTAACCTATGACAACGCATATTGAGATATTAGTGTTCAATACAATAACGGCATGTGTTCGGATATCGGCTCACTTGGATAGACCATTGTCTATCCAAATCCATTCAACGGTATATGCGTGATTGAGTAACAAGCAAACATTTTCCTAACATAATTAAGGCCGCAGTTTCACCTGCGTGAATGCCACGGGAACAACTACGATAAAAAGAATCCTACATTTTTATTTTCAACATAATAAACATGCCAAGTTACACACAAAACCGTCCAATTAAGTAACAATCAAATATATATATTCACTCACAAATATTACTACGATTAGCGTCACTATCCATTGAGCTGTAGTAGCCTCTCTGACATCCAGACACAATACGCTTCCAATTATGTCTTTTATCCTAGTAATTGATAGGTTAAAGCGTAGTAAACACACAAATGCATAAAGGCAGTACAGTAAGTGAGACAAACGCAATCAATAGGAATGTTAACGCGTATCCGTAACACAGCTAAATGAAACTGACGCGTGACGTTCAATGTAGAATGTGCCAGACGGTTAGTGTCTGGCACTGATTTTCAGCTAGTTGCCCTTTGTATTTATCATATGGATTCGGAATATTGCTGACATCCGAGCGAGCTATATATATTGCACGGTTTATGACTGTGTCTGTTGGTCACTTTTCTATGACAGCTGTTCGTAATTTAATAAACACGCAGTAACCGCTGTATGGTTTAATTTCGACTTAATGAAAATTGTCTAGACAATTAAAGTTAAGGGAATATTAGCTGTTACTTGTTATACATTTGAGTTGGTTTAGTTAACCATTATCCAACTAACGAATTGTGCTGAATTCTTACTAATATAATAAATGCGAATATAATTAAGTGTGTTTGTTACGCTCTCACGCTTTAATTACTTGACCAATCATCATACATTTTTACATATACGTTGTCAGGGGTACAGAAAAGGACATAAAGTACCTTTTATAAACCAGGCAAAGTACCTTTTTTGTTTTATTTTTTTTTCACTTAAGGAAATTCTTTGACGCATGCCTCTCCGCGGGGAAACGGAGAGGTTATGTTGGATTCACCAGGGCAAGATGGTGAGTGACATCCCGGTAATACCGACTAAACCTACCACGGTGTTCTTCGACATAACTGCAATCGGCGGGGCCGCGCGAATCGCTTTCACATGCAATCGCAACCCCGCCAAGGTTTCGGCCCGCCGTATGAAACGGCAGGCCACTACACAAATAGACTACCACCAATTATATCCCTACTGTCCCTATGGACGGACATACGATACAGTGGCACGCGTGGGAACACACACGCCACCACCTCCAGGTCAAACCTCAGGGTGGCTGGAGGTCGTCTCGCGCTCCACCACCTCCTTGATGGAAATCACTTCCTCACAGAAGGAAGCGACGGTGTTCCACGACCTCTCACTCCAGACCATAGACTGAACTACGGCCGGGAACGAGAGGGCAACCAATCCGACTGCCGCGATGAATTCACGGCGCTGCGATGCCCAGGCGTGGCAATCCACCAAATTGTGCAGCGCCGTGTCCTCAACAACGTCGTGGCAGTCGCCGCAGTGGTGACAACCGCGCGTCTCTTGCCGACCTATACGACACAGGAACTGGCCAAAACAACCGTGGCCAGTCATTACCTGTGTCAGCCGGAAGGTGAGGGCGCCATGCCGCCTCTCCAGCCACTTCTCACACGGGACTTACCGCCACGATCGTGGCGTGCCCGGCACTAGGGTGCACAAGTCGCACCTTACACTTCTTCACTAGGACCTGGCGGAGCTCGGACCTTGCCGCCTCGATAAGGCAAAGTTTCTACTGTAACTAAACTAACGTACATTTACGCGAGCAAAGCCGTGGGCAATATCTAGCATTGTATAAAACGCAATGTTATTAGATTGGGAATGCTAAAGCTTGGGCGGAAATTAGCATTGTAATAACAAATAATAAAGCCGCCGATGAGAATTACCTTCGCAAAGCTATTTAAAAAAATACACTAGAATCACTATAATCAATACGACTTATAACTAAGTCATATTTTTAAATAGCAGCGAAATACAAACCGTTTATTGGCTGTTAATATGAAATATTAAATTATAGTAGCAAGCTCTCGTGGAATAATCACTATTGGCTAACCATTTCAATAATTCAATCTATTGCCAATTACAGTTCGGTTTGGTATTTTCATAGTTAAGTTGTAACCTCTAAATGTTTCACGTGGTTTAAGTGAATTGCCCTACGTAGACTTTATTTATTTAATTATTAAGAATCTCTTACAAGAAATACGGCCATAATAATGTCGGCCTCGGTGGCGTAGTGGTTAGTGTAACCGACTGCCACGCCTAAGGTCGCGGTTTCGATTCCCGCACAAGTCAAACATTTGTGTGCATGAACATGGATGTTTGTCTTGGTCTGGGTGTTTCTATGTATAATATGTATTTAGTTACAATAAAAAAAGTATATATATATATGTTTATCCATTCCATCTAGTACCCATAGTACAAGCTCTGCTTAGTTTGGGCTAGATGGTGTTTTGTGTATGTGGTAGAATATTATATTATATATTATATTATATACAATATCTCAGTCAATATATCTTGATAATTAAATTACGGTCTCATGTTTTCTCAATTACAAGAGATCACATTTCAAAATGCCAAAAGAGACAGTACAAGATAGTAAGAAATATTATGGAAAATTAATATATACAAGAATTATAAATTTAAAAGGAATGTACATAAAATTAATAGCTAAGATAAAAATTACTTTTACTAAAAATAATAAAATTGGACACTGTCTTGTGACATACAATATTATAAATAATCTTACGATGATAAAATAATAACGAGGAACAATAAAAACAAAAAAGTAACAATAGTAACAATTATAAAATGAATGGAAATAGTATGTAACACAAGAATCACATTTGTTATATTTAGCGTTATTTGTCTACGAAGACAACCCTTGCAGGTGGGTGCTAACAGCATTTTTATACTTAATTAGAGAATTACTGAATATTACCAGAGATTTTGTAATATTGGTATGGAAGTCTTTTAATAGGCGAGTGTTTACCGAGGTTTGTTCGATGTCAAGGTGGTCTTAATAGAGAAAAGACATAGCGTGGAAGTTTAGAGAGTACATTAATATAAGTCTGCCTTTATATGATTTAATTGATCTAGCAATTCCGGCACGAATAGCTAGATGGCGAATCAACTTATGTTATGTTTTTTCTATCCTGTTCACATGAACTTTGTACCCTGGATTCCACTTGTCGAATATCACAACAGAAGATATTTTTTAACTGGCTAGTGGCCAGCTAAATTATTTGTAGACGAATATGGAGATGTTGTAGACGAAATACTATGAAAAACCGGATGAGTTCAAATCTGTCTCGCACACCGATGAATTTGTACCACCATATATTGGCACGAACATAACACACAAACTTAGTCAAGTTTCACGTTTCTTGTTTTTCTTTAATATTTTGAATAGAATCACTTTAAGTTTGAAGCTTCTATTCAAACTTAAATTACCGCTTATACAAATGATGTAGCAAAAACAAAAATACTATGAAAATTTAAACTTGTTGGTTTACGCCGAAGTTTTAAGGTCGGTTTTATCTTCCCTTAAACGTTAATCATAATGTATTATAGACTTTTGAATCATTCTATCTTACTTATAATAAACGTTCAACTTACTTATAACATTTAAGTTACTTCGAATAAACATGTAACAAGATAGCTATGAACTATGTGATTATGTTATCGTTCTTATAACGAAGTTTTGCCAAAATAACATCACCATACAGTTTTAAGTACAAGACATATGATATCAATTTTATACAAAACCCTATAACTAAAAAGCATGTCTGTCTATACCGTGACATAAACTTGCGCTTTGCTTTACGGCCTATCGTTAGTCCCGAAAAGTATTGCGATTTCTTTTGAGATATTGTTTATTGAATCTGGAAATATACTCGGTAGGTTGACACCAAAATTAGTCCTCTATAACTTTAATCTTAAATCATACTTGAGGAAAATACTATTCTTTACAGATGAACAGGTATGAATCAGAAATCGAATGTATGGATGTAACAAGATTACAAAAGCATTACAGAAATATATTCCTAACTTTGAATATAGAACTCATTCATAAACGCGTACTAAGTCCGAAGTTGTAATCCACTACACAAATTGGTTGCAAACAAAACAGTTCTTCCCTAATAAATAAAATGTATATAAATAAAACCTTTTTCTAAGTTCTAAAAATTTCAGCATTAAGTCACTAAAGCATAGTTTTAAATAATTCCTTTTGTACACAATGCTGTTACAGAAGATGACATCGGAATTCATGCCTAAGACAGCACACAATACGGTTGATATTCACTTTACTTTGCGCCCAACACTCTTAAAGGCAAACTAAACAAAACACCATTTAATTGAAGTTACGCCACGGAATTCACAATTAAACGGAAGTAAAACCTTTCATCAGTATCAGAATGCAGTTCAACTTAAATTAAAACCCTGCTCAAACTTCACCTCGGTATCGAAAGCAAAGATTCGATTATATATTATTATTATTATAACGATTACGTTAACGTTTCATGAAAATTCTACCATACCCATTAGTTTTAAACTCGTAAGATTGAAATTGAATTTGGATTATATGGAAATTGTAAATGGAAGTGCGGTTAACATGCGCAAATGCCAGACTCAGAAAGAAAATAGAAAACTGACAATGCAAAAATCAACAGTAACTATGACGGGGCGAACAGTTAAATACAAAATAAACATCAGAAATTTGCGCATTATTTATTTAGTCCTTCAATCAGGTGTATTACTCTTGTGTCAATTCTACATGGAAATGTGGAGTGAATAAAAATGGAGTAGTTACGTAGGGACGTATTATAAATGTAGGTGATTCGTGTTCATTGGAAGCACTATAGCACTATCATGCCCTATTCAGTCGAATATACACAATCAACGTGGAATACTCGCAAACTATACATGCATGTATTACACAAGTACCCATTAATGGGCATCCAGCTACCAGCCTACGTAAGACCAATATTAAATATATCAAATTCAGTAATATGAAATTTATGAGACTAACTTCGGCTTCAAGATTGAACATCGAGACAGCCTAGGGAACGGAGTATTTGGCTAAAATGGTAGTATGTTTAACTTGATAGATCGGCTGGCATCCTGTAATACGGACGAAATAAAATAAAATAATTTCTATGCGGGTCTCGTTGGCTTTCTGGCTTTAGTTTCTGGTTATGTTTACAGCCAACCATGCTATTCTGCTCGGCTCGGGCAAAGTGTTACTGGAGTTTTATAATAGAAAATTCTTAGTAAGGGTAGGACGGTGTTTGAAAATGTGCCCGGTAAAAGACAATGGCTCGCCCTTTGTTATGTAGAATTAGAAGCATAGCTGAAGTGAATGTGGGCTCACGCTTGCGTCTTCCCCTTGAGAGATTTACAAATGAGAGTCTAAGTGTGGTAAACGTCTAATGTTTCGTAATTGGCGAAACCGACTTTGTATATTTTACGTGGCGTTTCCTAATAGTGAAAACGAAACGCTTTTATTTCTCAGACTACATGATTTTTATAGCAAAGGATTGCAGTAAAAACTTTCATCAATTCCAGAACGAATCAGTGAATTAATAACAGGTGTACAACTACGTACGTTTCTAATTTAAAAAATGCAGCGTGTAGGTTTTTATGCATAACAAAACTTCAAGCTACGTACTTGTGTGACTTTTAATAAGCTAGCATATTGAAGTTTGGAAAATAATGTTGGCTTCCAAGGGAGAATAATGAAAAGCAAAAGGAAGACTATAACGAATATACCCGCTGGCCATTTTAAATCTTCAACGAATGCAAAGTGGAAGTGTATATTAAGCCCTGGTTACTAAAAGACAGGTCGACATTAAAAATATTAACACATTGTTAAATGCATTTCAACTGTTGTGAAATTGAGTAAGCAATAGCCAATCATATCTATTGACATGAGTTTCATTATAACGCGTCGTTGATTATCCTTTTAGAAACCGAGTGATAGTCTCATTGATGTTTCGTACATGTAATCTTCCGTACGAAAGGCGTGTATTCATAATTTCATATACACGCCTATTCAGAGGGAACAAGTTTTGTATTTGACTGAGTTCATCGTAGTGAGTTCAGTTTTTTATTAGGTAGTACATGTCAGTTGGATTCGCACAGTTCTTAACTTGAAATGACACGTAAATTCGGCTTATGATCCATATTTCAATCGCAAATAAAGCCCAACGGTCTATTCAATTTAATGTTTGACAGTTTTTGTATTAGAAACCTTTCGAATTTATACCTCATGTCCTATTATATTGTAAATGTGAAATGTTTGTTATTCAATCATACGTCAAGCATTAAACGGATTCCGATAGTATTTTATCCATTTAGCTGTTTAAGTAGTTACTTACACGGAATACTTTTTGATTCGGTAATTTGGTCTTAACTCCTCGTGTGTTGCGCCTGCGCAAGCAATAAAAACGTCAGGATCCGGTCCTATGTTTACGTTATCGCCCGTTATCGCCGCGTGCCACTTGAGTGTATATAATTGTGATTTACGACGCACTCATAGTTCGTAGAATAAAACAAAAGGTACTCTTGTGAAGCTTATGATGTCATCTATATTGTAAAATATAAACAAGACCACTTGTGTTGAATTGTTTATATTATTAGACCGGTTGAAATGAGATAATGTAAACAAATGGCGACTTAATGATATGTGTGTTGATATAAGTAAAATTATGATGTTTAACCTATCGTATTTATGTTTTCGTAATACCTTATGATATTTCCTTTACAAAAACATAAAATTGTGACTACACTTGCCTAGGAAAATGTTATGATTTTAGCGTTTGAAAATTACAGTAAAGCCGCCATTATTTTTATTTCGCTTGCGTAGCGTTTATGTTTTTAAAAAATTATCCTACGCAAATTATTACTTAGATATAGTTAATTTTTGGTTTTTATTATATGAAATCTACTCAATTATGATAATCAAATAAATAAATAAAGAAATACAGCTTATTATTATATCTAAACAGGCATTTTACGAAAATAGGCAAATAATCTTTACAAAATCACATTGACAAATTCTCTTCATTTTATATATCTAGAAAGAATACATTTTACTATTAATTATATTGTTTTTAAAGGTAGAAAAAACACCTTTCTCACTATATATAGCACATATATCATCCTTAGGCAAAATAAAATGAAAAAAGCGTGTCAAACTGCTCGTCAAGGGTCTGTTTTTTGTTTAGAGGGTCCGTTTTTTGTTTAGAGTCAAATTATTCATATTTCTTGATATATTTTATAGTTTTACTTACAAATTATTACTTGCTAATATGTTAATATTATTAGAATTCTAAAAAGAATACATAAGAATCTTGTTAGTTTGGATTGATAAAGCATAAATACGACACGGAGAAAAAACAAAAGAACGCGCTGGCTACTATTTTGTTTTAAGTTTTTATAAACGTTTACAGTATTAAAACATTGCTATTGCTACTAGAATCATTACAATAATAAATAAAATAACAATTACTTACGTTTTAATGTACTTCCAAGCACTGAAATCCATCACTAAACAGGGAAAACCACAACACAAAAACTTTTATAGCGGCCATTACGGACGGTACGCGTCTACTAAACAAAAGATTTTTTTTAAAATATTTTTCTTACTAGAGTAGGCATTCTGATTTGTCCGTGGTATAGCGTCATTCATTCCGAACCCATTCGTATCCAATAAGCAATCAGTTTAAAACGAGAAGTTTGTTAAAATGCGATTTTAAACGGCGGCGGCGGGCGGCGTTTTGGCGCGAATTTGGTGGCTCGGATCCGAGCCAGCAACTCAAAGCGGGTACAAATCGGCCGGCTCGGATCCGAGCCGGCAACCCACGAGAGAAATAACGCAGGCAGAAATGTCTATACAAAATTTTCACAAATTTTTATACGTAGTAAACTTGTTTTGTACCTGAAAAAGTAACAAAAATAACACATTTTATGTTAAAAGCAATGTTGACTTTGTAAACCAGATTTAAAGACTAGCTAGTTCGGATTGCTAGGTTTAAAGAGGTGACGTTCAAAGCCGGTAGGATTTACTTTGCCAGCTAAACTGCTCTCTGCAATACTTCATACAAGAACCGACGATGTATTACCTACATTGTGTATCCTTTGTAAATTTAAACACGTCTTACAATTCTCTGTATAATATTTTTAACGGTTTAGAAAAAGACATTCTCAATTAGACTGATTAAATTTGGCTATCGCTTATATTGGAAGCGATTTATTTTGGTTTCATTTGATAGATTGCTTTATATTTGAAGCGGTTGCAGTATCTGAGCGCGCCCCACTTCTGCTAAAAAGGAAAACCTCGAATGATGGACGGCACCGAGAGTAGGCAGCACTGTCAGTTCGGTAGTATAAATGCCGTATTTGTACTGCCTGTGTAGTTGTCACTGACAGGCTTGGACTCTATATGATACGACAAGCATGTGTAACCTAGTAGAAATCTTACGCGTTTCGCGCTCAATTATTGCAGGCCTAGAAACTAAAAGAAAATTTTGGCTGTAACTCTATTTACTCTTCAGGAATATGCGGACTTGATGCTGCGTTATTTTCTTTCGCGCGTTAGACGATAGTTTTAGCTCACAAATCGAATATTCTGTACAGTTTTTCTACGTAGATTTCTTAGTAACAATTCGCCATCTGGCATAGTCCATAACCGCAAAGAGCTCGCTTCTTGTGGACATTGATATGAAGTTAAGATATTTATCGACTACAAACTACCCCTTTTAAGAAATATAGACATGATGTTACAACCAACAAACTAGTACAATATCTCCATACATAAACAAATCTATCACTTATATTCTGACCTTCAAATGTACTGTTTTAATATAACTGTAAGTACGGCCCCAGACCTATAATAATTTATGCATTCAATGTTTTTCGAACAAGCGGGGATAAATATTTTCGTTTGTAAAAAGTTTAAATCGCGCCACGAAAACAATATTTGCTCGAAAGAAGCACTTAATACGGTTATTGCTTGACTTTTATTTCGTCTCTTTATAAGCCAGCGAGGTGTTAATGAATATGAATGACTAAATCTCAGAAATCTTTCAGAATTAAAAATATATTGTGAACATTCAATATTTTTAACGAATATGTTAACGTTTTTGTTTTGATGATATGGATGGACCGCAATGCGACTGTAAGATAAATGGTTGCATGGTAGCATCCATTCTCTAACGAACGTTAAACCAAAAGTTAAGTTTAGTAAATGCTCAAGTTTATACTTCGCTTTATTTTCATGGCGGCATGCAGAAAAAGGAAAGCGATGAAGAATAACTCTTCACTCGCTCGTAAAAAGAAATTTAAACACGCTTTTAAAATATAAATAAAATAGAAGAAAAGCGTTTTGTACAGGTATTAGGTCTGACAGTTTATTGCTTTCATAATAATAATTAATTACGAACGAACAGCTCAAAGAAAACCATAAGTTTGTATTAAATTAGATTTTATCAGACTATTAATTATTTGTTTCATTAATTAGTTGCTTAAGGAATTAATTACAAATTACTATTGTACATTTGAAACTTCGTTTGTATTCCTAATTAGCGCTTGAAATGTTTTATCGAAACTTAATCTTGATTATAGTGAAATTAGTATAGGCACGCAAAGCGAGGCCGAACACGGAATTCACGAAAGGCTATTGCAGACAGAGAGTAATTATTCTACTTCAATGGCATGCCTTTGGCAATTGTAAGGCAGGATTGACATTGCTTTAATAAAGTTTAATAGAAGTTATTTTTATTTAACTCTATTTAAGATTATTGTGGCCAGTCTGAAGACTGGCCAAGAAAGTACAATAGGCAAATCCGAATGGGACCGTCGGCAGGGTGAGATCTAGGTGAAAGTACAAGTTCTCTTCTGAAAAAAGACCACGTTACGAGTAACTTAAACTGTCGAGCGTGCTTAAGGAATGGTATGAAAATGTATAAAGCATGATCGATATGTCAAGACTGTACGTCAATCATTGGCATTCATTGCTGTGCGTATTTGTCGAAGGATCGATGTACAGTGGGAAAACAAATTGCGGACCGCAGGCTGGTAAATAAAGGTAGGATAACCGCTAGCAAGAGTGATATAGACGAATACAAAATACGAAAAACTATGTTATTCAAGCTGTTAATCAGGTAAAATAATAAAGGTATTTATATCCACAGTAGTATCAAAAGAGAATTGCTTCAAAATTAAAATTACTATTTGTGTGCTCATTAGATTTGTAGACTAGAATAAGTTTTCTAGATCGATGACAGTGGCCGCTGTGGGCCAGTATTGACGGCGTCTGGCCATCTGCATATGACATATCATAGAGAACAGGTGTATGAGTAAACACTAGTACACTCTGTATTACCTGAATCTTACATTGAAAATGACATGCATTTTCGTTTACAGTGAAGATATACATATGTTACAAAACTGTACCGATTCTGAACACAGTTTATATATATTTTAACGGGTTTGCAACGCAATATCCATTTTAGCATGTCTGGCTGCTTGTCTAATAAATATGATAAGAATAAAACGTAAGATGACTAAAAGGGATAATTATTATGTGGAACCTCAGGAACTTTTTAATACAGCGGTCAAAAGCAGTAACAGTATGTAATGGATACTTTATTATATATTATTATATTATATATTATATTATTATACAGTCTTATTTGCGAAGAATCGAAGCGAGCGTAATACTCTTGAGACAATAAGGCCTTCAGGATTATATCACATCTAAGATGGTACGTATACTTTCAATTGATAGCTATTTGATTTACAGCACCAGCCGTTGACTTGATAAAGCTGAAGAGAACATTGTTGGACTCTCAAGTTAGAGGTGTTCCGGTTCGCTGCAAGTAGCTATTTGATTACAAAAGTATGTTTTCGGAGGTTTATTCTAACTGTGAAGACAAACTTGTTAGAAAATCTAAATGCCAATGAACATTCCATAATGTAATCAATACTAAATAATAATAATAATATCCTCTAGACCGAATTTCGGCCACGGTGGCCAGTCTTAACAGTTAGGGAACAGAGAGTGCGCAAACACAAGTGCCCTCTCTGTTCCTTAACTCTCATGATCCGATGGGACGGTAATCCGACACGACCGGAGAGAGATCAGGTACAGGACCAACGGCTTTACGTGCTTTCCGAGGCACGGAGGTGTCTAACACCACCAACTGCCTAACTCCGGGCTCGTATTGAGATTTCTAAACAGAAAGACCCAATATCAAATTGTTGGCCCGACCCGGGATTCAAACCCGAGACCTCATGCACAGCAGTCGCATTCACTAACGCTGCGCCACGAAGGCTGTACTCAATTGTATATTGCGTTCCACAATGTAGGCTTAACTTAGACTGTCATATTATTTAAGTTACCACAACTTAAATAATATGACAGTTCAATATGGATCCTGTCGGGCACAGCAACGTAGCAGAGAGGAAACATAAACTATTGGGATACTTACAATAATATCATATTTTATAGATATGTTAATTTCATAATAAATATCAATGTATGCTTTGTTTTAGTCGATTTCTGAGTTACATACTGAATTGCACATTTTGATTCTTAGTTATTTAATAAACTATAATTAAATGAGAGTTGGTCCATTTTTAGTGGACACGGGCGAGAATGCCGTTTTCATGCAAGACAATGCCCGCCCGCATACAACTCAGATAGTGTTTGCCGATTTTCAAGAAATCAGTATGATACACATGGAGTGGCCAGCACGCATCCCTGACTTAAACCCCATTGGGCATGCATGGGACGATCTGGGACGACGTGTACGTCGGCGGAATCCGTCGCCAATCACGCTACGTAAAATAAAAGAAGCTCTATTAGAAGAATGGCACAATATTCCGCAGCAGCGCCTCAAAAACCTAGTAGAAAGTATGCCAAATCGCATAACAGCAGTATTGCGAGCTTGAGAAGGCAGCACAAAGTACTAAAATGCGTGAAAACGGCACATCTGTAACCAATCAACATTTACGAAAATACTGGGAAAACGACGCATTTTTATTTATTTTACATTTATTAAAAATAAAAAGCTTATATTCATTTTATTTATTTTCATTTGAGCACATTAAAATATTCTTTAATTTAGTCTTTATTTCAAAAAGCTAGGTCAGGTACTTTTGAAGATATTGAAGATTTTCTAACCGACCCTTTTTCTTTGCGGTCCAGTGTAGATTATATTGAAATATTGGCATATATATATTATTATTATGTTTCTCTTATCACAGGTACTTTCTAACATATTATATTAGAAAATACCTGGCCCTTTGGGGTGCTTACACGGAGACATGGGTCCAACGTGAAGAGGCCCTTTGAGAGTTTTAATCAAAGGTGGGATGGAACACCAACAGCGGCACTAGCCATTATTATTATTATTATTAAGTATATTAAAATTGTTATAACATTCAAGTATATTGTTTATAATATGTATTATATGTTATTTATTTTATTAATACGTAATTATATTCGTAGTATGTCCAGCATTATTATTATATTGTTTTTATGTAATATTTATTATTTTATTGTTAGAAATTACATTAATACTATATCGAGATATTAGATTTGAACTGATTTGATTTATTTTAATTATGGAGAAATTTCGTCATTTGAGAATTCATTTACGATAAGCAGCGATAGCTCAGTGGGGAAATTAACAGAATGCAATGCAGAGTGTCTCGGGTTCGAACCCACGTCGCGCGCATGTCTTTCGGCAGTTATATGACTTTTCGAAATTATGTACGTATTGATTGACAATTATCGCCTGCACCGTGCCTCGGAAAGCACGCTAAGCTGTCGGTCCCGGCTGCCATGAACATCTATAGCAGTCGTTATTGGGAAGTCAGTGCCCTATAATAGCCTGACACTGGTCTAGCCATAGGGTATCGTTAGCCTTCGGGTTGCGGAGGTAAGGTGGCAGCCACTCCGTGTAAAAACTGACATCCAGTCAAATCCGGTTAGACTAGAAAAGCCCCAAGTGACTCGGGAGTAATAAAGGCTAGGGAGAAGAAGGAATTAATTTATGGTATAATAACATTTATTGACTAGGAATGTCTTTGTTTTATTTATGAATAGTTTAAATTTGTGTTTCATTAATTCTTGCGAATATTATACTTATTTAATATATGTTTTTATAACTAAAAACTTATTAAACTAAGAATAATTTTCTTTGTAAGGGCAATCTTTATAAACAGTGCAACATTCATAGGCATTATCAAATCCACAACACTTATACCAGTGCGTCATCCATGCAATCTAAATTACTATCCGCAGTTTATACCACATGGGCTTGATTATTAAACGGCAGTTTAACTAAAATACATGCAAAATAGCTTTCATTGCAACATAATGTGTTTCGATATAGCAATTCAACAGTGGCCTATAGTTACCCAGAGGAGCCATTTCAGAATCCAGGTTAATAAATTGCCAGTATAATAGCTGGCTATATTTGTTCACGCCGCGCGCTGTAACAAATTTCATAGAAATCCGAGCAGCCATTTCAGCAATCAGACACCAGACAAATCGAACGTTATAAAGTTTTGCCTTTATATGTATCAATATGTTACGAGTCTATACATAGACAAACACATATATGACAAGTTAGAATGTAGTGACAAATAACTGAAAAGCTGCATTGTAATACGTCGACGTCACTCTCAAAACCTGGCCAAGCCATCTAGGCGTCAATTTACTATCTAATAAAACACACCCCACTTCGATATTGCCACTGGCTTACATTGTTCGGTGAAGGCAATATATGCAACTGTATGAAAGACAAACCTACCGCGAGTGTACACTACGGAGATTTATGTGGAATATATGACTCGGCTGAAATACGAAGTAATCACGAGAGTTACTTTGTCAGGGAAGTATGCAACTTTCAGATAGTTGTCAAGAGTCAACTCAATTTTGATAGGTTTAGACATCACATAACACGCGTACAAATAGTAAATTAGATATGTAATATGTATCTATCTATTCATCGCAGAAGTAATATATTTTTGTTACTACTTATTATCTTGGTAGTCCATAGACAAACTATTTAGAACAGTTTTGTGGATCATTGTACTAATTTAGTAGCATAAATTTTATTGTTTTCAATAATAAAAAAATAAACGTGAAGTGTGCTAAACCGCACTGGACCAGCGTTT
Source organism: Catocala nupta (assembly GCA_963675205.1). Taxonomy (NCBI): domain Eukaryota; kingdom Metazoa; phylum Arthropoda; class Insecta; order Lepidoptera; family Erebidae; genus Catocala; species Catocala nupta. The sequence continues at coordinate 35,653,272 of OY776078.1, forward strand.
GGACTTTGGGATATTTTTAACATATTTTAATCAATAACAAAGTTTGTTGAAATCCACTCAATCGTCTTCTTCTTTTCGTGTGGTTAGTGGCCAACCTGTTGTCAAGAGTTGTTCAAGCCGCCCGTACGCCTCTAACAAGGCCTAACGAAGGCTGTCAATTTGGCAACAACCGGGACCGACTTTTTAGGTGCCCGCCGAAGCACGGAGACGCTCTGATGAAATACCACTAAGCGGTCACCCATCTGTAGACTGACCGCACCCAACGTTGTTTAACCTCGCTAATCGTTTACCGATCAGTGAGTGCAACCACTCAATACTAAATAACAAGCCAATCTAATTTGAGAAATTTAGGATAATATGTAATATGACAGAACAGTACATCTTTATGACTCGGCCGCTATTTAAGTGCAGCTGTGCGAGGGGATACCGAGATTCCTGATATGCAATTCCCACGTGCCCTAATCAAAATATTAATACTTCCTTCAAATTGCAACCGATTTTAAACCTGTTTATAATAAGGTTTGAATAAAAAGCTAACCGTCAATTTTAAAAAATTAAAGGTATATTAACTATAGAATAATAAAATAAAGTGTTGTTATTAAGATAGGAATAATATACACTGTAGCGCTGTAAGAGCGCTTAATGCGCCCTAAGCAAAAAAGAAATCGAGCCGGACCAACCCGAGCATTCACGAATAGTCACAACTACACACGATGTTTCACAATCATAGTGGCATAACACTCGTGTCTATAACTTCTTAAAAGTTCATAGAATTAATAAACTACCTACTACTACGTACATATTAATTCCATGCTAGACTTAACTAGGCTTGGAGGGTATGACAAAAACACGTGTATGCGTGCGTGCGTCAATATAAACATTTATATGAAACAACTTACCGCTCGTATATACATACATGTACTGTATCAAAGTGCAACCTACATACGTCATCTTCATAGAAATGCCTGTCTCAGGGTCAAATGCGATGCCGTCATACGTCAAATAGCCTGGTGTTATAGACTGGTGCCTATTATTCGTTTTAATCACCGCATCCAATGCATCGGCACCTAGATCATATATCCACGGTGTGCGATAAATTGAGCGAGTATCGAGGTACTTTGTTCTAATTAAACTTGCAATCCGCGCCGAAGTACATACGTCGATACCTGAACACTTTATATCTATACTGATATAATAAAGAGGTAAGTTTTTATATATTGTTCGTTTGTAAGGATTTAACTCAAAACTACACAAGCGATTTTAAAATTATTCCTCCTTTAGAAAGCTATATTATCACCGAGTAGCATAGAATAACATATTATTAAAAAAAGGTAATTTTACTGACATATCCTAATCCAGTTTTACGCGAGTGAAGCCGCAGGCAATAGCTAATTTATTAATATTACGATACCTTCAGAGCTATATATTAACAAAAGGATTTTACGAAAAAATCCTTTTTACTTTCAAGTGGATTTTAGAATTTATATTAAAATTCTTTGGCGATACGATATAAAAATAGTATCAATCGGGATGTGCGTGTACGAGAATATTTTTTGAAGGTTCTATATATCTAGGTAAGACCGAAGGGATTCGTTGTTTAGTGTTAATAAAACAGCTACTAAAATACCCTAATGGTAACCCATGACGTTTTATATCATATGTACCGAATAAAAGACAAAGAAGCCGTAACAAAATACACCTGACAATTCCCAGCTAAAATTGTCCAGATTTTCTTGAGCTGAAATTAAAAACCATTCATTACCTTAAGTTCAGCAGATGCAAGCACTGAATCAGCGAAATAGTTTGCAGGAACAATATCTATAAAATACCGTAATATTGTAACTTTCGTCGCGAGATTCTTGGCAGTGTTCTTCTCCTTATCGTAATTGAATCTCTGATGCACGTTACTTCAATATTACAATGTTTTATATTGAATTCGATCAAAATACTCTCTCGGTCCTTTCTTCAGTAGTGATGCGTGATCGTTATTATAACACAACTACTAATGTACGACTTGAAAATAGAATAGTTTTAAATAATAATAAAATAAGTAATGTCCAACTTTAATGAGATGCTTTTTTCTTGCAAAAGAGGCGGAGGTAAGGTGGAGGCAGCGTTAAAGGGTTAGCACTATTAGATCAATGGTTATTATGTCTTCTTCTCCCTAGCCTTTATTATTCCCGAGTCATTTGGGGTCGGCTTTTCTAGTCTAACCGGATTTGACTGGATATCAGTTTTTACACGGAGCGGCTGCCACCTGACCTTCGCAACCCGAAGGGTAACGATACCCTAAGACTCTACCAGTGTCAGGATATTATAGGGCACTGACTTCCCAATAACGACTGCCATAGATGTTCATGGCAGCCGGAACCGATGGCTTAACGTGCTCTCCGAGGCACGGAGCAGGCGATAATTGTCAATCAATACGCACATAATTTCGAAAGATCATATAACTTCCGGAAGTCAGAGGTGCATGACGTGGGTTCGAACCCGAGACCCTCTGCATTCCAGTCTGTTGATCTGCCCACTGAGCTATAGCTGCTCATCATATCTCTCGCCCATATCAATGGTTATTATGTGCAAAGGCTTTATTTGCGCATTAAACAATATATTTTTATTTCACACAATTGTTTTTGCCACAAAGCGTTTGACTTATGATAGAAAATTAAAACAAAATACCATTTCATTATTGTAGTATTATAGTAGTTTGTATTCACCTTGCTGTTATAAATAAAGAATTATTATTTCACATTTATTTACTTTTAACCAATAAAAATTACATTTTTAAATAATTATATAATTATAAAAAAACATTTAAAAATATAAAAATTATTATTATTATTATTATTCGTGTTTTAATTTTTTCCCTCAGCTCATGGCTGGTTTTAACTATATTTACGGGCCAAAAACAAGTAAATGTAGTGTGTGCTTAAATATTATGGTATAGATGTTGTCTGTGTTATATCGTTTTCGTTCAGTGACATAAATTTCCCAACAATTCTACAAGTATTCAATATGGCTGTTTTCTGGAGAATTTTGTAAATGGATTCTTTTAGATCTATTAGTTTCAAGCTATGGTGTAGATGCTTGGGTATGATGCCGGTAGTAGAAAGAACAATATGTACTATATATACTTTATCTTCATATTCTTGATATTCCTTCTTTTAATTCTACATATTTGCTTATTTTCTCTCTAATGGTTTTTTGTATATTATTATTATTATTACTGGTTGACAAGACTAACATTTAAAATATATAGAACTTATATAAAACGATTTTACACATTTCTTCCTGAGGTACAATCTCCGAGTCCGATTCGCCCTAAACGCTTTTATTTTCTTGCAAACAAATTTTGCACCACGATTAAAACTAAAATTTACGTAATATGTTATCGATCAACAAATAATATTGGAATGGCAATAAATGCCTTTAACATATTTCGGTGCGGATAATATTTGTAAAATGGTATCGATAGGTAACATTTTGTTTTTCCTAATATTCGTCCGTCGTAATAGAGATTTTCATATGTGGTCTCCATATTGGTGTACAGTCCTCAATAACATAATACTCGTTTGTATAGCCGTGATATTCTGTAGGGTGGAGGTACGTCTTTAGTCAGGCTGGGCTGCTATAGTTTGAACGAACTCCTATGTTTAAGCTGGGATCCCGCTGCACCCAAGCGCTCTTGATATTCTGCATTATTAAACATACTCTCACTATTTCTAGCCTCGGCGATAGTCGGTGGGCATCAGCTTTGTTATACAATCGAATCACCAATTCTGATTTATTGCATAAATAGTTTTCTTTGTTGCGATAGAGCGATAAGCAGCTCTAGTAAGCTCTTGCTAAGCTAGAAAGCCGTCTCATATTAATACTCTTGAGAATAATAAAACAAGGGTAAAGATGAATTTTAAAGCAACTCCCACACAATGTGTTGAATATGTAAAGGCAATTGACGCGCGCTTGCCTTTGTCTACCATAATCTGTCTGACGGTTCAACCAGGTTGCACAGACGCAGTCACAAGCTGACATTCACTTTATATTTTGTACACGCTATAACATGTAAAGTTTAAAAGGAATCAAAACAACCATATATTTTGTTCATTTTAATTTATAAAATACATGATCAATCGATTCCTTTATTTGTACATTTTATACGTCATAAAGCGAAATTCGCACAGTAGTGGTGGTAATGGCAATGTTATGGGAAATTGATCATTAAACTTACGGACAAAAGGTACACTGTATTTCAGACCAAATATCAACATCCTTATAGTACTTAGTTGAGTACAGACACCGGTGATTCGCCTCCAATCTACTGGAAAATACGTAGCTTTATAATGAAGAAAAAACGATGTAGCAAACAATATAAGTACATGTATGGTTAAATATCAAAACATTACAGTAAGTAGTTAACCTTCAGAATTGACTTAATGTTTTTCGTTAAATATTAATACATATAATAAAAATACAATTGGTCGATGCCTGCATATAGCACATATTTAAGGAAATATGTGAAAAGGGTAATAAAGCTATAGAAGCCAAACATTTAATTTGAGAATTTTTGTCTGTCTGTCCGTTCCTAGGCGTTGCACGTAAATATGACTGCAGGAAATTGAATGCGGATTTCACAGTTGTATTGCAGATCAACACATCTGTACATAAATACCACACAAAGATGTTATGACAAAAACACATTACTTAAATAATAAGACATAGAAGTCCTGTAACATGACATGTAGAAAGGTACTAAGTAACATTTTTGTATAAAATACATATGTATAAATTACCTGATACATAGAGATGAAAGAGAATTAACATAATTTGTCAATATATTTAAAGAACCTACTTTAAAATTAATATCCGGATAGATAATGAATTCATTCATCAACCATTAAGATATATACAGTAGGTAAACAAAAGTAAATTTTTCATGAATTTAGGAAAAAGATAATTGATCCAAAGTACTTGAGAAATACAAGACACTCTGCATTTTAAACAGTACTTCGGGCGCTCTTGCCGTTGTTTCTCCAGTTACATTAAAGTATTTCTGCAGCGAAACGAATTTTTACTCGTTACGTAGGAAATGCTTATGTCTCGCAACTTTCTTCGTAACAAGCTGTGACGTCTCAAATATAACAAGATTTTAACAGCATTGTAACATTTTATTAAAGAATTTCCACGAAAATTGTCAGCTTTCAATAATATTTTGCTGAGAACGGCCGTAGATAGCGAAGTGTCTCCACCGTCGCCGTCACCTGCTGCCAATTAACATCCAACGACTCAACGTATCCAATGCTCTATTTCTTCACTCCTTCAACAGTTTGTAGATATATAATTTTTAAGATTTCAAACACAGCCGGTTTTATTTTCCGTATTCGGATGTTGACACATTTAGAGGCTAGTTTTTAACTGTCTATTTTATTCGTATACTAATATTCTCCCAGAATTTAACTTATTATTAAAATTACCATCAATGTAAAGACGACGATGATATTATTACTCGATGGCGACAATGGTAAACTTAATTAAACATAATTATTAATAAAACAAATGTTTTGTTGACAATTATTTTGATTATGTGTATTGTACGTATATCGTTTTTTCTTAGATTGTTTATTTTCTGTTAATATCACGAGACTATATCTCAAGACAAGTGATTATTAGTAAACTTACGGCTGTAATGATGACAGTAGTGACGATGACTTTTCTTAGATTTTCAACAATGACGCTTACCTGAAAATGAAACAGAAAAATCTTTATTTTGTGTTTAGGTTACATCTTAGTAGTACTGAACCTCAAGTATTTAATTAAATAAAAGTTTAAATACCGACTACGTCAAAAAAGGAATCTAAAAAGGATGAATCTAAAATTTATATAGCCTATGTCACCTGGGCCATTATTACGAATCTATTGACACCTCATTCATTAAAATCGTATCAGTAGTATAGGCGCTACGGTGGAACATACATAGCCAAACTGCCAAAATCACCCTGCCTTGTGGGTTCGCTGTAGTCGGTTAATATATGTATGTGTACTAACTTTTTAAAGTTATGTTGCTAATAATAAATTGCAGACTCCGTGCAGACTTATTGATAGTAAGAGCCTAAGAACATTTTATCAAACCCAGAAATAGAACCGGAGTCCTCATGCTCACCAGTCACCTTCAGTACCGCCGCGCTAACGACTAATTTTATAATTAGATTAATATGATTACGAAATTGTCTCGATTCTTATGATGATGATGATAATATATATGATGATTGCGATAATTGTTTAAGACACCCTATACGTCTTTGTTGCTATAATATTCTTAAAAAAAGATTGGTAGACCGTTGGACTGTTTTGTTTTAATTTTCTATCATAAGTCAAACGCTTTGTGGCAAAAACAATTGTGTGAAATAAAAATATATTGTTTAATGCGCAAATAAAGCCTTTGCACATAATAACCATTGATATGGGCGAGAGATATGATGAGTAGCTATAGCTCAGTGTGCAGATCAACAGACTGCAATGCACAGGGTCTCGGGTTCGAACCCACGTCACGCACCTCTGACTTTCGGAAGTTATATGACTTTTCGAAATTATGTGCGTATTGATTGACAATTATCGCCTGCTCCGTGCCTCGGAGAGCACGTTAAGCCGTCGGTTCCGGCTGCCATGAACATCTATGGCGGTCGTTATTGGGAAGTCAGTGCCCTATAATATCCTGACACTGGTAGAGTCTTAGGGTATCGTTACCCTTCGGGTTGCGAAGGTCAGGTGGCAGCCGCTCCGTGTAAAAACTGATATCCAGTCAAATCCGGTTAGACTAGAAAAGCCTACCCCAAGTGACTTGGGAATAATAATGGCTAGGGAGAAGAAAAAGACCGTTGGACTGTCACGCAGACGTCTGGAGTTCTATGTCGAGGTACTTACTCAGGTCTACTTTTCGAAGTTATATGCGTATCGCTCGCTTTTACGATGAAGAAAAACATCGTGAGGAAAGTTACATATCTGAGAAATCTACATAATGTCGTGGAAGAGATGTTTGAAGTCTGCCAACCCAGACTCGACTAGTCCCATACTGAGAAGAAGAGTATAAAGCTTACGTTAAATTAAGTGAAATAATGTTTTAAATTGGTCTAGTAGTTTTTATTACAAAGAGAAATTCAAATCTTTCGTCTCATAGTTTAGTAAAGTTTTTGAAAGTGCCGAATATATGAGTGTGCATTGGCGCCGTGCTCTCTAAGCTTGACACTTGATAGCTTTGTTGCGTACCGTCAAATGTATGTCTATACTGCCTTATGTAAGGGGTGTCACTGACAAGATTGGCTACATCTTGAAGCGAGCTTGAATCAATATAAACTTTAAGCCGCCAACGAAGATAAGTAAATTTTTACCATCCGTCAAGTGCCAACTACCTTTGCAAGATGCAGAGGTCCATATAATAAATTGTGCCTGCGGACTCTCATACATTGGTCAAACCAAGAGAAGCATAAGAGCATAAAACACATAGCTGATGTAAAACACCAACGCTCGTTGAAGTCTGCTGTGTGTGAACATGTGCAACAGGGAACCAACCACTACCTGAGATTTGACAAACCACAGATTCTCGCTAAAGAACACCGATTCCTACCAAGGAGGCTTCGCAAGGCTATTAAAATATAAAAATATCCTAATTTCAATAGAGAAGATGGTTGGAGTTTACCACCAGCTTTGGATCCAGTAATTCAAATAGTCAAACCCAAGAAAAAGCACACCACAGCTAGACTTCATGATACTTTGAGCTCATTCTGCGTAAATAGAAACACCAATGATTAAATTATGTTCGGTGCTTTGAAATAACTACACTGGAATATTGAGACAACTACCATCTTAGTCTCCCCGTAACCATGGCTGCTGAAAAACAACCGAAACGTCAGAGAAAGTATAAAATTAAATCTAAATAGTTGTATAATTAAAATAGCTTAAATTGAAGTAAACAGTAACTAGTAAAAGTGTTTAAAAATAGTAGTTTAAAGTTTCAAAATTATGTAATAAAAGTGATTTATAAAAAATAAGTAACGCGATAAAAGCCGTATAAAGTTTTTTTAATTTCAATGTATAACATTCGCGTGAACATAAGACAATCTTATAAATAACATTTTGTTGCAGTAAATAATTTTTAAAAAGTAAGCTAGTCTCAAGGGCGCGCAAGTTCTGAGAAATATATATTGCGGTTGAGCTCATCAAGTCATGATAAAAAATACTAGTGCTATATTAAATATAATAACATAGGTATTTTGATATAAAGGTATCTGTCTAAATCTTTATCCTAAAAAGTATTGTATAGTTATAGTTTAAGACGGATAAGGATTACCCTGCATATAGTTCTGTTAAAATTAGGCCGATACGATCGCTAAGACTGTTTGTTAATATAAAGGCGTCTAAGACTCCCATTACTAAACAGAATCCGAAAGTCCAATAAATAAAAATCACATAAGAAACAGACAAACCAAAATGTGGCGTACATTTCACACCACGTTACATGTAAAAGGTATACACGCCTCAGCGGGTTCCTTTAAATAAATTACTCCTTGTGCTTATATGTATTATGCATGTCTTTGCGAAACGCTACACTATACTTAAATGCTTTACCTTATAATTATTCATGACCTACACGACGCTCATTAAAACCTATTCATCTCCTAAAATTATGAAAGCTATTGTCTATCGAAGCAGCCAACCAAGCATTGTTATGAAGGAACTGCCAATCATTCTTTAAAACTTGTTCACTCAGTCTTTAGCAAAATATTCTCAGCTTCGAATCGATTATTCAAAATTGGAACGTGTATATAACTGGCAGGTGACGTCACACAAACTAAGTTTGAAACATCAAGCGGATTTTACCTCACACGTTAAAAAAGGTTTTAGTTTGTCGATGCTCCCTTAAGAACAGTTTTGAAACCCAGGTATTCCGATGCTGTTTCTGGGCAGTTTTTTGTTTGCTGTTATAAACTTGATGCACTTTTAATCATTTGTAGGAAACACATTTGCATGTGCATTAGCAGTAGTCATTTTAGATATTACTAATACTCTTGCTAGCTATATGAGCTAAGTTTATATTAGGAGCGAGTCAATTACAGTAAATAAGTAAGGAGCCGATTCATAATGACACGATCGCAAGCCGGTTCCCTAAACCATTGCATATAACTACCGTGTCATACATTCAATTTTAAATTTCACGCCATACCTACAAAATGTTTTGAGAACATAATAGATGTGGAACAATTTTGAATCGGGTTGCACTTTAGAATACACGTTCGCTATGGAGTTGATTGTATATATAACCGATTATACTTCTAAGAAAATAATCTACTAACTGCGACGAAATGTAAACTTTATATAAAAAACATGCGGGGCAGTCTTTGGGGACTGCGGATAGAAGTGAAAACTAAGTAACTAGTGTGCGGTGACGATGACGCGAGTTTCACACTTTTTGTTCACTCAATAAGTACACATATATACACAGTATCCATATAGCTCATGGAAAGTGTTCGGTGTCGATGACGAGAGTTCCATGATTTTTGTTCACCCAAAAAGTGCTCAACGAGCCTAAAGATCTTTTCACTTCTAAAATATGTTATCTGCTATTTTATGATGGCTTTGTCTAGAATAGCTTGCCATTTGCATATAATTCATGTAGGTAGCAACGCCCTAAATGTAATCCACCGAGCTGCTATTGTATAAAACTGTGAACACGATGCTTGCGAGGCTTATCCTCTAAGTCATTAGACGTAGAGGATAAGCCCCGCAAGCGTCGTCTGAGTTGGTTGGCTTATGCAATGAGAAACTATCACTGAGATGAATAAAAAAAGGACCCGAGTAGACAACGGGTCTCCCCCTTAGGATCCGGGTACTACGGAGTCAGGCTAGCCCACTGCATGCCGCCAATTTGAGTGCGCTGTGCCTGACATTGAGATTGGACTCGTAGTGGATATGTGGTTAGCCGCAGAGGACGACAATGTTTGTTGCTGACTAGTGCGAACCAGGCACGGAGCTGTCTTTAGCGAAGTGGCAGTGTGGTTTCACTGCCACAGCGCATTTTGGGCGCTTGCCTGTTCAGCAAGTAAGAGTCATAGCTAGAGTGACTCGGCAAGTACCCGGTGTGTAGGCCAAAATGGGTAGACGTATGGAAGTACGTCGGGAAGTGAGCGTGCCTTATATAGCTCCAGCACCGTAATGGAGATATGGGAGGCGGCTTCTCCGTCGGCCTCAGCGAGGACATCGTTAGCAACTCTCAGAGTTTGCGAGTGGTGAGCAGCTTTACTGCTCCGGTACCTATCTGGACAATAAGTAGTGCCACTTAGGCACGAGATACCTCGCTATAATGAAAACCGGGTCTCAGGATTTGGGGATAAGACCTGTCTATAACTGGTCCCCGAAGGTGCCTTCGCGCACTGGAAGATACAGCAGCTCTCACTATATACCAAAGGGTGAGTGGGAACGCTATATCATAAACTTGAGTAGCCTGTAGAGGAAGAGCTGTACAAAAGTGGTGCGTGATTGCTTCGGAATAACGTTCTGAACAATTTGAACGCCATAATTTATTATTAGCAGGACTTTGATCGAATATTTGAAAATCGAACACGGTTAAGTTGTTAATTTTAAACTTTTGTAAACTTTCGCAATTTGACACATACTAAATATAATATTCAACAAAGAGTCTTAATGGCGTAGGTAATCTATATATTAATACGTGAAGCAAAAACTTTGTACCCCGTTTTACGAACATTGCGCGGACGGAGGAGTATGAAATTTGGCACAGTTAAAGTTTATATGGAGAAGGAGGAGCGAATCCTTATATTTATATAAAATATGCATTAGAAAAACATTAAATTATTGAAAAAACACTACGCGCACACAACCATGCATTTGACACACACAATGGAATCGCGTTCATAGTATTTTGACATTGTTCATCTGACATCGTACAATTCTTCGTAATTATGGTTACATATACCTTATTTATATGTAATAAAGAAAAAAGAAAAAGTAGCCAGCTTAGGAATATCATTAATGAAAGAGTATAGTTAAGTAAATAATTATTTGTTTGAAAAAGATAGGTAAATTAACCTGTATAGCTTTGGCGAAATCTAAATGAAATAATAACTTTAATAACGGACAAACTTAAAATTTAAATCAATTATGTTCGAATTTCGACCACTAGGCGACCACTAGTTATTTAAAGATACGCATGTATTAACTTAAAATAAATACTATCACGTGTAAGGCCCTTTTACTAATATATTAAGTATATATATATCGATATATGTTTTGGTGGTTTTTGGTGGAATCATTTATACTCTACTGTGGACAATCATGTTTACGTATTGCTAATATGTAATAAAATAATTAATTAATATGATAAATAATGCATACGAAACGTTTTCAATAACTCGATCCCTTTTCATTTTAAATGATCCGAACATTACATCGACAAATATTAGGTAAATCGCAGTTATCATAAAATTACATCGCAATATTTCTCAAATTAGTACTGGTATAATTTCGGCAATTGGTATGGTGATACCAATATTGATATCTGTTATTCAGCTTATAGTCTAGAAATAACGACAGTTCTGTTTCTGTCTAGAATATTTGATAAATAAGGCACCAGTCATGTTTTTGCAGAGAGTATTTCTATTGCTTTGGCATAGAAAACTAAATGCAGGTAAACCGACCAATAAACGGTGGACTATATATAAAAAGATCGGATAAAACCTTCCGAGCTAGCGGAAGGCACGCTTGCTCTCGCTTGCTTGTGATTAATATACTTTCAACATAAACCGACGACTAAATTTGTACGTAGTTGATTTATAGAAGTCAATATTATTAAGTATGCTTAATGTATTATTTATTTATTACTGCTATATAGAATTACAAATGGCGTAGTAGCAAGGTGATGTCTCAGTTGCGACTTCTTTCATGAAACATAATATTATGCTTTAAAATATGTACCATTCTGACCTTTATCCATATTTATTACTTTGTAGCTCAGTACAAGAACTAACCTTTATATTGTACAATATTGTTGTAAGTAAGACTTCGTTTTACGCTATGTAATAATTATGTCCCGTTCTATCTTGAAGTCTAATAAGATTACAGAACCTATAAAAAAAGTTTATTTCTGTAGGGTTAGCAAGCAATAAATAATTATAAAAAAGATTGTAGAGTAAGTCTAACTTGTGAAGTTACATGTTTTTAAAACTACAGCAGCTTACGGTACGCGGTAGAAGGTAATTAAATAATGATAATGTATTTGTACAGTCTACAGTTTTGACTTACGCAATGACATGATTTTTTAATAAAACTGTTAGAAAGATAAATAGCTGAATTAATATAAATCTCCAACGGACCAGATATAAAACTTCGGACTGCCAGTTGTTCAAAATTGCATGCAAATCATAGCACGAAGGTCTTATTGTATATGTATTATGTTATATGTATTTTTTCTAGTAAAGAAGTTCTAGGTCGTAAATTATTTAATTATTTTATTAGTACAATTAAACAGGTTTGTCTGGAGAAATAAAATCAGCCTTTTTCTGTTAGGTGGGTGCAAAGGGGGGTTTGTAGTTATGCTTTGATAGTTGCACTGCCTAGCTTACTTTTCTGCTTTCTAGCTTCACTGGATTGGCTGCTTGTTTAGTATAGATGCAAACCTACTTTACTCGACTCTTCAAGACGAGTAAAGTGCCAATGGTCTTAGGGGAGAGCGCAACAGTCGTGTAGATCCCTAAGACAAGTCTGGTGGGAAATCCTTCACGTGGATGCCCCCTGTTATTGGTCTAGTTGCCTCTGAAATAGACGTAACTAAAATCACCAGACGACCACTGCCTGGGATGGAGAGGTCATGTTCCGGCGGGTCCATCGTCGAACGACAGACGATGGATAGTAATGACCTCCCGCGTGTTTGTGCTGTGCGCGGGGACCCGTACGGAGGGATGAAGGAGTCCTGGGGATTGAGTGGTGATGTGGCAATAGTGGTCCTGCTGATCTGCAACACGCCCCTTTGGTCTGGATTTCCTTTCACACGGGAGGTTGCAGTCTAGCCAGCTGCAATCAATCGGCTGCGGTGTCCGCTCATGCGGCCGCCAGGCGAGTGTCCTTGGGTGAAGAGGTCTCCAGCCGGCAGTGCTCGTTTCCCATCTCAGTGGTTTGGGGTGAAGCGACTCGTGCTGTACGTCTCGGGGACAGCTCACTCGGGAGCGCTATACCTTGCTGGTAGCCCTGGTGCCTGAACAAGGCATCCCCAACGTTGTGGTCTCCGTGGCGGGTGGGGAGCCAGCAGGTGAACTCAATGATAGACCAGATGGACTCTGTCAAAACCAACACTAACAGCTTGACCGATAAGAGCGAGCAATTAAGAACCTCTGGACCCTTACGGGGAGAGGGTAAGGCGGGTGTAGGAGCTGTACGTGGGAGCGCCTACACACCTAAGCGTCATGGTGGTGATGGCCCTAGTGGCCGTCCAAACCTGAGCCGAGGGAGTGGTGCTCACCCGAGCAGTTCAAAGGCGTGGGGTAACCCTGAAAAGGGTACCCAATGCAGAGGGCGTGGCAGTACCGGAGGGGGTCAGTTGCGTAAAGAATACCCGAAGGGGGATCTTAGCGCAGCATCCTCGGGGAGTGGCTGTCAACCATCTAGTCTTGGGGAGGCTAGCAAGGAGCAGTCGGGCAAGGCACACCCTACGGGGGAGCTAAACTTGGCTGCACACTCTGCTAGGAAGAGGCGCAGCGGATGTGCCAACCGTAAGCGGCGTGAGCTGCAGCGGCAGATGGCAGTGGCATCCGGTGCAGCCCCTTCTAAAAAGGTAAGGGAAGTGAGCGACGAAACCGTCGCTTAGGTCGGTAACAACAAGCGGGCCAATACCCAAGGTGACTTCTACAGGGAGGCGCTGACGGGAGTCAAAATGGCTATTGTTGCTGACAACTTCCCTGACGCTCTATTAGCTGCGGAGCAGGTGGAGCCTATACGGGTGGCCATTTGGGACCTGTTAGAGGCCACGCCGGATCCTCTGCCGTCTATTAGTGTCAGTGCACTGCTCGGAGGAGCTCTGCACATTACATGTGAGGGAGAGAGAGCTGCAGAATAGCTTTGCGGTCTCAACGGGAAAACCGTTGGGAACGTGAAGCTCAAAGTGGTCAGTGCCAAGGAGCTTCCAAGGCCAAGTAAAATGGCCTGGAAGACCAGGAATACTTGTTGCCTAGATGCCTCCAGGGTGCTGAACATGCTGCAGTGCCTCAATCCCTCCTTAAGGACCTGCGAGTGGAAGCTGCTGGGCACGCAGGTCGAAGAGACGCACACCAGGCACATCATCCTGGTGGACAGCGTCTCAGCCGCGGTCATCAAGGCAGGCGGCTTTTGTCTGCATGCTGGCATGGATAAGAGCACTTTCAAGATCCTCGAGGATCCGAATGTGCAGAAGGTGCCAGTTGATGCCGGCGTGGGGGAGGAGGCCCCTGCTTTGACAGAATCACGGGCAAAGGACGGAGAGGAGCCCGTAATTCCTGTAGAGTCGGGTACGGCTCTCTACACCTCTTCGCCTTGTGCGTCACTGAAGACCGACGACATAATCGGACATATTGACGGTCTGGTTTTGTCATCGTCACCGGGTGATGCGGAGGTGATGTTGGAAGAGGATAGCAGGGGGGAGGGGGCAGTAATGGCTACCACCGAAGGCGCTACCATATAGGCAGACCGTATGGCAGGACAAAGGTGCGTACAAATAAATCTTCATCACTGTATCGGGGCGATGGCCGTTCTGGCCCGCCACCTGCGGATGAATGAATATGATATTGCCCTGATTCAGGAACCTTATGTTAAAGAGGGAAAGATCAGGAGCTTGGGTGGGACGGGAGGTGCAATTTTTACTATTTTAATTTTAACTGTTGCACTAATGATATGAGGACATGTGTATATGTCAGAAATGGCATAAACGCAATGCCTTTATACAATTTCTGTTCTAGGGATCTTACGACAGTTAAGATCGATATGCGAGGGAGCGGAGGGCGGGATACTGTAATCCTGACCTCTGTATACTTCGACTACTTGGACAAGGAAATAGTATCTGGACAGACAAAGGACCTTGTTGAATATGGCAGCCGGGAGAACCTTGACATGATCCTGTAGTTATTCGTTAGCCTAGCCGACTCATTTGCTACGTCAGTAGTAGATGTTAGCGACTGTGGGATCATCCAATTGTAAACTAAAGTGCTACGCCGATCTATACGCTACTATGGTAAACAGTTTCCATAGCCAATGGGCGCTTAGAACTAAAGACTGCTATCATGCATACATTGCAAACTATTTAAAATACATGTTGTAATTGGTACCAGCGATAGACTCACAAATCATACTAGCTTTACTGCTTTACCTATCTTTAGCACCCGGGTTGGTAGGGTTTGGGGGGAGAACGTTCCTCCCCTTTGGGATGAGGGTACTACGGGGTCGGGCTAGCCCACCGCACCTCGAAAGGCGTGTTCTATCAGCCGCTGATTAGAGTGCGCGCTGCCTGAGGTTGGACTCGTAGTGGCTATGTGGTTAGCCGCAGAGGACGGCATGTTTGTTGCTCGGCAAGCACGTGGCGTTCGAGCGTCGGAATCATGCGCGGCTAGTGCGAACCAGTTGGTCACGCGAGGCACGAGGTTGCCTTTAACGAAGGGGTAGTTTGACTGCCACGATGCGTCTCGGGTGCTTGCCTGCTCAGCAAGTAAGAGTCATAGCTAGGTGACTCGGGCTTTATTGCTCCGGCACCTATCTGGACAATATTTAGTGCCACTTGGGCACGAGGTAGCTCGCTTACGAGAACTGGGTCTTAGGATTTGGGGACAAGACCTGTCTATAACTGGTCCTTGAAGGTGCTTTCAGGCACTAGAAGGTACAGCGGCTCTCACTTATATACCTAACAGGTGAAAAGGTGGGAACGCTATATCATAAACTAAAGTAGTCTGTAGAGGGAAGGGTAGCCATTACCAATCCATCTCCCATTTTGGATTGTCACTTAAATATCTTCATATATTTCCATTGTTCATGAGGATAAACAATTTTGAACACTGTTTATTATGTCTTATTTCCTTTTCTAACCATGCTAATAATAACATTGAGAGTTATTAATTTCATTTAATTACAATCAGATCATCTATCTGACAAGAAATGCACGGCATAATTATTTTAATTCCATATTCTTAATTGAGAAATATGTTTATGTTATTATTATCAAATTTCGGATATTGTAGTGTTATATGTTAGCCTCGGGATCCATAATATGCCCTCACATTTTTGGCACATTGTGCATCGCGTACAAATAAACTCTGTTAGTTCCATAAAACAGAACCTTAAAATAGCACAAATTAAATCAAAACAGCTCAATACAGTGGGCCGTAAAAATGCACTCGTACATTGAAATATATATGTCCTATCACAGCCGCGGGTGTGCACAGAATTCCTGGAACAAATCAAGTTATATTCAGATCAGACTATCGAGTCGGACATAATCTCACTTTCCGAAATCCTTCTACGTAAGCTTTTATATATGTATCTGTGTTTGCATGGGTGTACATATGTATGTGTAAGTCTCTTCAGGTATTCTACTAGTATTCTGGGGATAATCTATTTCTATTTACTTAATTTGTGATAAAAGCTTTTGTCTTACTTTCTTTGTCGTTATACACATGTGTCACGCGTGTTCGTCAGGCTTTTCACAAAGACTTGAACCTATGCTTACATTCCCTATTCTGTTACTTACTTTATAACAGTATTATATTGCGTGCGTGCGTGCGTACGTGCGTGTGCGTGTGTGTATGCCATCGTATCTGCCGACTCTAGATCCATTACATTTCTAAAGTCTTCGCTGCCACTACACATTTTCACAGAAAAGGCTCTCTACACTTTAATCGCTCAGGTATCGAAGTCAACTCAATATCGAACGTAAACGTAAATACTAACTAATACCGAGAACCAGTGAGGCAGTTTGGGTATGGGTTACTAAGTTTGGCACGACTGTATTCAGTTACTCGGAGGCAGATAGGTATTTAATATTACGGCACTACTTCTCCGTATTTGGAGTTGTGCCCGAAACGCTGGCAGCATTATCATGTTGATAACGATGCAGCAACTTCACCAAATTTATAATTATAGTCATGTGCTTTCAGATTGTAGAAATAATATTAGCATTCTGTAATGAAAAGTGCAGCTCAAGTTAACTGTGGTTTCAATTTAATAAACTCCATGTATAATTTGTTTAAAGGGAGTAATTATATCAGCGTACCAAAAATATAAGATATGGTTTGCCCCTCCGTGCAGATAGCGTAGAGATTCAAGTGGTTGCCTGACGGGTGTGTGGGTTGAATTCCCAGACGAGACAAACATTTGTTTGATCTATGAGTAGTTGTTTCGAGTTTGTGCGTTCTTTGTGTTTAATGTTTAAATTTTGGTTAAGTCCTTCGAGTCACAAGGATTATTCCTGGTGCGCGAATTGTCATTATAATAATAATATACATATATAAAAAATATACAGTTAATAAAACACCAACTATTTCTTACAATAAAGAGGCAATATACACCTAGAATTGACCCTATTAATTTTACAACACCTACATAATTTACGCCAGGAATTTATTCTCGGAAGCTTGATGCAATAATGGATCTCGTAACGTGAAACTGGATAGTGGCGAGCGACAATATAGCGTTATTGCAAGCATCTTATAATGCGATCGTAAGCAAGCGGCACCGAATGCGCGAAGCTAAATGTTGTGTAAACTTATTTGGTCCCAATTTAGACAGCTCGTCGCATTCAGTTGATTTTGAAAAAGCATTCGGTCTCCTCATGTTCAATATTTTGGGTAGCTTATAATCGCTTTCAATACTAGAAGTACATAACACACATGCGTTTTTGACCGTGGAGAAACTGCGGCTAGAAGCCAGACGAGCGTTTAACAATGCTAGGACCAGTAGGGACTACAGCGGTTACGCTCGTTTTTTGACCAACTATAACAAAGCTTTGCGGAAAGCTAAACGGAAGGCTTGGAGAGCACAGTGTGAAAACATCAGTACGATTTCTGAAGGAATGAGGCTCTCCAAAGCTATCTCGACTGTCAGAGCACACCCATTGACAACCATCAGAGATGGCAATGGGCAGCAAACAGGGTCTGGTAAGGAGACACTAGCAATGATGCTAAACACACACTTTCCAGACTATAAGATAATAGAAAAGGAGCAGAAGGACCCGATCAGCCTGGTTGAATTAAGCTGTCGTACAACCAAAGCAGATTAAAACACTGCTAGGAAGGTAGTGGATGAAGGGAAGGTCGGCTGGGCTCGAAATGATTTACAGCCATTCAAGTTACCTGGTCCAGACATGGTTTACCCCTTAATCCTACAACAGGGAGCTACACTTTTGGTTCCGCATTTGTGCAGATTATACAGAGCCTGCATAGCTTTTGGATACATTCCAAAGATATGGAGGCGTGTTAAAGTCATCTACATACCAAAACCGGGCAAAGCGGACTACGAAGAAGCCAAGGCATACAGACCTATCAGTCTTGAGTCGTTCTTCTTGAAAGCCCTGGAGAAGTATTAGTAGCATTATGGAAATTCCCCCTCCACAGACTAAAATGTGCCTACCAGTCGGGAAAATCCACTGAGACGGCACTACATTTTGTGGTAAATAAGGCAGAAAATGCATTAAAGAACCGGGAAGTTTGCATTGCTGCATTCCTGGATATTGAGGGAGCTTTCGATCGGACCACCTTTGATGCCATCAGTGTGACACGATGATGATAAGACCCATACTCACGTATGGAAGCATTGCCTGGTGGCCAAGAACTAAACTAGCTACATGCAGGACCGCGCTGTCGAAGGTGCAGCGATTGTCCTGCATGGCTATAACAGGGGCGTTCCCGACTACGCCAACGGCAGAGTTAGAGGTCCTGCTGGATCTAACGCCGCTACACATTGTTGTGGAGTCAGAGGCGATAAAGGCGCTACACGTCTGTGTGTATCTGTACATGGGCTGTGGAGCGTCAACATGCTGGTAACTCGACACACAAAATTGGAGATTTCGAAGGACGTCAAAAGGATTATGAGCATGGGATGCGACAAAATGCAACCATTGGACATATTCAAAAAGAATTTTAAAATAAAGGTCCCCACGAGGGACGTATGGAGACAAGGTCTACAATCCCCTGACAAGGGTTGTCTCATCTGGTACACTGATAGTCGGGCGCTGGTATCTATACCAACGACTGCAAGGTAAGCCAAAGCATGGGCAAATATGCAAAGGTCTTCCAAGCGGAAACCTATGCTATAATTGCCTGTGCTCAGGAGAATATCAACAGTAATGTCACTGACAGGACTGTGTATATCCTCAGTGACAGTCAAGCTGCTCTCAAGGCTCTGGACTCGTGTAGGGTGGACTCCAGACAGGTCCTGAACTGTTTTAAGGCCCTAAACAAACTTGGCAGGAAGAACACAGTCAGACTTGGGTGGGTTCCGGGGCATGCAGGGGTGCAGGGCAATGAGGAGGCTGATGTATTAGCCAGAAAGGGCTCGGAGCAACTGTTTGTGGGCCCTGAGCCATTCGTGGGACTCTCTGAGAGCACCGTCATGGCAGCTTTGAATGCATATGGCAATGATAAACACAGGCTAGAGTGGATGGCTCTTAGGGGTCTGGAACACTCCAAGAAATTCATTGCAAACAGAGCCACAAGCTTCACCCGGATGTTCTGCGGGTATAACAAGAGCCAAATACGCCTGCTCACAGGAGCGTTCACTGGTTATTTTGGCATCAACGACTTCCTGTGCAGATTGAGATTGGCACACAATTCGATCTGCAGAGCCTTTGGTGAACAGGAAGTTTCCATATCGCATCTACTATGTGAATGCGACGCGTTGGCTGGATTGAGGATGGGTCTGATGGGATTGGAATATCCAAACCCTGAGGACTTCAGGCTTCTTGCTCTGAAGTGTACGCTACGACTGATGCAGTACATTCATAGGGTGATAGCTAAGGGATAAATCTTGGGGCCAACACAAAAGATCCCAATGGGTCGAAGTGTCGCCGGTCTGTACTGACTCGTCCCCACACATAAGCTAAGGTAAAATAAGTGGGTGCAAAACCCTCAAAAGAACAGTATTATTACTACGCATCTTCCGGTATATAAGAGTTTCCTTTAATTACATCTGGAATTATTTTCTCCAGGGTCAAAAACGCATGTGTTTCTTCTAGTATTGAAAGCGATTATAAGCTACCCAAATCATTGAACATGAGGAGACCGAATGCTTTTTCAAAATCAACTGAATGCGACGAGCTGTCTAAATTGGGACCAAATAAGTTTACACAACATTTAGCTTCGCGTATTCGGTGCCGCTTGCTTACGATCGCATTATAACATGCCTGCAATAATGCTATATTGTAGCTCGCCAATATCCAGTTTCACGTTACGAGATCCATTATTGCATCAAGCTTCCGAGAATAAATTCCTGGCGTAAATTATGTAGGTGTTGTAAAATTAATAGGGTCAATTCTAGGTGTATATTGCCTCTTTATTGTAAGAAATAGTTGGTGTTTTATTAACTGTATATTTTTTATATATGTATATTATTATTATAATGACAATTCGCGCACCAGGAATAATTCTTGTGACTCGAAGGACTTAACCAAAATTTAAACATAAACACAAAGAACGCACAAACTCGAAACAACTACTTATAGATCAAACAAATGTTTGTCGCGTCTGGGAATTCAACCCACACACCCGCTACCACACTACGCTGATATAATTACTCTCTTTAAACAAATTATACATGGAGTTTATTAAATTGAAACCACAGTTAACTTGAGCTGCACTTTTCATTACAGAATGCTAATATTATTTCTACAATCTGAAAGCACATGACTATAATTATAAATTTGGTGAAGTTGCTGCATCGCTATCAACATGATAATGCTGCCAGCGTTTCGGGCACAACTCCAAATACGGAGAAGTAGTGCCGTAATATTAAATACCTATCTGCCTCCGAGTAACTGAATACAGTCGTGCCAAACTTAGTAACCCATACTGCCTCACTGGATCTCGGTATTAGTTAGTATTTACGTTTACGTTCGATATTGAGTTGACTTCGATACCTGAGCGATTAAAGTGTAGAGAGCCTTTTCTGTGAAAATGTGTAGTGGCAGCGAAGACTTAAGAAATGTAATGGATGTAGAGTCGGCAGATACGATGGCATACACACACGCACACACACGTACGCACGCACGCACGCACGCACGCAATATAATACTGTTATAAAGTAAGTAACAGAATAGGGAATGTAAGCATAGGTTCAAGTCTTTGTGAAAAGCCTGACGAACACGCGTGACACATGTGTATAACGACAAAGAAAGTAAGACAAAAGCTTTTATCACAAATTAAGTAAATAGAAATAGATTATCCCCAGAATACTAGTTATTCTACTAGTATTCTGGGGATAATCTATTTCTGAAGAGACTTACACATACATATGTACACCCATGCAAACACAGATACCTATATAAAAGCTTACGTAGAAGGATTTCGGAAAGTGAGATTATGTCCGACTCGATAGTCTGATCTGAATATAACTTGATTTGTTCCAGGAATTCTGTGCACACCCGCGGATGTGATAGGACATATATATTTCAATGTACGAGTGCATTTTCACGGCCCGTTGTATTGAGCTGTTTTGTTTAATTTGTGCTATTTTGTTTATTTGTACGCGATGCACAATATGGCAAAAATGTGAGGGCATATTATGGATCCCGAGGCTAACATATAACACTACAATATCCGAAATTTGATAATAATAACATAAACATATTTCTCAATTAAGAATATGGAATTAAAATAATTATGCCGTGCCTTTCTTGTCAGATAGATGATCTGATTGTAATTAAATGAAATTAATATCTCTCAATGTTATTATTAGCATGGTTAGAAAAGGAAATAAGACATAATAAACAGTGTTCAAAATTGTTTATCCTCATGAACAATGGAAATATATGAAGATATTTAGGTGACAACCCAAAATTGGAGATGGATTGGTAATGAGCAGTATGTCCAGCAGTAAGCTGCAACGGGCTATTTGATTGATTAATCATCCAAAAATAATTAATTTTAGTCACGAAGGTATTTTCTCAAATACCTTACGACTCTAAAGTATACATGGTGGCATTCAACCACCTGCAATACTTCAGTATAGTGTAGTACAAGTTTAAACCGGATGCTGATTACCTGCATTATAAGTAACGGTGAATCAAACCACAACATACTACCCATATCAGCAGAAAGGACCTTAATTTAAATCAAAATATATTTATGCAGTCAATCTCGTCAATACATAGGCGCAAGCTGCAAGCGTCATGAGATAGTTCGCGAGCTTTCAAGTATACGGTCCTTTCAAGTATATAGTCCATATACATATAATTAGGTGCGCATCTTATTTACCACCGTCTGGGATAAATACTAATTATATTATCTCTTGTTACTTAGCGAGACGATTTGAAAATAATAAAATAATAAAATATTTATACCCGTACTACACCAAACTGCAGTATCAGGTGATTAAATCAGCATCATATATATAAAATTACTATAGTAATTGTATCGCTAAACAAATAATGAAATTAGTAACATTCCAAGCGGCAGCAGATAAGATGAGAAAATTATTATATATTGACCTGATGCATCGCACCTGTAATGTTTACCGCATGCAAACTATCTTATGAAAGGTGCAAGTCATCGCCTCCGTATTATCGGGGTTAGGATATTTTATATGGTTTAAAGGTTTCACCTTTTCTTATATTGCTTGAGTAATCTCCAGCAATATAAGAAAAGGTGAAACCGATTTAATAATCGGTACCTTGTATAATAATAATATAAGCCCTGTTCGTGAACAGTCCCACTAGTGGGCAAAGGTTATAGTCCATCATAGTTTGATGGTTCGGTCCAGTGCGGCATTTCTTACAATATTTTCCTTTACCTGTAAAGTGAACAAGCATCAAACTTAAACCTTAACATCTGGTAACATTCTAAACTGCTGATACTAAAATATAACCAAACTTTTATCCACCTTTACGTTAACTGCACAAAAGCTTACAGCAGCTGAAAAATATGATTTTTATCGGAAAACGTGTTCAAGTGCAGTTTTGCTACAACAACGTAATTGTTAATCATTGGTCAAAAGTCAAGCTGTTTTCTGGTACTTTCCTCGATCGTTATGTCCTGCAATTACGTAAGATTGTCTCAGTACGGTAGTTAGCCGACTATAAATATTAGTTTTAGCTAGACCGAGCTAGTGGTAATAGAGATTTGCCGCTAACAACGTTTAACCGCCTTTTAATATTTATTTATTTATAATATTTATTTATAATAGGTACACAAACAGATTACAGTCTTAACATAGTAGATAGTAATAAAGAACATAATATATAAACCGGACGGTAATCCTAAGGTAGTGTACACAACATGTACATATTAAAGCAGATTACTCGTGCAAAAAATAAACATTAATTATAATCTTAAATTTGCTAGCGTAGGATACAAATGAATCATTAAACGGGTAATAACTTAATAACTGTAATTTTACATTATAACAGCTAGGCTTGGAACTTTTCGGAACTAAGTACACCTGATACAATCTTTTTATATCTGTTAAAATTTATTTCAAAGATATCGACCTCTTCATTTACACGTGCTAATTTATTATATGATCTGCACATTCTTACTATTGGATTATAAAATGATGTATTATTTTTATATGTCTGAATTGCAAATATGTTAGGATTACGAGATCTATGTGAAATATTAAAGCTGAGAGATGAGAGTAAAGCCGGAGCATCGATAGATGAATGAATCAATTTATGCAAATAGAGTAAATCGTATCTCTGACGTCGGGTTTGCAATGAGACAACATTAAATTTACTTAACCTCTCAGCATAATTCAAGCGACCATAACTGAATTTACGAGAAAGGAATTTTAAGCACCTTTTCTGAACTCTCTCTATGTTATATATATTGCGTTTTATAATAAGGAGACCAAATTGGGCAACAGTATTCTAAGATACTCCTCACCAGACTGAAATAGAGACACAGGGTACTTTGTGCATTCTTAAAATCTTTAGTGGACCTTATAATAAATCCCAGAAGTTTGCTACTTCTCTTCACAACATGCTCGTAATGTGAACGGAATGTTAACTCCCTATCAAATAAGACTCCCAAATCTTTTACCACCTCTTTTCTATTTAACACACTATTTTCTATAAAGTAAGGGTGAAACAGTTTGTGCTTTTTCCTGGTAAAAGAAATAATGCAACACTTGTCCACATTGAGGCACATATTGTTTGATAAATAAAAAGTGTCAATTTCTTGGTGTCGAATAAAGCAATATAGATGTGGTCGAAAATAGTAGTGTTCACCTAAACGTTACGGGTAGTAAGCGTGAATTTATATAATTACCACAATCCTTAAGTTTGCTTATCATGTAAATAGGATGGGACAGGACTTAGGATAAATCAATAACACTATTTCATATACACAAAATCAATTGAATGACTCTCGAACGTACGGAGAGTAAACAAACATTGAAACCGAGTCCAAAACATAATATCTACGTTGCAATAATATGGATTACCCACTTAAATATAAATAAAAGTACATAAGGCACAAGAAGATATAATAATCAGCTGGTTTAAGTGTGATAAAATTCCTTGGCGTATTCCTCAAAATATCGAAGTAAAATATCACAGCTACTCCAGAGTACGGTTCGATAATGTTTAAAGCAGATTTAAAAAAGCTACATGAGCGTAGCTTAAGTATGAGTCTATTTGCGGTAACGGCTGAAGATCGCAGCTAAGCAACCTTCTGTTGTGTGACTGTGGTAAATAGACAGGACAGATTGTCAGGCTCTTTGTACGTAGTAGGGCTACCCTTCCCTCTACAGACTACTTTAGTTTATGATATAGCGTTCCCACTTTTCCACCTGTTAGGTATATAAGTGAGCGCCGCTGTACCTTCCAGTGCCTGAAAGCACCTTCAAGGACCAGTTATAGACAGGTCTTGTACCCAAATCCTAAGACCCAGTTCTCGTAAGCGAGCTACTTCGTGCCCAAGTGGCACTACATATTGCCCAGATAGGTGCCGGAGCAATAAAGCCCGAGTCACCTAGCTATGACTCTTACTTGCTGAGCAGGCAAGCACCCGAGATGCATCGTGGCAGTCAAACTACCCCTTCGTTAAAGGCAACCTCGTGCCTCGCGCGACCAACTGTTTCGCACTAGCCGCGCATGATTCCGACGCTCGAACGCCACGTGCTTGCCGAGCAACAAACATGCCGTCCTCTGCGGCTAACCACATAACTACTACGAGTCCAACCTCAGGCAGCGCGCACTCTAAACAGCGGCTGATAGAACACGCCTTTCGAGGCACGGTGGGCTAGCCCGACCCCGTAGTACCCTGATCCTAAGGGAGAGGAACTTAGTTCTCTCCCCAAACCCTACCAACTCGGGTGCTAAAGATAGGTAAAGCAGTAGGGCTAGTATGATTTGTGAGTCTATCGCTGGTACCAATTACAATATGTATTTTAAATGGTTTGCAATGTACGCATGATAGCAGTCTTTAGTTCTAAGCGCCCATTGGCTATGGAAACTGTTTACCATAGTAGCGTATAGATCGGCGTAGCACCTTAGTTTACAATTGGATGATCCCACAGTTGCTAACATCTACTACTGACGGTGCAAATGAGTCGGCTAGGCTAACGAATAACTACCCTTTACAGAACGCTGGATTATGGAAAGAAACATTTTACTGCATTTCGCCAGAAGCTCACACACCTGTCGTTACTTTAATTTCATCCTACCTTTAATATTGATTTCTGCTGCCTCGGCAACAACTAAGTACTTCTCGTAACAAACGATCATAGGTTATCAAGTCGCCGCTTTCTTGGTAAGTATAAGTATAAAAACGATAAAACAAAAAGTACCATATTCTATAGCAATTACTGCAATAAAAGGTGACTGAAATGTTTACGCTGTAAGCGAGCGATATTTATTGGATTGCCAACCGCAGTGAACAACAATACACATTAATACTCACACAATAACATTATTGTAGCCTATCTATACGTAGTATGTAGCTGCACTTGCAACCGCAGGCATGTTTACGTAACTCTCCTTTGTTTACGGACTTTCTAACCGCCTGATAAACGCATTGTGCTTCTGTAAACGCGTGTAGCATCTTTAATAAAAGAACTGTATTATTTGAAACAGCTACATCGTTTTCAAAAGAAATTAATTAATAGTCTATGGTTTAAATCTAATACAAACTTAAAACAGTCTTGTTATAAGCGGTTTAGCGGTGCGTTCATGTGTTAACGCTTTCACGGATTGTGGCGTATGAAAACATATGCACGTGTTCACGTAGACATGAAAATTGAATGCAGTACGCTTTTGTTTTACCTTGTAAATGACAAGCCATGTCAGTTATCCGATTTATGAAACGGTACGGTTGGAATAATATTTATGTTTCTCGTACCTTTTAGTTCCGAATTTAGGTTATCTATCGAAAATAATAATACTATAAAGTAATTTGGTTAGTTTAATAAGAATTGTTTAAGGATTACGATATAATTTAACTTGAACATATTTAGAAGACTGTAGGCGAACTTCATACATTTGTACTTTGTACTTGCTCGTTTTAATGGCGAAACAAAACATGACACGAATAGACGCAATCTGTATATTTGAAAATGTTTTTAATTTTTTCGAAGACGCATTAAGTCTGTTTATAGTCTTCTGTTTGTAAACAACATTGAAATTCAATTTTTATATAAAGAGTGAAAGAAATTGTACGTGAATAAATGTGCCCGATGCCCGTGAATACTACAGCTTATTCTCGGTAGAGTCTTCGACCTTGCACTAGCACGGCTTGATTCCCAGAACCCCATTTCATCGCTATCGCTAGACAGTTATCTCTGGCGCAATAACAGAATTTATATCGTAGTAACACGTTGACGTCTACCTGTATATTGCTAAATGGGTAGGCAGAGGTGCAATTTGACTACATTTTGTTAGCTATACTTATATCATAATATGGGTGAGTATGTATACGTCATCCAATTCCTAGTAAAAGAAACTTCATAACACTTTGCCTCATGTGGGAATCACACACGAAATATTACGCAATAGATATTACCTACTGATTATCAGTTGAAATTTAGTAATTTAGATAGGCTAAACGCCTATAACGTGAATATTAGGTATTAGTTAACGTTTATGATTTCGGTTCCGCTCTCGAGGCTCGTAGCGTGATATTATAAGTACCTATAGCATATGTTACTTCAGGATAAAGTAGGTTCCTAATGTTAAAAAATATCGGTTCTGTAGTATACTATAGTATATATGTTAGATATAGGTATATCTAATAATAATCTATGTATATACTATGATATAAATATATATATATTAATACGTAAGGCGAAAACTTTGTACCCCTTTTTACGAAAATTGCGCGGGCGGAGCTGTAAAATTTCATATTATAAATATAGTATAAATATAGCTTATTCGTTGTTGAATTGTTGGCTGCCTGACTACTACTAAAAATACACTCGCCTTTTTGCACCTACATACGTGTCCTGTCATAACATATGACACGTCTGAACGAGCTTGTCTTATACTATCATGTGCTCGGTCTACGTAGAAACGCCGACGACCCGATGAATATGTAATAAAAAGGAGCGGCTGATATTTTTACAGCGATAAAATGACGTAATCATTTTGATGCCGTTGACACTGTTCATGTTTATGAAGGCAAAATGTAGGTTACGGACGCCAACTTAAGTGATATATAAAATAAAAGTTCTTTTACTACATTAACTTTTCTGTACACTTATCCAGACGTTTTGTAACCTTTTCTACATTTCGTAGTTCGTATAGTATCTATACTATAGTTGAATGCAACGGTCGCGTAATGTGTCTATATATGCTTAATTGCGTATTGTAAAAAGGGAAGTAATTATAACTCGTCGGTCGAAAGCAATGGAAAGTCAAAGCATAAGGGCGACTATCGATTGTTAAAATGTGAGCTTAATAAAGAGTATTGGATCGTTCAGTAGAAATTAATATTCGCAGTCTTTTACGTTATAGATAAGTCACTGGACAAAATTTTTTTATGGTGCCAAACATGTTACACTATAATTGACCATCGGTGGATGAGTAAATGTAAACTATTACTATTGAGAGGAGAGGAACGAATTTGTAAGAATTATAATTTTTGAAAAAGTTTTGCTGCCTTTCTGTATCCCACGGGTAAGCAGCCTGAGATAAAAAGTGTTTTATACGTTTATCCAGGACGTGGTTTATCTGTGTGCCAAATTTCATCCAAACCGATTCAACGTTTTGCTATGCGTTATTGAGTAACAACACTCCGAAACATCTTCACAAATATTAACATTTATAATACTAATGAATGAATATGACAAAATTCGTATAAAATTGTTTAATATCAATGTATAACATTCACGTAAACATAAGACAATATTAATAAATATGATTCATTAAGAACAATGGTCACAAATTAAATTATTTGTATATTTTAGTACTATATCCTACTAGCGTTGCTTAACAGTGAGGAAGATACTGTAAGCAGACTGAATACACACAACAATATAAATGGAGGACTACGTGCTTTAATGAGCAGCCGAATTGTGGCCAAAAAGAAACGCTTGGGCCTTGGCTATGCAAAGTAATGAGACATGTAAGCGGAGTAAAGCCTTTGAAAATAAGGACATTTAAAAGTCCTTGAACGGTAGTTAAAATATGAAGTAACCGCTAGTTAACCACACATGTGCGAGAGGGAAAACGACACATCTCCACTACGCCTCAATTTTTTCTTATATTTAAAATCATAATACTTTGCAACCAATATTGATACTGTTGTCACACAAAGGTTTCTTTTGATTACTATTTGTTCTTGTGTGTTACATAATAATACGAAGCCTATTGCGGTGTGAATAAAGCCATGGTAACAAGAATTGAGAAACATGTAAAAATTACTAATGCATGTGTAAAGAAAGTATAATTAATCAAGATGTTATTTCAGGCAAACTTAAAAGAGGACAGTTCTCAATTATCAGCAAAAGTTCTCTAAACATTCTGAACACAAGAAAGTATCTACGAGTGTATATAGAATCTGTTGGAAGTCAATGAGTGAAGCAAACGAGAGTGGAACAGAAACAAACAAGTCGAAATCCATAGACAGTAACTGTGAATAGAGGAATAGCTTAACCACAATCGCGTCTATGTATGAGTGAACTCGCGGCAATAGCGTTGCCTCCTATTATGCTTAATTTAAAAGTAAGTGCATGAGGGCTGCTTCCCCATAGAATGCGGTGCTCATTCATATCTTACGCACGGAAGGGCTGCGTTCAAGCAACAATATCTCTTAATTGTCATAGAATCAAGTTTTTGGTGTCATTATTTAGGTAAGCTTACCATCTGTGAGACACGTGCATAAAAAGAGGTAGTTCTCAGGGGTGATTTTTGTAATAACCTTGAAAAACTAAAAAAACAATGTTAATTTTAACGTAAGGTTGATCTTTTAACATTTATTTTAATATGATACAGCAATTATTAAAATTATTTGAGTTATTTATCTCATTGCTAATACTTTTCCGTTATGGAAAGTTTTTGTTTTACGATAATCGGACATTAAATTACAAAGTTACATAACTTTTAGTATGGACGCTACGAAAAAGTCAACTAAAATACAAAAA
Organism: Catocala nupta; assembly: GCA_963675205.1. NCBI lineage: Eukaryota > Metazoa > Arthropoda > Insecta > Lepidoptera > Erebidae > Catocala > Catocala nupta. Next base: position 35,683,077 of record OY776078.1, read on the forward strand.
TGGCTGCCATTCAGAGGCCGTTGGGTTTAGACCCCATCTGTGGAATGATTTTAGTGATAAAATAGAGCAAACTATCACCTCCTAAATTTTGTACAGTCGGAACCCAGACATATTGTATACAACCGTATAAAATGTCTACACCGGAACTAAAACCGACACTGCAAAATAGCTGCAAAACACAAGTATATTTGAGAAAATGTTCGGAACAACGGTTAACAACAATAACGGTTACAAATGTATAGAAGATTATTGGAAGATCTTCACAAACACGCACCAAGAGTTAATTAAATAGATTTTGAGATACAACACGCGACAGTAGACAAAATATAAGTTATTTTGTGAACGAAGATTTTTTATATGTGAATATCTTTATTTATCGTTGCAAGCGGACCTCAAGGACTTATTGCAAACGTCATCATGTAGTCCAGCGGCGTCGTCGAATTGTAATCTGAGCAACAATGAGATATTTACGTCACGTCTTAGACTACCAAAAATCGAAATGCCAATGTTTACGGAAAGATACGAAGAATGGGCTACCTTTCACGACTTGTTTACCTCTTTAGTTCACAAAAATACTTCAATAAGTGACGCCCAGAAATTACGCTATTTAAAATTTAGCGTTGGTGGCGAAGTACAAACCTTACTGCGACACATTCAAATTACCGAAAGTAATTACTCTCAAGCCTGGTCAGTAATGAAACAAAGATACAGAAATAAACGATTGATTGTCAACACCGTCCTTAAACGTTTATTTAACCAACGAAAAATGAACACACAGAGTGCCAGTCAGATTAAGTCTAACTAATCAGTGTCTTAACAACTTAAATAAGGGAAGTATTTAACTGTTCCTCAATTTTATGCTTTTGTTTCATCAAAAATACTAATTACACAGCAAAATATGCTTACTAAAAATACTAATTGCACACCAAAATATATTTAAAGAGATTAAACTAAGTCGACGTTTACGTTCACTATTTTTGGGTGGATTTAAGAAGGAACCTAACCCTTCCGAGACGGAATGCAGTGATTTGAGGCGTATAGGTGCTCGTTATGATATATTTTAAAAAGCATATTTTGCTGTGCAATTAGTACTTTTGGTGGTTATTATATTTAATCCCCTTAAATAATATGTTAGTGACTACGGAGTCTTGAGATACTTTATTGATATTTCTGTCCGTGCAGAAATTGGACCAAGATACTCACAAAGACTGGGAGGAATATTCATACAAAGAGGATTCTGAGAAGCTATCTACCTGGGACAGCCTAAGAAGTTTCTTGAATCGAAGTTCCGCACACTCGAGCTCGTAACACCTGGTACTACTGCTACACCTGTAAGAGAGAAGCCTAAAGAGAAATTATTCGCTGCTATTGCTACTACTTCTACTGAGAAAACGTGTGTCAAGTGCGAAGGAAATTATACACTGTGCTATTGTAGACAGTTTACAGAAATGAATGTGAAAGATAGAAACGATTACGTGAAGCAAAATAGATTGTGTTACAATTGTTTGTTGGCCGGACATTCGGTAGTCAAATGCCAAGTACCGATTAACTGCCGAATTTGTAACAAGCGACATCATTCATTGCTCCACGAACAAAAGAAAGAAACCAGATCGAAAACACAACAAGAAGAAGCTACAACTTCGGATGTGTCTGTCCATCATACTATCGAAGATAAGAAGGAGACAACATTGACATTGACAGCACATTATAACAACAGACAAGCGACGGCACTGTTAGCGACCGCAATGATGACAGCTAGAAGCGAAGAAGGACACACCATTGTTTTAAGAGCGCTAATAGATCAAGGCTCAGAGGCGTGCTTCATAAGCGAGAAGGCGGCTCTACTCCTGAGACTTAAAAGACGAACAGTGAGAGGCACCGTAATTGGTGTGACGACTACAAAAACAGATGTCAAGTAAGTGGTTCAGCTACAGGTTTTGTATAGAAGAGAAAAGAACTTCTGTCTTAAAATACAAGCCCATGTGATGAGTAAACAGCTGACTGCTAAAATACCACAACACTATCACTGTAAACAATAACTTTCAATACTTTCAAGGGTTAGACCTAGCCGATCCAAGTTACAATACACCTGGGTCTATCGATATTCTGCTGGGTGTGAAAGAATATGGAATAATTATACAACAAGAGTTAATCAAGGTTCCACCAGGTACACCATGTGCCCAACAGCCTCGGTTGGATTCTATTCAGAGAGATAAAAAACCAAAATAATGACGACTCTTTTCTTGTTATGCACCATCACATCGATGTAGATGATATGTTAAAATGATTCTGTGAAATAAAAAATAGAAAACCAAAGAAGATACACACAAGAAGAACAATTATACGTAAATATATTTAAAACAACATATTGAAGAAATGAGGAAGGAAGATACAGAGTTAAACTACCTTTTAAAACAATTTTTTTTTCCTTCTTGGGATTTAGGGTAAATACCCTAATATTTACCCTAAATCCCCAGATGGAAACACAAGAGAAAAAGCAAGAAAGAAAATTCACAAAACAACCAGATTTAAAGAAAAACTACGAGAAAGTAATGGAAGAATATGAAACGCTAAATCACATGGAAGAGGTACCTGTAGAAGAAATAAATACAAAAAGGACTGCGTACTTACCACACCATGCCATTATCCGTAGTGACAGAGAATCTACAAAGGTACGAGTTGTTTACGACGCTTCCTGTAAAGGCACCAACGGAATATCATTTAACGACGAACTATTGGTTGGGCCTTTAATACAAGACGACCTCCGCAGTATCCTTATCCTGAGATGGCGAATGCACGATATTTGCTTTGTAGCTGACATCGAGAAGATGTATCGGATGGTGTTACTTACCAAATATGACGTAGACTTTAATGTATTCTATGGAGAAAAGATCCGTCTGATGATGTTAAAGACTACCGTTTACTTACCGTAACCTTCGATACCACTCCAGCACCCTTTTTGGCTTGTCGAACCTTGATACAACTGACAAATGATGAAGGTCAAAACTATCCTGTTGCTGCGTCAATGGTGTCTGATTTTTACGTTGATAACCTTTTGTCTGGAAAAGACACATTAGAAGATGCCATTAAGGCCAGCCAGTAGTTGAAAGATATGATGATAAAGGGTGGTTTTGCATTGAAATAGAAATAGTCTTCTGACAACGTGGAGTTCATGAAGTCTATACCACCAGATAAGAGATATTTAAATGCACATTTTGATTTAAACAAAGAGGTGAAAGCGTTGGGCATACTGTGGAACCTGAAAACAGATAAAATTGAATATAACTTTAATTTGCAACCAATAGACGGCAATGTAACCAAACGAACCATTCGATCAGATGTACAGAAGTTGTACGATCCACAGATACTCGGGTGGCTTTCACCAAGCATAATCCTCGCCAAAATACTCATTCAAAAGCTTTGATTGGAAAGAGTTAACTGGGACGGTGGAAATAATAAAGATTTAACATTTGTGTGCATGAATATGGATGTTTGTCTTGGTCTGGGTGTTTCTATGTATAATATGTATGTATTTACAAAAAAAGAAGTATATATGTATGTTTATCCATTGTCTAGTACCCATAGTACAAGCTCTGCTTAGTTTGGGCTAGATGGTGTTGCGTGTATGCAGTAGAATATTATATTATTATTATTATTATTTAGATAATGTATGGTTGCAAACTATATCGAATTCTGAGAACAATAATTGCGTCTACGTTGACAAATGTTTACATACATACAATGAAAACAAGATACACATCCAACTGCATGGATTCAGCGATGCTTTTACGCGTGCTTATGCTTCAGTAGTGTACGTAAGAGGGACCAGTCTCAATGGCGATATTCATACTGATCTAGTAGCAGCGAAAACGCGAGTGGCTCAATTAAAACCCATCTCCGTGCCTCGACTCGAATTGTGTGGAGCACTGTTACACCTGCTAAAACATGTGGGACAAGCAATAAATATACCCAAATCGCAAACCTTCGTTGGACTGATTCTTCTATAGTCCTGGCATGGTTATCTGGCGAACCATGCATATGGAAGACAATTGTTTCAAACTGAGTGGGTCGAAATATGGGAAAACGTAAACAGCAACAAATGGTATCACGTGCAATCTCAAGAGAACCCTGCTGACATTGCTTCGCGAGGAATGTCAATACAAGATCTGAAGAACTGCAGTCTTTAGTGGAAAGGGCCAAGTTGGTTGAACGACAAAGAAATACAATACAAACGACTAAACAACGTACAAACGGAGGAAGAAGCGATGAAAGAGATACAAACATTTCTAAGCATAAACTATGTGAACAAAGACAAAGATAAAGATGATAAAGATGATAGACCAATATAATAATTTTGATAATCTGAAGGAGCTTCTTGCATCTATCTGTTTCTGTCGAAGATTTCTCAATTATAAAAGAAACAAAATCAACTCAGAAGAAGAGAAAGACATAACAACACAAAGAATTAGAAGAATCACTACACAAATGAATAAAACTAGTACAGGAAAATGATTTTGAAGAAGAAACGCAAATACTGAAAAAAGGAAATGAAGTAAAGAAAACAAGCATCTTAAAATCTTTAAATCCGTATTTAGACTGGCCTCATAAGAGTGGGAGGAAGATTAATAAATGCGGACATTAGTCTAGAAAGCAAAAACCCTATCATACTTGGAAACAAAAATGAATTGACTCGATTGATTGTGAAGAACGCTCACGCAGAGACATTTCATGGTGGTGTGCAAATGATTTTGGCCTACATAAAATCTAGATATTGGATATTACGCGCAAAGAATGTTGTAAAAGGATGCTCACGTAAATGTATTATATGTGCTAGACATAGTGCCACAAGTAAAACCCAACTAATGGGTGATTTACCTATACCTTTACCATTACCTAGCTCTAAGGAACGCGTTACCCGCCAGGCCGTTCCTTCATTGCGGAGTTGATTTTGCAGGCCCATTTCAAGTGTCAATATCACGAGGCAGAGGAGCTAGAACTGACAAGGCCTACATTGCCATTTTTATATGTATGTTTGGCTGTCAAGGCGATACATCTCGAACTAGTCTGTAACTTGACCTCAGAAATGTTTGTTAATACCTTTAAGCGATTTGTATCCAGACGAGACAAATGTGCTCGTTTATGAAGCGATCAAGTCCGAAATTTTATCGGCGCTAATAAAGAGTTACAGGCAGCATGGCAAGAGGCAAAGCTTGAACTCCCTCGGGATGTAACAGAAAAGGATGGAACCCAGTGGCACTACACACCGGCATATAGTCTACATTTTGGCGGCCTGTGGGAAGCAAATTTAAAATCAATCATATACCGTTTGAAAAGAATACTTATCACCATCATAACGTTTGAACAGCTAACAACTTTGCTGTGTCAAATCGAGGCTTGTGTGAACTCCCGCTCTCTCACACCTGTAGATGAATCGGACACTGAAGCGATAGAAGTACTTAGCCCCTATAACAATATTGTATATTTATAGATCAAATATATGATGGTAATCAACCAATAGTATATATAAATAGCAGCGATAGCTCAGTGGGGAGACCAACAGACTGCAATGCAGAGGGTCTCGGGTTCGAACCCACGTCGCGCACCTCTGACTTTCGAAAGTTATATGACTTTTCGAAATTATGTGCGTATTGATTGACAATTATCGTGTGCTCCGTGCCTCGGAGAGCACGTTAAGCCGTCGGTCCCAGCTGCCATGAACATCTATGGCAGTCGGTATTGGGGAAGTCGACACAAAAAATCCCACTGGGTCGAAGTGTCGCCGGTCTGTACTGACTGTCCCCCCACACAAGATAAGATAGCCCCGGACACTTTCTCATTGGAGAATCTCGAATTGTAATACCACATCCAAATTTAGAAAATGTAAAGACAACTTACCTTTCCTGCTGGCAGTACTCACAAAAGCTCCTGACAGATTTCTGGAAACGATGGCAAATGGAATATCTATCACGCCTAGAGCAAAGACCTAAATGGCTGAAAAGAGAAAAAGGAATTAGAAAAGGGACATATAGTGCTCATAAAAATAGACAATTTACCGCCTGGGAAATGGCGTCTGGGAAGAATTGTTGAAAAATATCCAGGGCCTGGTAGCCTAATCAGAGTCTATAGTGTAGAGAATGGAGACAATGTCGTAAAAAGATGTAAAACAAAGTTGTGTTACTTACCTGTAGACTGTAATGATGATTGATAATTAATTTAAACAAACCTATGATTTATCCTTTGCATGTATAGTATGTGTAAAATACCTACTTTGTTTTGCCTTGTTGCCTAATTGCAGTGATCAGTTTGTACCGGCGTATTAATACAATTTCTAATATTTGTTTGACAGGACAAAAGTAGTCCTTGGGGGCCGGTAAGTTGAATGATGTAGGTACATTAAAATCAAATATACAATCGGTGACAAATAAACATTAGCAAAGCACGCACATCTTTTCATTCATCGAAACTCGAGTCAAGCAAAAGTCAACCATAACACAACACCAATAGGTATTATTTTTAAATACCTTCGTAACGGCTAAGTTCTAACTAATATTATAATTAATGCCAATGTGAGTTTATTTGTTACGCTTTCCCGTCTTGACTACTAGACTGATCCTCATGAAATTTCAGATACATTTTTCTTTTCGTGTATCCGTGAGGTACGCAAAAAGATAAAGGGTACTTATATCTAGAACCAGTGAAGCCACGGACAATAACTAATGTTGTAATAAAAACGGTGCAAAATAGAGTTCTGATTTAGTCTCAGTGTCATATATATTACAAATTGTATTCTCTCAAATAAAATCAACATTAAATATAAACATATAATAGATATTATTCATGATTACTACACTAAGTTAGCTTATATATTTACATATATATGAAAAAAGACAAATAAAAAAACTAACATACAAAATATTTACAAGACTGATTTATGCATTCTAAGTATTCGTCAGCATCGCTGTCAACTAGTAACGTGCCTGGCTGGCAGCATGGAAGCGATTGCTTTTCAGTTCACATTTGACGTTTACAAGCCTGGATCGGTACTTTATACTGAATTTTGAAGATTTTATTACGAGAACTGGTTCCCAGTTCGGCAACGGCGACTCGAATGTACCACATCTTTCGACGCCGTCATTCCGTCATATAACGTTAAACTTGATCCGCTGTACTTTGTTTATTTTTAAAGTTTTAGAAGGTAGAAATCGGTACCAATTGAAAATAAACGACACAATCTATCATACCTAGAGCCTGAAGTCTGAAGTGCACTATTTAAATACAATACTATTTTATGCCCGCGCTTATTAATTAGGAGGTAGGAGAGCAACATAAGCGCGTCTCCTGCGCCTCCTCCTCCGGCGGCGGACATCCGGGGCGTAAGGATCTTCCTCGGGCCCCGTTTCGCTGCCTCCTTCTGTGAGATGACAGTCTCGTAGAAGGACCTCATTGTGCCCCAGCACCTGTTGTCACCGATCATCTTGAATACGACGGTCGGCAACGCCACCACGACCGGACGCGATGGGTACCGATTAATCATAGCCCCCACCGCGCCCAAAAATCGCTCAAAATCGGCGAGGCGCCGTTTCGGAGAAAAGTACACACCGATCAGGACGGTTCCCTTCCAATCAACACACACATACCCCTCGCTTCTGTCTGTCATTACCAGGAGCGAGAGTCCGGACGAAACAATAGCCGCCGAGCCTCCGAGGTCCCCAAACCAGTTGTGTCGGCTGTGGACGCAGTAAGGCTCGGCAACCACGGCGATGTCTATTGACCACTCCGCCATGTGTTGCAGCAAGATATCGTGCGCCCTGGCAGAGTGGTTAATGTAGGAGTAGTACCTGTAGGAGGCGATTGGCCATAATTAATTACGTGTCCATCGCCTCCCTACTGCTCCCTGCTTGGGAGGGAGCCGAGGTGGCCGGAGTCCCGGCGACCACCTCTCTGGCCCTACGTCTTTTTGGTGGGGAGCAAGATTTGCTCCCCATCCAGTGCTCCGCCGGCTTTCGTGCAGCCAAACAGATGCTTCAGGAAAATTTTGCAGCGAAGCAGGCGGCGGCCTTGTGGACGGGCTGGCCGCAGCGATAACAAAGGTTGCTGCGGTCAATTTCGGCGGTGCATTGCTGCCTCACGTGCCCCGGTTCGAGGCAGCAGTAGCACCGCCTAGGCCTCGGCTCCAGGAGATTCACCTGAGCCGAGACCATCCCGACCAGCAAACGGCCGGCCGCCACATTCTTCGCCGCGGCTATGGGGCTGCCCCATAGCCACGGCACCACCACCGTGCATAGGCTACTATCGCCGCAGCGCATCTCCCCCACCCTGACCTGCGCCTGAGGGCAGGCTACGGCTTGTGCCACCGCAGCGGCGACATCCTCATCATTTCTGCGGACTTCACCGGGCGGGAGATCTCGACCTCCTCAGGCGTGAACAGAGACCGAATTGTAGCGGCTACTCTGTCCGCCTTGTCGTCGGAGGTGGCACCTGGGACCTCTAGGGTTCTGGCCCCAGTGGCGGCATCCTTAAAGAAAACGCCTCCAGCAAGGCCCATCTCGGCGAGATTATTCTTTATAGCCTGAGTGGCCCGCTGGAGGACGCTTGCGTAGCTGACGCCTTGCCAGAGCCCCTCCTCCGTCAGCTCCACCACAACGGCGGCGGTGCGCGGGGAGCGCAGGTTGGCCGGGCAGGGACCCTTCTTTTTATTTGCGACTGGGGTAGCCTGGGAGACCTTCTTCTTCCTCTTCCTCCTGGTGACCTCCGTCCACGGCTGTTCAGCCGAGGTAGAAACCACCGGGGCGGGTTGGGGCTGGAGGGCGGGGCGCGGCGGCGCCACAGTGGCCGCCGCCTTCCCCTTGCCCTTCCCCCTTGGAAGAGGAAGCCGGCGGCGTGGGGGCAGATGTCTGCCGTGCCACCGGTTGGCCGGAGGGCGCCGGGCCAGCCGCCGCGCCCTCGACCATCCGGGGGCGGCCCCCGAGCGGAGGGCCCGGGGTCGGTGGCACTTTAAGAAACTGGGAATATTAAGTTTATTTCTCGTAAAGTTAAATTGCCTTTTCATCTTAACATCCAAATTCTACATTAGGAACTAAAATAAAGAACCGTTACGGAGACTGTCAGCTTTTAATATCTATTGAATATATAAATAAAATATATATAGACTCAGTATACTCAACTGACCTAGAATATCGTGAACTTAATTATAAGTTTAAAAGGGGAGCTTATAAACTAGGCAAAGAAATTTTATATTTGCTCATTCATGCCTCTAACGTGAAATTAATTACACTATATATATTAACATTATACATTGTCACGCTATAGTTCTATTTAAAACGTCGCCCTATGTTATGATTTTCTTCATCTTATTTATATTTAAAGACATCTCCAGCAGAAATTGTATAACTTGTGTTGTGAGGAACTATACCAATGTTCAAACAACAGACACAAAGAACCTACACCCGGAGCACCTATTTATGGATTATATAACTTTTTGGCCATATTCCCATATGGATCGAATCTTAAACACTCAGTGAAATGATGATGAATGAATGATTGTATAACTAGCACGCCTGCTAAGCCGATAATAATATAAGCATTGGCTGCCGAGCTACTGACACAACTGGTAGTAAGCGGTAACCTTCGCTTATGTGCATAACCGTATTCCCTTGGCATTACAGAAACAAAGCAAAAGCAACAACAGTCAAGCCACCAACTATTCTGTTCTGCAGCCGGAATACAAATTTGCTTTGCGACTGAAATAGATGGAATAGTAGTACGAACTCGCTCGAGAAAGTCGAGAAAGCCAATTAATACAGGACAGTGTTTTCAATTGGCGAACACAGCCAGGCAAGCGCGACGTGGTACACCCCTATAGACGATTAGGTCTAAGTTGCGGGGAGCTATTCTATGTACCCAGTACTATATCGATCGATGTGAGTCGTGCCGACATGTACATGGTCACACGGTTAAGATTGCGATGAATTTTAACTACATGCATATTAGCTTGCATTGAAGCCTTTGGATGTTAGCGTATGCTGCGATACTATAGTTATATGGTGCCGCATCGATCGCTGCGAATATCATTATACAGGATTATCTCTATTAGTAGATGTGTAGCAGTACCAATATAATGACGATGGCTCTAGTTTATAATCTTAGTAGCAGAAAGTGATAATTTGCCAACTGGTTCATCAATCAAATGTGTTTGAATGGTTATTTTAAAACTTTTAAGCAGTCTTTAAGTAATTATATTTAATAAAATATAGTTTCATGATAGGATAGGCAGAAATGTATTACACATAAAATTCGTTAGCTATGGTTTTAGGATTAATGGTGTATGTAATATTCCAGACTCCATGCTACTCCTTACAATTTCTTGGCAGGTAAAGTCAATAATACTTTTGCCAACCTTGGTCTCGCAATCGAGAACTCATGTACAGCAAGCAGTAAGATCATGATATTTCCACACAAATTCTGATTATAAAAACACTCAAAGTTAAGAACAGATTAGAAGTCCCCCAAAACCGAGCGTGCATCAAAGATGTAATAAGAAGATGAAGCAAGGTTTATATGAAAAGTTAACTATTTAAAATCCGTATTTCCACCTCTCTCTATAAAATATTACAGTTCTATGTATGCATAGATAGTTAAAAATTTTATTGTATAAAACTTTTTAGCATAACACTGACTGAGTGCTCGAAAGGTCAGTCGGGTTATATTGTATCCACACATTTCGCATTTTATCCTATTCGGCTCGTAATCGGTCCCGGCAGTCGGGCGCACTTCCAGCCTCAGTGTTACTAAAGCGACATTTTTACAGAAAGACCTATTAACAAGGGCACAACTGAAATGAACTCGGACATAGGGGAGTATTTTTTAACAAAAGCTAAATTCTATGCATTAGACGAAGTTATTGTATTTTTGTATCAAGAAATTCTTGGTATACATACAGTACCTGGAACTGGACCATGTAGATGGTAATAGACTCGCTCTATTTTATTGGACCTAAGAACATAGGCAGCCGAATTTGGGTTTAAAACATCTCTGCCTAGTTCTTCTGAGATATCGGGGTGAGATTATGTTTATTTTATTTAAAGACTATGACCCATGCATTTTTGTCAGTTTATAGGAATAAACCCGCAGCACTCAGCTGTCTGGCGAGGCAACCGCTCAAAACACTATTCTACCCATGCAGTGATCTTTTCGCTAACGGACTAATAAGGCAATTTAAATATAATGTTATACAGATAATATTCTACAAGCTTGGTTGTAGGTAATAAATTCAGATTAATATAATCTGTTGGGTAAAGAAACTTGCATTAAAATAATTTACAAAATCAAGTAGGCTAAGTTGAGAACTTTATGTAGATATAGTAATTTTTCTTACTTGTTATATTTGATAATAACTTTAAATGTATAACGATAAGAACTCGGTACTAAACAAAACCGTACAAATCAGTTACTTTGGACTTAAAAAGACAGCTACCGTGCTGGAAATGATTCTTGTATCGCGGGAAGCTTTACAAACATTCAAACAACAGACACAAAGAACACCCAAACTAAAATTTGTGAGCTTCACAATTTTTTTATTGATCCTTGCGGTATTCACAACACTTCGCGTAGGTACTGACAGTGGCGAAGCGACCAATAAAACCACTTAACCGTCAATGCAGTACTAGTCTTCCTTTTAAAAATGTTGGAAGGGTATATGTTACTAGATGAGCATGCATCTTAATGCATCTCAATCGTATTGGTTAATATTAAAGCAGCGGAGAGCACCATTGTTCCAGTTCATATTGAAAGCATTTGGCAATGGATACGACACAAGGCGAAAACAGTGTCCAACCAGACCTGTCATATCATATTTATGTGAAGTAAGGCTAACATTAAAATGATCCTGTGTACATAGAAGTAAATGCTTGTATTCTATCATATAAAAATATTAGAGGCTAACTTTTAAATAATACTTACTGCTTTAGAGCTTCATAAAAAACACAATGAAATGACTTGGCGATTAATAAGCGTGGTTATAAGTTTCTTGCCAGTTGTCCTCATTGGTTCTCCGACCTAGCTTTGCTGAACATGGCAACAGTTAAATGCAAATTCACATTAGTAAGTGTAACATTGACGTTCATAAGAGTTAGGTACTTTGTAACCTACATAAAAAATACTTCTTTATGACTTTGATTTTTTTTGTCTTAGGTTTTTGTTTTTCTTTATAACTTACCAATATATGGATCCTAGTCCAAAATAAAGATTGGTTATTTAACTATACTAGCGGCCGCCTAGGTAGTCATAATTCGACCATAATTGATATAAATTTTAAGTTTGATCGTTATTAAAATTTTATCGTCTATAACTTTACCTTTATAATCACATTTCATTAAGATTTCGCCAAGGCTATACAGGTTAAATTTACCTATCTTTTTCAAATAAATAATTATTTACTCGACTATACTCTTACATTGACGATATTCCGAAGCTTGCTACTTTGTTTTCTTTTTTCTTTATTACATATAAATAAGGTATAGGTAACCATAGTTACAAGGAATTGTACGACGTCAGACGAACAACGCCGAAATACTACGAACGCGATTCGACTGCGTGTGTCACAAGCATGGTTGTGTGCTTTTCATTAATTTAATGTATTTCAAATGCATATTTTGTAAAAATATTAGGATTCGCCACTCCACTCTATGTACACATTAACTGTGCCAATTTTCAAACTCCTCCGTCCACGTAATTTTCGTAAATAGGATTACAAAGTTTTTGCTTCACGTATTAATATATAGATATTATTAAGTAAAGAGGAAATGTTGTACCCCTTTTGAAGCTTATTGCATGCACGGAGTAATATAGGATTTGACATAGTTAAAGTTTATATGGGGAAGTAGTGGAGAAATGATAGATCTTGTTTATATTTTACTAGCTTTTGCTCGCGTAAAATTAGGTTATTTAACAAAAAATGTCGCCTATGTTACTTGGTGATAATATAGCTTTCTAAAGGCAAAATAATTTTAAAAATCGGTTGTGTAGAAACCTAACCTCACAAATCAAAAGTGATTTAAATCCTTCTAAAGGAACAAACAAAAAATAAAATCATTCCTCTTTATAATATAAGTATAAATGAATATACGTTTGTACTTCGACCAGTGGTTATTATAAACAAAGTAAAACAAATTTTAAAGTAAGGTTGTAAATAAAAAGAACATCTTTAAATACACTTCTGAAATACAAACAAAAATGTATTTTACTTCTACTAAAGTATGTAGGGTGGCTATAATTCGTACTAGTCAGTTCGTTGTGTTTCTTGGCATTGTTTCGTTCACGACAAGGAAACACAGAACCGTTGGACTGTCTGTCATTGTACAAAATAAACAACAAAATGTTTTCCTGCTTAAGTTAGACTTATAATTTGAGAGCAGGAACGAGTTGGTCTTAACGAGGTGACAAGTAAAGTATTTTGGGTCAATAATAGCGTGTCTAAAGTCTCTTATATCTCTCAGCGATCAATATATCTGGTATATCACGCACATAACAGATAAATAAAAAGTTAGCAAACATTTTCTTTAGATACTCATTTTATATACGTGTTATTAGTAATTTATATGATATACATAATATTGTCTTCTGTTTACGCGAATGTTATTCATTGAAATTAAACTACTATATACGGATTTTATCGCGTTGTTTATTTGACACTCTATTACATAATTAAGAAACTGTTACACTATATACTACTACTATTAAACTTTACTAATTTTGAAGCTAATTAAGTTACTAAACTATTATAACTATTTTGATTTAATTTCACACTGCGCGTTGCATTTTTTTTTCTAACCTATATGTACGCGAGCGGAGCCGCGTGCATAATCGAGTATAAAATACAAATAGCAGCGATAACCGAATGGAAAAGCCATTAGACCGTCACGCATAAATCTTATTATATCCAAATAAATTATATCCCACTACACGCACCTCTGACTTTTCAGTGATATGAATTATTAGCTAATAATTATATTATGATTTCACATGTTGGTATGAATAGGAACAGCCAATCTGCACTAAATCAGCGTGGAGGCTTTTGCTCCAAATATTCAATAAATAATAGAATCGTGGCGCCCGTAAGCTACCCACGCCGAACAGGCTCTTCATTCAGTTTATATAAAGACCTCATATTAATATTATAAGACGAAATAAACGAGCATCCAAATGGTAAAAGAAACGGGAATCTAACAAAACTGCTGCAGAAAATCTATTTGGTCCGATCAACGCCGTAGCTAATCTTTTATGTCTCTCTTCATTTTCACTAACGAAGAAGATGAAAATAGTCTACTGCAGTCTAAGCCAATTTCAGCACTAGTTTAACTGCGGTTTTCCCAAATAGATATCTCACAGCTTCCAATAAATGTTATATAAGTAAATACATTCCTGTGTCCTGACGAAAAGTTGCAAGTAGGGAAGTTTTCATTTGGAGCAAAAAGGAATTAACCATTCGTTCTCCGTGAATGCCGGCTTTCTCAATATAGACTTTGCCGGCGATGAAATAATTGATCTCAAACAAACTAAATCAGTTTCAGCGACTGAGTAAATTTTCTCTGACTTGTGATTAGTTCTTTTGACTAGATAAAGGCTCAATAGATTTGCCTCCGTCTAAAGTCCGAGGTTTTACTAAGAAAAGGCGATGATAATTAGCCGAGATGCAGGCAAACATTAAGTTTGCGTTTTCAAAAACTTTAAAACAGACGACGCATTTTGACTTCAATTTATGTAAAAACTTTGTTATAATATCATCATAGTAATGCATTAAAATAACCTTCTGAAGTGTGACTTAGATAAATGTGCTTATTTTACGTCATTACAGCAATTAGATGTTATATAGTTTAATAAGGATAGTCACATCGACGAATAAACTATTTAACAATTAAAGTGGTGGTGGCAGTCCTGTGATTACGACTCCTTAATCTTAAGGTCGAAGGGTTGATGACAACTGATATATCTTAACAAAGTCTTTCAGAATGGTTTGTGTGGGAGCAAAAGTACATCTAATTACAGAAGTACGGTCTACAGAAAACGATTCTCTCGTAAACTAAGCTAGAGATATTTTCATACATATGTACATAGTCTCACGTCTATATTCCCGAAAGGGGAGAGAGAGATGAATCACACCCACATTCGGCAAGCTGCTTTCATGTTTAACGTAGTAGGGGACGAGTATAATATCGCCTAGGTATATGACATAAGTCTCCTCCGCGCTGCTTCTGAGGCTTTATTGACAGTAAAATCCAATAACTCTTTCCTGATTCGAGAATCAAACCCGTGACCTCGTGTACTCACACGAGGTCACACTGGTTCAGCAGTGGCAAGCACAACCGCTGCAAAACTGAGGCATGTAATGGTTTGATAAGCTTGAGCGAACCCTTCTGGTGTTTGGAATACTCTGTATTATAAACCACCGACAAATAAGACGTTCAAGCTTTCTTAACGATGATTCTTATGCCATCTGCAGAGGGAGCGACAGTCTTTGTCCCTTGCACTAAAGAGCAGCATTGCACTGACTTTTTGCTCTGATAATGCAAGCGGTTTTTGTCGGCGGTGACCATAAATTTTGCTTGGTTCCTTAATAGGGTGAAAAATTGGTTTGTGGTATTCATTTTACCATGAATTACAAATGGCAGATTGAAGTACTAATAGTAACAATTATTATGCTAGATCCTTAAAATATCTTTGTTATTTAAACTTTCTACAAATATACAAGCATACTCGATAGAGTATTTCAAATAAGATTTATAAAACAATTCCGTCACTCCCTTGCTTTAATCGCGGTTTTTGTAAAACTGTTTTACTTTTAAAATAACTAAAACTTTTAAAGAAGAGGGAGTTAATTTAGCATTTATGTTATTTTTATAGTTAAGACCATGAAATCTATGTTCCATAAGTTACTATAAGTATTAAAAACATCGGGCACGCCACGATCGTGGCGGTAAGTCCCGTGTTTGAGGAGTGGCTGGAGAGGCGGCATGGCGCCCTCACCTTTCGGCTGACACAGGTACTGACTGGCCACGGTTGTTTTGGCCAGTTCCTGTGTCGTATACGCCGGCAAGAGACGCCCGGTTGTCACCGCTGTGGCGACTGCCGCGACGTTGTAGAGGACACGGCGCTGCATACTTTGGCGGTTTGCCCCGCCTGGGCATCGCAGCGCCGTGAGCTGATCGCGGCAGTCAGATCGATTGCCCTCTCGCTCCCGGCCGTAGTTCAGTCTATGGTCCGGAGTGAGAGGTCGTGGAACGCCGTCGCCTCCTTTTGCGAGGAAGTAATCGGCGGAGCGGGAGAGGGAGCGTTTGAACCCTCTCCTCAACCGCAGAGCCGGGCGCCGGAGGGCGCGCGATGACCTCCAGCCACCCTGAGGTTTGACCTGGGGGTGGCGGGCTTTGTGGGCCTGCCCGCCATCCGTTCAGCACCAGGTCCGAGAGGCTCTGTGTCGAGTCCGTCTCCCCCCTAGGGGGGAGACAGTAGGGAATGTTTGAGCGTGAGTCCTTTGGGTAGGTCTCTGCGGGTAGTGGCCTGCCGTTTCACACGGCGGGCCGTAACCTCGGCGGGGTCGCGACCGCATGCGAAAGCGATTCGCGCGGCCCCGTCGATAGTGGTTTTGTCGAGGAACACCGTGGTAGGTGTAGTCGGTATTCCGGGAGGTACATTATCTTTTCAACATCTTTCTTTTACCCCGGCGAGTCGGACATAATCCCTCCGCCCGCCCCCGCGGAGGAATATGCGTCAATGCATTCCCATACGTAAAAAAAAAAAAGAAAAAAAATATATATATTAAAAACATGTTACACATAACCATGTGTTACACTTGTTAACATGGCAGATCACCCCTTAAATAGGTTGTAAGTTAACCAATTAGCTCCAAAAATAAAAACGTGCCAGCCAGTATCTAAAATATCTTTAAAACACTAAACATAACGCAGTACCAGATGTCTAGACTTAGTCTACCTGTTTTTATTAGCAAGGTCTCAATATATAAACAACCGTAGACATTCAAGGCCGTGCCCGAGAAGCATCCAATAATATTTCTCACAACTAAAATGCAATTCCGTATAACCATATTCTACGAATTATTAATGAAAACTCGAACTAGAGCTAGGCATGACATACGTATTCATTAATGTATAGATGGGATGATCAAGTGTCAAATAACACAAACTGCTTTAGACTTTAAAAATAGCTTTAACGTTACACACAATTATGTATAGTTATATATAATATACAATATTAAGTATAAAACTACTCAGTTTTGTAAATTAAATTTCTCAAGGCAGATATTTATTACTGTTTAAGCAACTATACACCTAAAAAATCTTGGTACGTATCTGTAATAAAGAAATTGTACTCCATTTTCATAAACAACTTTTCTTATTTACATGTTACTTAATTCAAACAATTTAAAATTGTATGCTATTATAAATAACCGTAACCTTTGCGTACTCCTAATAAAATAATTCCTTAGTACTAAACTTACCGTTAATACGGCTTCGCACTAAGTAATACAGGTGTAATGTATATATATATATATATATAATTAGCAAAATACCTTCTTCCGTACATACCCTATTCACTACCACGCGCAATACTGAAGAAACTCACGAATCGATCCATTTTCACCACGCTTGTTTTAAATAATAATAATAATATTTATTTATTCATTAATTATACAAACATGTTATCAATAGTAATACTTGCTAATAAGCTTGTTTTAAAGTTTTATAACAGTATCCAAACGAGCTGCAACACTGTCCAACGCCATCAAAAGGATGACGTCAGGACGTAGGCAATTAATATGTATACAGGCCGCAGTTGACCGACTCGTTAGTGTGTTTAAACTATGACGTGGAATGCTTCGGGCGGACGTTGATACCGACGCGGCGGAGTACACACCGAGGCCGTCTACCCTCATCTGCCTCACTCTCCTCCTAGTGGGGTACGCCGGGTGCACCCCAACCTTCCCCTCGACAAATATTTCATTCAATGTACAACTACTGCAAATAGCGAGCACGTGATAGAGCAATGACATTAATAATATTAATAATAATGTTTAATGAAATTAAACTATTAAAAACTAAAATTAGTAAAGTTTAATAGTAGTATGTAGTGTAACAGTTTCTAAATTACTTAATAAAGTGTCAAATAAACAACGCGATAAAATCCGTATATAGTAGTTTAATTTCAATGAATAACATTCGCGTAAACAGAAGACAATATTATATAAAAATATTTATTTACACAAATAAGTTTTACAATATCAAACTTTGATTACACTGTGTCCATAAATAATAAAGACAATTTTATTCAGTTATAAGGGTAATGTTGAACTCTGGTACCCATGGTAAGATTTAACTTGTGATAAGGGTACCAGTGCCCTTCCATGTAATTATTAAATAAATTTAAATAAGGAGCGATTATACGTGATATAAGTACACAATAACAATATTTATGCAAAACCCTAATTTGATCAGCCTTACATGAATAAATATATAATAAAAATATAATATGTTTATGTTGTGTGTATTTGTGTGTATGTGTGAGTGTGTGTGTATGAATGTAATATGTAAGTGTGGAGTGGTTGTGTGTTTATGTGTAAAAATGTTTGGATCAGTGTGAGCATTTTTATTATAATGTAGACATCTCCAATAATTTATCGGTTTCATCATAATTTAACATTTGTTACAAATTATAGACCTTCCTTTTACACTCTTGCCTACAGAGGAGGTAAATATTGCATATTTTATTGATTCCAACTTATTCAAGAGATGAGGAACAGACACTGTATCAAACGCCTTCGAGAGATCCAAAAAGATGCCCAGACATTTTGAGTTGTTGTCTAGTTTCAAGACCACGTTGTCTATTAGTGAGGCAACGCCATCTTCAGTCGATTTTCCCCTTCAATATCCGTATTGATTAGGTGCCAAGAGTCTATTGGATTCTAAGAAACCTATCAGTAGATGGATGATTTTTTTTTATAGAATTTTGGAGATGGCAGGTCGGACTGATATCGGCCTATAGTTATCGACACTTATATATCCACCCTTGAAGATTGGGTGGACAATGGCCTTTTTAAGTAGGGATATAGGGAAGCAGGCCGATGACCTCTTGTTTGTCTGCGGGTAGAAGCACAACTGAATTTGTTGGATTTGCTTTTCCTGGATACTCATCAGTAGTTTAACTGTGACTAAACTTAGAAGCTAATTTACTTCCGAAATTTGCAAAATAGTTATTGATAGCATTGGCAGATGATGTTTTATCACAGATACACAAAAGTTCTTTGGAGAATCTAATATTACGGTTAGTGTTTGTGATATTATTTATAACTTTCCACGTGGCCTTAAAGTTATTTTTGCTTTAAATAATTGGTTTCTTTCATAAGCTATCTTTATATTATAAGTAACATATTACAGACGTTGCTATATCTTGTGTAGGTGACCTTAAGAGTATAATTATTTGAGTCTTTTATTAATTCGGATGACATTTTGTCCCTGTTGCGAATACAGCGTAGTAGACCGTTGGTAGAAATTAGATTGCTACTGAATCAAACAGATGGCACATATATTTATTAATTGTGTTTGTTCTCTTAATTATTTGAGTCATGAAAGTGATACTCTGACATCATCTAAATTGTTATTCTATTCGAATATTGTGTAATTTTATACTTCTAGATTTTGCTCACGGCTTCACTCGCGTAAATGTAGATTAGGCTAACTTAGGTGGAAAACACTACTTTTTCTGGATGAAAGTTACCCTATACCATAACAGAAGAGAGGATCACTAATTGATAAATAGCTTTAAGATTGATTTAAGACTCAAGCTGGCAGTACGTTAGAGCCAAGTTAAGTGTTTTTCGGTGTTGCGAATATTTTCTTAGATAAATTTTAGCCGAAAACCATGTAATTAACATGGTTTTCGAAAAAAATATACTTACATGCGGATGCCTCTTTTGGTATACTATTTGACTTAAACAAAAGCATTGAATGAAAACTGAAATCGATTATTGAAATTGACAGAAAAGAAGAACAAAACAGATTTAACTTTGATCTGTTACATGTTAAAGGTCGGATTTTATTTTCATACTCTTATAAAATTGGCTCCTTTACGTGTTTGCGACTATGTTATACCTGCAAAAAAGAAAGAAGATATTGAGACACAAAGATATACTTAAAATGATAAAGATTATCCCATGGGCTGCACTCAAGACATCAACTATCTTAAACTGTACTTTTTGCCATGTGTATTTAATTTCTACAATGTCAAACAATTTAAGAATTTTTACCTTCGATCTTAAATTTATTTATTTATTTCAGAAACACATATAAATCTATTAAGAGATACTTACTACCTAATGCAATAGCATAATGTACATTTTCCATCAAGGAGGCGGCGGAGCGGGAGAGGGAGCGTTTAAACCCTCTCCCCAACCGCAGAGCCGGGCGCCGGAGGGCGCGCGATGACCTCCAGCCACCCTGAGGTTTGACCTGGGGGTGGCGGGCTTTGTGGGCCTGCCAGCCATCCTTTCAGCACCAGGTCCGAGAGGCGGCGTGCGTGTTCCCACGCGCGCCTCTGTTTCGTGTCCGTCTCCCCCTTTAGGGGGAGACAGTAGAATTTTATTTTGAGTACCTATCTTGGGTAGGTCTTATTGCGTAGGGGCCTGCCGTTTCATACGGCGGGCCGGAACCTCGGCGGGGTCGCGACCGTATGCGAAAGTGATTCGCGCGGCCCCGTCGATAGTGGTTTTGTCGAGGAACACCGTGGTAGGTTTAGTCGGTATTCCGGGAGATACATTATCTTTTTAACATCTTAGTTTACCCCGGCGAGTCCGACATAATCCCTCCAACCGCCCCCGCGGAGGGATATGCGTCATTGCATTCCCCCACGTAAAAAAAAAAAAAAAAAAAAAAAAAAAAAAAAAAAAAAGCATAATGTACATAAATATAAAAAAATACATAGTAACTCAATAATAAACTGAACTAAACAAATTGGACAATAAGCGGACCCTTCCCTCTACAGACTACTCTAGTTTATGATACAGCGTTCCCACTTTCCCATATGTTAGGTATATAAGTGAGAGACGCTGTACCTTCCAGTGCCCGAGAGCACATTCAGGGACCAGTTAAAGACAGGTCTTGTCCCCAAATCCTAAGATCCAGTTTTACTACTACCTATTGTCCAGATAGGTGCCGGAGCAATAAAGCCGCTCACCACTCGCGAAATCTGAGAGTTGCTAACGATATTGAAGTGGTTAGGGTGGTATCCTCACTGGGGCCGACGAAGAAGCCGCCTCCCATATTTCCAGTATGGTGCCGGAGCTGTAAGGCACGCTCTCTTCCCGACGTACATCCATACGCCTACCCTTTCTGGCCTACAAGCGGGTTATTGCCCGAGTCACATAGCTATGACTCTTAGTTGCTGAGCAGGCAAGCAACCGAGATGCGTCGTGGCAGTGAAACCACATTAACCCTTCGCTAAAGGCAACTCCGTGCCTTGTACGACCAACTAGTTCGCACTAGCCGCGCATGATTCCGACGCTCGAACGCCACGTGCTTGCCGAGCAACAAACATGACGTCGTCTGTGGCTAACCACATAGCCACTACGAGTCCAACCTCAATATCAGGCACCGCGCACTCTAATCAGCGTCCGATAGAATACGCATTTCGACGCGCGGTGGGCTAGCCCGACCCCGTGATACCCTGATCCTAAGGGGGAGACCCGTAGTTCTCCCCCCAAAACCCTATCTACTCGGGTGCTGTAGATAGGCGTAATAAGCGGACCGTGTGAACTCTTTAAGGGTAGACGAAAAGAGATCCATTCTGTGAGCCAACGTGTTGAGCGCACGCAACGCACGCGTGAGCAGTGCGCGCTGCAGCAGGCATGTGTGCGCACGCAGCACAGCCAGCAGCTCCGGCCGCTGCTGCCAACCCAGGTACTCATCCAGGACGCACAGCTGTAGTGCCTCCAAAACGTTCGGATTATGAATTTTACCATTTAAATAGGTAGACGGAGAGAGCGACCTTCCTTCTTACTTCGAGCCACCATACCCAGAACAAATAGAGTAGGGTACAGGAACGGATAGTCTGGGTATATCTCATATTGCTTCCAATACACGAACCAAGCAAATTTGTTCTGAATACGTTCTAGTATCAGTTAGTACTTCTCCTCGTGTGGTGACCATATTACGGCATTACACTCCAAGTGACATTTCACGAGTGCCTCGTACAGTGCTTTTAAAGCTCTTATGTTCGTGAAGTTGTTTGTTTGGCGTTATATTAGTCCCAGATTCCGGTAAGCTTTCTTGCACACATCAGTGATATGCTGCTAAAACTGTAGATTAGCAGTGAAGCGTAAACCTAAGTCCCGTATCTCTCTCACACACTGCACCGGTGCCCCGGCCATAAGGTATTGGTAATGACTCGGGGTCCGTGCGTGACTAAAAGACAGCACGGAACCCTTATTCACATTAAAATAAAATCTATTTTTTATGCTCCAACTTACTATGCTATAGTTAGCATAGTAAGTAGGTGCTTAAAACATAGACTCGCTAATCTCTCTGTAGTGTGTTTGTTGTTTTGGGAGCATTGCCCCAGATTTCAATCATGTACCACATGTGTGGCTTTACAAGCGAATTGTATATTTTTTTCCGTACATTGAATGGAACACATTGTACAATATTACGCAGCGAACCCGAAAGTGACGTCAGTTTGGATATGATATATCAATTTGAAATTTCCAATTTAGGTAGCAATCCAATCTTAACCCAAGGTACTTTTTGTATTGTTTAAGTTCGAGAACGTGACTACCAATTTTGAGGATTTAATGGGGCGGTACATTTTATTTTAGAATGGAATATGACGTAGCTTGTATTGGATGCATGAACTGTGAGAAGATTTTGTTGGAAGTAACAAGTTTAGGTCTTCTTGGGCTTGACTTACCATGTCATTTATCGAATTTCCAAAATAAAAATACAAGTATCGTCTGCATATAGCGAAAAATACCCGTGTAGTGGAACCCTGTGGATGGAGTTAATATATATTAAGAAAAATAGAGGACCGATCATTGATCCTTGAGGAACTCCAAACGTAATAGTTGTGGTTTTCTCTGATGCTCTCCAATTTTAACTATCTGAGACCTATTACTTAAACATGATTCAAACATCTTATATGCTACGCCTGTAATGCTAATGTATTTTAGTTTTTGTAGTAGTATCGTGTGGCTTACTGTATCAAACGCCTTTTTGAGGTCGATAAACAAGCCTAATGCCATATTCTTCTGATCAATGTTAGTTTGTATTTTGGTAGTCAGGTCTACTGCAGCCAACAGAGTGTTAGAGGCTTTTGTATGAGTTGTAATGAGTATGTTTCAAGAAATTCACTTATATTGGTATTTCCTGGATTGTAGACAACCCTTATGTTTAATGTGTGTCTTTCAAGATTAACCCACAGATAGTTTATGCCCCCTACGTAGGCTTTATCGACTTTGCTGTGATGTAGACCTCTGGAATCTGTTCTAAGATTATAATAATGTGTATAGTTGGGTAGTTGGAAAGAATTAGCGTCTTCATTGGACCTTAGCCATGTTTCGGTCAGTACTATAATTGATATAACATTGTAACTCGAATTTTACTTGTCTACGTATACTTCTTATGTTTGCGTAAAAGAAAGTTAAGGTTGATTTAAGCATTGGCAGATAATTATGCAGAGTTGGTAAGTGATTGTTTCATCGGAGCTTTGTTGTATGTTTGGAACGTTTAATACGGTTAGTTTCTGGGTTTAATTTAAACGATTTTTGGCGTATATTTTATATATTTAATGGTAATATCCTTTTCCCCGCTTTCTTTGCGGCGGCTTAGTTCTTGGCTAAGTTCTTTCAGTATCAACTTTTGGGCCGGGGTCTGATTTGAGTATATTTCAATGTTGTCTGGTAGTTTATTTTTGTTGCGCAATATATTATTCTCTTCGTCAGATGATTCGAAGCATATCTTTATTGGGCAATTTTTGCCGGAGGTGTATTTGCCAAGATGAAAAGATTTTATTGTTTTAGCAGGTTCTGCAAATACATTTTGTAGGCTGTTTAGGACAGAACTTATGTCCTCCGCCTGACGTGCAGTGTTGTCGGGTGATGTTGATTCTAGTAAGACAACTATTATTATATTTTGGCTTCTGTTAGTCCGCTCCTGTAGCTAAGTAATAACTTAAAAACTAAAAAGTTGCTTTACTTGTAAATCACATTTAGGCGATGAGGATTTGAGTTCACTGATCACAGTCTGAAGCTTATATATTTTTATATATTTATCAGATCAGAGTCTCAATACTCTACATTCAAATAATACGCACGTACCACAACCGGAAGCCGATACATCAACAGGATCCCAACGTCGTCGACGTGGAAGAGCAACCTCAATAAAGTGTCACAGACATATAAGAATATAAATGTGTGGCTTTCACACATTTATATTCTTATATCGATCGTTTGCCTGAAACTACGTAAATGTAGCTTCAGTAACTTAGTAAACTCACTAACCTATATATGTTGACGTTCATAAGTGTTACTTTGTGACCTAAATGAGTACATGGTTTTTGACTTTAATTTTAGATAAAGAAAATGAGAATGATTTCTATGTAACAGATGTTGCAGATGTTGTTAATTGATTAAAAGAGAAACATTATTTTTATGTTAATGCGCCTGTCTTCTTTAATTAAATAAATAAATTTGAATATGGTGTCAGTAGTGTTATTTACAAAGCCACATTGGCACAGTTTTTATATAGATTCTTAATAAAAACAAACATATTAAATCATATTCATGTAAGCAATTCATATTGCCAAAAACATAAGAAAATGAGAATATGACTTATGAATATAACAGTGAGAAAAGCGAATGTAATGATTATTATACCAATTGAGATCAAAATATAAAAAAGAACCAGTGACTACGTCTAGCTATTTGATCGTGCAATGCTCTTCCTCGAATCAACTCGGTGGTTGCTTGTTGCTCTTCCATATGCTGGACATTACCTATTGTAGCTTTATGATGTTCACTTAAATCTAAAATTAAAGGAGATTTGTTTTAGTAAATCCTTAATGTTCATACTGTCCATTTGAAATAAAGATTCATCTTAATATTATGAACCATTCTTACCTAAATCATCTGGTTCAGGTACTCTATAACCTAATGCAATATTATAGAGCACATTATTGTGCCTGAATAATTGTGGCCTGAATAATTTGTGCGTATTTTAGAGGCTTGCAATGCAATACTCTATCTTTGCAAAGGCAACGCCTACGATTGGTTGGTTGTAATTTGTTAGTTCTTCTAATTGCATATTTCCTATACATAGAAACAGGTAGGCTTTCTTCGATAAGCAATATCTATTTCTAAATTCAATGTTACTGAGGTCTTCTACCGGATTAAATGAGGCACGAAAATCA
The DNA here is from genome assembly GCA_963675205.1 of Catocala nupta. Taxonomy (NCBI): domain Eukaryota; kingdom Metazoa; phylum Arthropoda; class Insecta; order Lepidoptera; family Erebidae; genus Catocala; species Catocala nupta. The sequence goes on from OY776078.1 coordinate 35,708,538, forward strand.
GCTCTCTTTTTCTCAAGTAATTTATTTCATCTTAGTAATGAGTGGCCATCATCAGTTTTCACCAGGAAAAGGTACGAGCCGTCATTTTCACCCAAAAATAAACACAAAATTACACAGTTATTAATATCGCATTCAATGTCAACTACGTCTCACCAACCCAACAACAAGTGAGTTTACTGCACGACCGCGTTACCGTTTCGAAACGATTGTAAATGTCAAATTTTAGTTCACACTCGCATAATCTTGAAAAACGTTTGCCGAAACTATCAATACCGCGTCCGACACGATAATTTTTACGTCACTTCTAGTGACACCGCTATTGTAGTAGTGCAAACGATTTCACACTCGCTCGTTTTTCTTACAATAGTCTCCGCCAGGGGCGCTTTGTAAGTTACCATACATTTGTTAGTCGATACGACAACTTTATAGATTGAGTTAGCTTTATGAAAAATCCACACTTGGGCCTCTGACTATTTCGAAGTACTTTCGATCGATAGTTAGCACGATTGACTTGATCGTTACGTACTACGTCAAATGACACGAAATTTACACTCGGGCTTCTGTTGTTTAGCCAGTTCATATTGGCAACTATAAGTAGTTACTGCTGAGTTACCATCAGTGAAGAAGAAAAAAGAACAGAATATAAGCCGATTTTTTTTTGCTTTTATCTAGCGGTTTAATTTTGCTATTTTATTCACTTAGGCTCTAATTGTAACAAATTAATGTACTGTTCCCGTATTACATAAATAGCAAATATAAGACTATAGCAAGATTGAAAAAAGAAAAAAGAAAATAAATCTAAGCTCAGCACGTAAACAACTTTTAGTTTTCCGTCAATCTGTTATTCGCACAGACGGTCGGATAACTAAGAGTAGTTACTACTGACGTATCATCAATGAAGAAGAAAAAAGAAGACAATATGAAAAGGAAATTTAATATCTTGCTTTTATCTACCATTTTAATTTTGCCAAGTTATCTACTTACTCATTACTATAATAAATTAATTAACTGCGGCTGTATTACATAATTGACAAATATGACACTATTGTAACGTAGCATTTTACGTTACAATCAAGTTATTATCTGTTATCAAATTAAGGATGTCATTGGTTTAAGTTACCGATTACGTATTCGTCAACTAATTATCAAGTGACATCGGAATATTAACTTCGATATGTTTAATGTTACTTCATTAGATGATTTAGTCTACTGCTGACCTAACATCAATGGAGATGAAAATAGAAGACAATATGAGTAGAAAATTTTAATATCTTGCTTTTATCTATCATTTTAATTTTGCTAAGTTATATACTTAGTCATTAACTATAATAAATTAATTAACTGCTGCTATATTACATAACTGACAAATATAACACTATTGTAACGTAGTATTTTTCGTTACATTCAAGTTATCATCTATTATCAAATTAAGGATGTCATTGGTTTAAGTTACCGATTAGGACACGGCGCTGCACACTTTGGCGGTTTGCCCCGCCTGGGCATCGCAGCGCCGTGAATTGATCGCGGCAGTCGGATCGGTTGCCCTCTCGCTCCCGGCCGTAGTTCAGTCGATGGTCCGGAGTGAGAGGTCGTGGAACGCCGTCGCCTCCTTTTGTGAGGAAGTAATTTCCATCAAGGAGGCGGCGGAGCGGGAGAGGGAGCGTTTAAACCCTCTCCCCAACCGCAGAGCCGGGCGCCGGAGGGCGCGAGACGACCTCCAGCCACCCTGAGGTTTGACCTGGGGGTGGCGGGCTTCGTGGGCCTGCCCGCCATCCGTTCAGCACCAGGTCCGAGAGGCGGCGTGCGTGTTCCCACGCGCGCCTTTGTTTCGAGTCCGTCTCCCCCCTATGGGGGAGACAGTAGGGAATTTTCATGAAGTGAGCCCTTTGGGTAGGTCTCTTGTGTAGTGGCCTGCCGTTTCATACGGCGGGCCGTAACCTCGGCGGGGTCGCGACCGCATGCGAAAGCGATTCGCGCGGCCCCGTCGATAGTGGTTTTGTCGAGGAACACCGTGGTAGGTTTAGTCGGTATTCCGGGAGGTACTTTACTATTATTTCCATCTTTCTTTTACCCCGGCGAGGCCGACATAATCCCTCCGCCCGCCCCCGCGGAGGGATATGCGTCATTGCATTCCCCCACGTAAAAAAAAAAAAAAAAAAAAAAAAAAAGTTACCGATTACGTATTCATCAACTAGTTATCAAGTGTCATCGGAATATTAACATCGATATGTTTTTTTTTTTTTTACGTAGTCGAGTGCATTAGCGTAGCGCATACCCCTCCGCGGGGGCGAGCGGAGGGGTTATGTCGGACTCACCGGGATAAGAGAAAAAGATGTTGAAATGATAATAATGGACTTCCCGGGATACCGACTAAACCTACCACGGTGTTCCTTGACATAACCACAATCGGTGGGGCCGCGCGAATCGTTTTCACATGCAATCGCAACCACGCCGAGGTTTCGGCCCGCCGTATGAAACGGCAGGCCACTACACAAACAGACCTGCCAAAGGTGCCCAATGGGGCACCACTAATTTTATCCCTGCTATCCCCCTGAGGGGGAGATGGATACACGATGCAGAAGCGCGCGTGGTAACACGCACGCCGCCTCTCGGACCTGGTGCTGATCGGATGGCGGGCAGGCCCACAAAGCCCACCACCCCCAGGTCAAAACTCAGGGTGGCTGGAGGTCATCTCGCGCCCTCCGGCGCCCGGCTCTGCGGTTGGGGAGAGGGTTTAAGCGCTCCCTCTCCCGCTCCGCCGCCTCCTTGATGGAAATCACTTCCTCACAGAAGGAGGCGACGGCGTTCCACGACCTCTCACTCCGGACCATAGACTGAACTACGGCCGGGAGTGAGAGGGTAACCAATCCGACTGCCGCGATCAATTCACGGCGCTGCGATGTCCAGGCGGGGCAATTCGCCAAAGTATGCAGCGCCGTGTCCTTAACAACGTCGCGGCAGTCACCGCAGTGGTGACAACCGGACGTCTCTTGCCAGCCTATACGACACAGGAACCGGCCAAAACAACCATGGCCAGTCGTTACCTGTGTCAGCCGGAAAGTGAGGGCGCCATGCCGCCTCTCCAGCCACTCGTCAAAAACGGGTCTTACCGCCACGATTGTGGCGTGCCCGGCACTGGGGTGCACAAGTCAATTCCTCCATTCTTCCACCAGGACCTGCCGGAGCTCGGACCGTGCCGCCTCTAGAGCGGGAGGAGCTGGTCCTTCGCCCCGAGCCAGCGCCTCCTGACGCCAACGGTAGAGCGACGCCAGAAGCGCCGCTTCCAGGTCCCAGGGCATCGATCCGGCAAGGAGGCTCGCTGCCTCCAACGAGATCGTGCGGTAGCCTGTAATTAACCTGACGGTCATTGCACGCTGAGGCGCACGAAGTACTGAGATATTACGAGCCGTCAGGTTATCTCCCCAAACTGGGGCCCCATAAAGGGCCATGGACCGCATGACCTCTTCGTAGAGCCTCCGGCAGGAGGTGCCTGGCCCCCTTAGATTGGGCAGCAGACGCGCGAACGCTCCTGCAGCGCCCAGAAGACGGGGGCCAGACAACGAAAATGAGCTACAAAGTCCCATCGGCTGTCGAGCAAGAGACCCAGATACTTAAGGGTTGGCTCGACAGCTATGCGGACCTCTCCTACCATAATGTGGGACCCTGGAGGTGGCCGGTTCCGAGGACCGTGGAAACATACGGCCTCGGATTTAGACAGGGCCACCTCGAGGCCCAACCGCCGGATACGATTAACGACTTGTGCGACCCCAGCGGTCGCCAGTATGGCCGCCGCCCGGTGCGACTTACCCCTCGCCATGACAAGCGTGTCGTCGGCGTAGCAAATGACGCCAACGCCACGGAGGAGCGCACCTCGCAGCACCCAGTCATAACCGATGTTCCACAGGAGCGGACCCAGAACCGATCCCTGTGGAACACCGCACGACATCTCTCGCCGACTCCAACCATAGTGACCCGGGTAGATCACTACCCTTTCCGACAAATATGCCCCGACAATGCGGCGGAGGTAGGTCGGCACTTGATGAAATTTAAGTGCCTCCCTAATACAACTCCAGGGCAAGGTGTTAAAGGCATTTGCGATTACTAGGGACACCGCGAAGACGACCTCGCCCTTGGACACCGCATCTTCCGCCAGGCTCCTCACGCGAAGAATAGCGTCGATAGTGAAGCGCCCGCGGCGGAAACCATACTGGTTGTCCGCCAGATCCGGGCCCACTGAAGAGAGACGCTGGACGAGGCGCTCCGCAACGATGAATTCGAATAATTTAGCGACCTCGTCCAGCAACACGATGGGCCGGTAGGCGGACGGGGAGTCCACCGGGCGCCCTTCCTTCCTGATCAGGACCAGTTTCCCCACCTTCCACTGACGTGGAAACTGGCCCTGCTCTAAGCACTTGCTGAGGAGCCCACCTAGTCGGGGCGCGAGCTCTTCTAAGACCAGGGCCCACGCACGGCCTGGAATGCCATCGGGCCCTGGGGCGGTATTCTTGCAGCGAAGTCTTGCCACCGCCGCTCGCAACTCTACTTGGGTCACTACGGGAGCCACGTCGTCGTCTAAGTCCACGTTGGATGCCATGGAAGGCGGAACCATCGGTGGAGGAGTGTGCTCCGACCGTGAGGGGAAAAGAGCGGCCACAACTTCCTCAACTAATTGGGGCCGGAGACTCTGGGACAAGGAGGGGCGCCCAAGGGCGAAGCTTGCCCCTCACCATAAGATATGGACGCCCCCAGGGATAATGGTCCAGAGTCCCCAGGAACTCTTGGCGGGCCTGATTTTTGGCCCGCTTAATAGCAATTTTGAGCCGTGTTTTAGCCGCTCTATAGGCCTCATACAGTTCCGCCTCCCTGGAAATAAAATCGGGAGGGCGGCGACGCCTCCTCCGAAGCCGGATGCCGGATGTACTGGCTTCGGGCTACCACACAAGAATGGCGTAGTTGGCCGATGTGTTTCGACCACCAGTACACCCGACGCGACGCCCGGCTGACGTGACATCAGTGAAGAAGAAAAACAAAGGTAATATGTGTGATGAATATGAGAAGAAAATTCTAATACCTTACTTTTATCTGGCATTTTGATTTTACTATGTTAGATAGTTTAGTCTCTTACTATAATAAATTTATGTACTACTAACGTATAACATAAAAGGCAAATGTGTGTACAAAGCAGGGTTTTACTGAATAACGAAAATATAAAGAAGAATTCAAAACTCAGCATGCTGACAACTTGTAACTCTTTTCCGACCTGTTGTTTAGCCAGTTCAGATTGGAAACTATAAGAAGTTACTGCTGACGTGACATCAGTGAAGAAGAAAAAAGAAAAGAATATGAGAAGATTTTGTTTTGCTTTCATCTAGCATTTTAATTTTGCTGTTTTATCCACTTAGGCTCTAATTGTAACAAATTAATGTACTGTTGCCCTATTAATTACATAAATAGCAAATATGAGACTATAGCAAGATTGAAAAAAGAAAAAAGAAAATAAATCTAAGCTCAGCACGTAAACAACTTTTAGTTTTCCGTCAATCTGTTATTCGCACAGACGGTCGGATAACTAAGAGTAGTTACTACTGACGTATCATCAATGAAGAAGAAAAAAGAAGACAATATGAAAAGGAAATTTAATATCTTGCTTTTATCTACCATTTTAATTTTGCCAAGTTATCTACTTACTCATTACTATAATAAATTAATTAACTGCGGCTGTATTACATAATTGACAAATATGACACTATTGTAACGTAGCATTTTACGTTACAATCAAGTTATTATCTGTTATCAAATTAAGGATGTCATTGGTTTAAGTTACCGATTACGTATTCGTCAACTAATTATCAAGTGACATCGGAATATTAACTTCGATATGTTTAATGTTACTTCATTAGATGATTTAGTCTACTGCTGACCTAACATCAATGGAGATGAAAATAGAAGACAATATGAGTAGAAAATTTTAATATCTTGCTTTTATCTATCATTTTAATTTTGCTAAGTTATATACTTAGTCATTAACTATAATAAATTAATTAACTGCTGCTATATTACATAACTGACAAATATAACACTATTGTAACGTAATATTTTTCGTTACATTCAAGTTATCATCTATTATCAAATTAAGGATGTCATTGGTTTAAGTTACCGATTACGTATTCATCAACTAGTTATCAAGTGTCATCGGAATATTAACATCGATATGTTTTTTTTTTTTTACGTAGTCGAGTGCATTAGCGTAGCGCATACCCCTCCGCGGGGGCGAGCGGAGGGGTTATGTCGGACTCACCGGGATAAGAGAAAAATATGTTGAAATGATAATAATGGACTTCCCGGGATACCGACTAAACCTGCCACGGTGTTCCTTGACATAACCACAATCGGTGGGGCCGCGCGAATCGTTTTCACATGCAATCGCAACCACGCCGAGGTTTCGGCCCGCCGTATGAAACGGCAGGCCACTACACAAACAGACCTGCCAAAGGTGCCCAATGAGGCACCACTAATTTTATCCCTGCTATCCCCCTGAGGGGGAGATGGATACACGATGCAGAAGCGCGCGTGGTAACACGCACGCCGCCTCTCGGACCTGGTGCTGATCGGATGGCGGGCAGGCCCACAAAGCCCACCACCCCCAGGTCAAAACTCAGGGTGGCTGGAGGTCATCTCGCGCCCTCCGGCGCCCGGCTCTGCGGTTGGGGAGAGGGTTTAAGCGCTCCCTCTCCCGCTCCGCCGCCTCCTTGATGGAAATCACTTCCTCACAGAAGGAGGCGACGGCGTTCCACGACCTCTCACTCCGGACCATAGACTGAACTACGGCCGGGAGTGAGAGGGTAACCAATCCGACTGCCGCGATCAATTCACGGCGCTGCGATGTCCAGGCGGAGCAATTCGCCAAAGTATGCAGCGCCGTGTCCTTAACAACGTCGCGGCAGTCACCGCAGTGGTGACAACCGGACGTCTCTTGCCAGCCTATACGACACAGGAACCGGCCAAAACAACCATGGCCAGTCGTTACCTGTGTCAGCCGGAAAGTGAGGGCGCCATGCCGCCTCTCCAGCCACTCCTCAAAAACGGGTCTTATCGCCACGATTGTGGCGTGCCCGGCACTGGGGTGCACAAGTCAATTCCTCCATTCTTCCACCAGGACCTGCCGGAGCTCGGACCGTGCCGCCTCTAGAGCGGGAGGAGCTGGTCCTTCGCCCCGAGCCAGCGCCTCCTGACGCCAACGGTAGAGCGACGCCAGAAGCGCCGCTTCCAGGTCCCAGGGCATCGATCCGGCAAGGAGGCTCGCTGCCTCCAACGAGATCGTGCGGTAGCCTGTAATTAACCTGACGGTCATTGCACGCTGAGGCGCACGAAGTACTGAGATATTACGAGCCGTCAGGTTATCTCCCCAAACTGGGGCCCCATAAAGGGCCATGGACCGCATGACCTCTTCGTAGAGCCTCCGGCAGGAGGTGCCTGGCCCCCTTAGATTGGGCAGCAGACGCGCGAGCGCTCCTGCAGCGCCCAGAAGACGGGGGCCAGACAACGAAAATGAGCTACAAAGTCCCATCGGCTGTCGAGCAAGAGACCCAGATACTTAAGGGTTGGCTCGACAGCTATGCGGACCTCTCCTACCATAATGTGGGACCCTGGAGGTGGCCGGTTCCGAGGACCGTGGAAACATACGGCCTCGGATTTAGACAGGGCCACCTCGAGGCCCAACCGCCGGATACGATTAACGACTTGTGCGACCCCAGCGGTCGCCAGTATGGCCGCCGCCCGGTGCGACTTACCCCTCGCCATGACAAGCGTGTCGTCGGCGTAGCAAATGACGCCAACGCCACGGAGGAGCGCACCTCGCAGCACCCAGTCATAACCGATGTTCCACAGGAGCGGACCCAGAACCGATCCCTGTGGAACACCGCACGACATCTCTCGCCGACTCCAACCATAGTGACCCGGGTAGATCACTACCCTTTCCGACAAATATGCCCCGACAATGCGGCGGAGGTAGGTCGGCACTTGATGAAATATAAGTGCCTCCCTAATACAACTCCAGGGCAAGGTGTTAAAGGCATTTGCGATTACTAGGGACACCGCGAAGACGACCTCGCCCTGGGACACCGCATCTTCCGCCAGGCTCCTCACGCGAAGAATAGCGTCGATAGTGAAGCGCCCGCGGCGGAAACCATACTGGTTGTCCGCCAGATCCGGGCCCACTGAAGAGAGACGCTGGACGAGGCGCTCCGCAACGATGAATTCGAATAATTTAGCGACCTCGTCCAGCAACACGATGGGCCGGTAGGCGGACGGGGAGTCCACCGGGCGCCCTTCCTTCCTGATCAGGACCAGTTTCCCCACCTTCCACTGACGTGGAAACTGGCCCTGCTCTAAGCACTTGCTGAGGAGCCCACCTAGTCGGGGCGCGAGCTCTTCTAAGACCAGGGCCCACGCACGGCCTGGAATGCCATCGGGCCCTGGGGCGGTATTCTTGCAGCGAAGTCTTGCCACCGCCGCTCGCAACTCTACTTGGGTCACTACGGGAGCCACGTCGTCGTCTAAGTCCACGTTGGATGCCATGGAAGGCGGAACCATCGGTGGAGGAGTGTGCTCCGACCGTGAGGGGAAAAGAGCGGCCACAACTTCCTCAACTAATTGGGGCCGGAGACTCTGGGACAAGGAGGGGCGCCCAAGGGCGAAGCTTGCCCCTCACCATAAGATATGGACGCCCCCAGGGATAATGGTCCAGAGTCCCCAGGAACTCTTGGCGGGCCTGATCTTTGGCCCGCTTAATAGCAATTTTGAGCCGTGTTTTAGCCGCTCTATAGGCCTCATACAGTTCCGCCTCCCTGGAAATAAAATCGGGAGGGCGGCGACGCCTCCTCCGAAGCCGGATGCCGGATGTACTGGCTTCGGGCTACCACACAAGAATGGCGTAGTTGGCCGATGTGTTTCGACCACCAGTACACCCGACGCGACGCCCGGCTGACGTGACATCAGTGAAGAAGAAAAACAAAGGTAATATGTGTGATGAATATGAGAAGAAAATTCTAATACCTTACTTTTATCTGGCATTTTGATTTTACTATGTTAGATAGTTTAGTCTCTTACTATAATAAATTTATGTACTACTAACGTATAACATAAAAGGCAAATGTGTGTACAAAGCAGGGTTTTACTGAATAACGAAAATATAAAGAAGAATTCAAAACTCAGCATGCTGACAATTTGTAACTCTTTTCCGACCTGTTGTTTAGCCAGTTCAGATTGGAAACTATAAGAAGTTACTGCTGACGTGACATCAGTGAAGAAGAAAAAAGGAAAGAATATGAGAAGATTTTGTTTTGCTTTCATCTAGCATTTTAATTTTGCTGTTTTATCCACTTAGGCTCTAATTGTAACAAATTAATGTACTGTTGCCCTATTAATTGCATAAATAGCAAATATGAGACTATAGCAAGATTGAAAAAAGAAAAAAGAAAATAAATCTAAGCTCAGCACGTAAACAACTTTTAGTTTTCCGTCAATCTGTTATTCGCACAGACGGTCGGATAACTAAGAGTAGTTACTACTGACGTATCATCAATGAAGAAGAAAAAAGAAGACAATATGAAAAGGAAATTTAATATCTTGCTTTTATCTACCATTTTAATTTTGCCAAGTTATCTACTTACTCATTACTATAATAAATTAATTAACTGCGGCTGTATTACATAATTGACAAATATGACACTATTGTAACGTAGCATTTTACGTTACAATCAAGTTATTATCTGTTAACAAATTAAGGATGTCATTGGTTTAAGTTACCGATTACGTATTCGTCAACTAATTATCAAGTGACATCGGAATATTAACTTCGATATGTTTAATGTTACTTCATTAGATGATTTAGTCTACTGCTGACCTAACATCAATGGAGATGAAAATAGAAGACAATATGAGTAGAAAATTTTAATATCTTGCTTTTATCTATCATTTTAATTTTGCTAAGTTATATACTTAGTCATTAACTAATAAATTAATTAACTGCTGCTATATTACATAACTGACAAATATAACACTATTGTAGCGTAGTATTTTTCGTTACATTCAAGTTATCATCTATTATCAAATTAAGGATGTCATTGGTTTAAGTTACCGATTACGTATTCATCAACTAGTTATCAAGTGTCATCGGAATATTAACATCGATATGTTTTTTTTTTTTACGTAGTCGAGTGCATTAGCGTAGCGCATACCCCTCCGCGGGGGCGAGCGGAGGGGTTATGTCGGACTCACCGGGATAAGAGAAAAAGATGTTGAAATGATAATAATGGACTTCCCGGGATACCGACTAAACCTACCACGGTGTTCCTTGACATAACCACAATCGGTGGGGCCGCGCGAATCGTTTTCACATGCAATCGCAACCACGCCGAGGTTTCGGCCCGCCGTATGAAACGGCAGGCCACTACACAAACAGACCTGCCAAAGGTGCCCAATGGGGCACCACTAATTTTATCCCTGCTATCCCCCTGAGGGGGAGATGGATACACGATGCAGAAGCGCGCGTGGTAACACGCACGCCGCCTCTCGGACCTGGTGCTGATCGGATGGCGGGCAGGCCCACAAAGCCCACCACCCCCAGGTCAAAACTCAGGGTGGCTGGAGGCCCTCCGGCGCCCGGCTCTGCGGTTGGGGAGAGGGTTTAAGCGCTCCCTCTCCCGCTCCGCCGCCTCCTTGATGGAAATCACTTCCTCACAGAAGGAGGCGACGGCGTTCCACGACCTCTCACTCCGGACCATAGACTGAACTACGGCCGGGAGTGAGAGGGTAACCAATCCGACTGCCGCGATCAATTCACGGCGCTGCGATGTCCAGGCGGGGCAATTCGCCAAAGTATGCAGCGCCGTATCCTTAACAACGTCGCGGCAGTCACCGCAGTGGTGACAACCGGACGTCTCTTGCCAGCCTATACGACACAGGAACCGGCCAAAACAACCATGGCCAGTCGTTACCTGTGTCAGCCGGAAAGTGAGGGCGCCATGCCGCCTCTCCAGCCACTCCTCAAAAACGGGTCTTACCGCCACGATTGTGGCGTGCCCGGCACTGGGGTGCACAAGTCAATTCCTCCATTCTTCCACCAGGACCTGCCGGAGCTCGGACCGTGCCGCCTCTAGAGCGGGAGGAGCTGGTCCTTCGCCCCGAGCCAGCGCCTCCTGACGCCAACGGTAGAGCGACGCCAGAAGCGCCGCTTCCAGGTCCCAGGGCATCGATCCGGCAAGGAGGCTCGCTGCCTCCAACGAGATCGTGCGGTAGCCTGTAATTAACCTGACGGTCATTGCACGCTGAGGCGCACGAAGTACTGAGATATTACGAGCCGTCAGGTTATCTCCCCAAACTGGGGCCCCATAAAGGGCCATGGACCGCATGACCTCTTCGTAGAGCCTTCGGCAGGAGGTGCCTGGCCCCCTTAGATTGGGCAGCAGACGCGCGAGCGCTCCTGCAGCGCCCAGAAGACGGGGGCCAGACAACGAAAATGAGCTACAAAGTCCCATCGGCTGTCGAGCAAGAGACCCAGATACTTAAGGGTTGGCTCGACAGCTATGCGGACCTCTCCTACCATAATGTGGGACCCTGGAGGTGGCCGGTTCCGAGGACCGTGGAAACATACGGCCTCGGATTTAGACAGGGCCACCTCGAGGCCCAACCGCCGGATACGATTAACGACTTGTGCGACCCCAGCGGTCGCCAGTATGGCCGCCGCCCGGTGCGACTTACCCCTCGCCATGACAAGCGTGTCGTCGGCGTAGCAAATGACGCCAACGCCACGGAGGAGCGCACCTCGCAGCACCCAGTCATAACCGATGTTCCACAGGAGCGGACCCAGAACCGATCCCTGTGGAACACCGCACGACATCTCTCGCCGACTCCAACCATAGTGACCCGGGTAGATCACTACCCTTTCCGACAAATATGCCCCGACAATGCGGCGGAGGTAGGTCGGCACTTGATGAAATATAAGTGCCTCCCTAATACAACTCCAGGGCAAGGTGTTAAAGGCATTTGCGATTACTAGGGACACCGCGAAGACGACCTCGCCCTGGGACACCGCATCTTCCGCCAGGCTCCTCACGCGAAGAATAGCGTCGATAGTGAAGCGCCCGCGGCGGAAACCATACTGGTTGTCCGCCAGATCCGGGCCCACTGAAGAGAGACGCTGGACGAGGCGCTCCGCAACGATGAATTCGAATAATTTAGCGACCTCGTCCAGCAACACGATGGGCCGGTAGGCGGACGGGGAGTCCACCGGGCGCCCTTCCTTCCTGATCAGGACCAGTTTCCCCACCTTCCACTGACGTGGAAACTGGCCCTGCTCTAAGCACTTGCTGAGGAGCCCACCTAGTCGGGGCGCGAGCTCTTCTAAGACCAGGGCCCACGCACGGCCTGGAATGCCATCGGGCCCTGGGGCGGTATTCTTGCAGCGAAGTCTTGCCACCGCCGCTCGCAACTCTACTTGGGTCACTACGGGAGCCACGTCGTCGTCTAAGTCCACGTTGGATGCCATGGAAGGCGGAACCATCGGTGGAGGAGTGTGCTCCGACCGTGAGGGGAAAAGAGCGGCCACAACTTCCTCAACTAATTGGGGCCGGAGACTCTGGGACAAGGAGGGGCGCCCAAGGGCGAAGCTTGCCCCTCACCATAAGATATGGACGCCCCCAGGGATAATGGTCCAGAGTCCCCAGGAACTCTTGGCGGGCCTGATCTTTGGCCCGCTTAATAGCAATTTTGAGCCGTGTTTTAGCCGCTCTATAGGCCTCATACAGTTCCGCCTCCCTGGAAATAAAATCGGGAGGGCGGCGACGCCTCCTCCGAAGCCGGATGCCGGATGTACTGGCTTCGGGCTACCACACAAGAATGGCGTAGTTGGCCGATGTGTTTCGACCACCAGTACACCCGACGCGACGCCCGGCTGACGTGACATCAGTGAAGAAGAAAAACAAAGGTAATATGTGTGATGAATATGAGAAGAAAATTCTAATACCTTACTTTTATCTGGCATTTTGATTTTACTATGTTAGATAGTTTAGTCTCTTACTATAATAAATTTATGTACTACTAACGTATAACATAAAAGGCAAATGTGTGTACAAAGCAGGGTTTTACTGAATAACGAAAATATAAAGAAGAATTCAAAACTCAGCATGCTGACAACTTGTAACTCTTTTCCGACCTGTTGTTTAGCCAGTTCAGATTGGAAACTATAAGAAGTTACTGCTGACGTGACATCAGTGAAGAAGAAAAAAGGAAAGAATATGAGAAGATTTTGTTTTGCTTTCATCTAGCATTTTAATTTTGCTGTTTTATCCACTTAGGCTCTAATTGTAACAAATTAATGTACTGTTGCCCTATTAATTGCATAAATAGCAAATATGAGACTATAGCAAGATTGAAAAAAGAAAAAAGAAAATAAATCTAAGCTCAGCACGTAAACAACTTTTAGTTTTCCGTCAATCTGTTATTCGCACAGACGGTCGGATAACTAAGAGTAGTTACTACTGACGTATCATCAATGAAGAAGAAAAAAGAAGACAATATGAAAAGGAAATTTAATATCTTGCTTTTATCTACCATTTTAATTTTGCCAAGTTATCTACTTACTCATTACTATAATAAATTAATTAACTGCGGCTGTATTACATAATTGACAAATATGACACTATTGTAACGTAGCATTTTACGTTACAATCAAGTTATTATCTGTTAACAAATTAAGGATGTCATTGGTTTAAGTTACCGATTACGTATTCGTCAACTAATTATCAAGTGACATCGGAATATTAACTTCGATATGTTTAATGTTACTTCATTAGATGATTTAGTCTACTGCTGACCTAACATCAATGGAGATGAAAATAGAAGACAATATGAGTAGAAAATTTTAATATCTTGCTTTTATCTATCATTTTAATTTTGCTAAGTTATATACTTAGTCATTAACTAATAAATTAATTAACTGCTGCTATATTACATAACTGACAAATATAACACTATTGTAGCGTAGTATTTTTCGTTACATTCAAGTTATCATCTATTATCAAATTAAGGATGTCATTGGTTTAAGTTACCGATTACGTATTCATCAACTAGTTATCAAGTGTCATCGGAATATTAACATCGATATGTTTTTTTTTTTTACGTAGTCGAGTGCATTAGCGTAGCGCATACCCCTCCGCGGGGGCGAGCGGAGGGGTTATGTCGGACTCACCGGGATAAGAGAAAAAGATGTTGAAATGATAATAATGGACTTCCCGGGATACCGACTAAACCTACCACGGTGTTCCTTGACATAACCACAATCGGTGGGGCCGCGCGAATCGTTTTCACATGCAATCGCAACCACGCCGAGGTTTCGGCCCGCCGTATGAAACGGCAGGCCACTACACAAACAGACCTGCCAAAGGTGCCCAATGGGGCACCACTAATTTTATCCCTGCTATCCCCCTGAGGGGGAGATGGATACACGATGCAGAAGCGCGCGTGGTAACACGCACGCCGCCTCTCGGACCTGGTGCTGATCGGATGGCGGGCAGGCCCACAAAGCCCACCACCCCCAGGTCAAAACTCAGGGTGGCTGGAGGCCCTCCGGCGCCCGGCTCTGCGGTTGGGGAGAGGGTTTAAGCGCTCCCTCTCCCGCTCCGCCGCCTCCTTGATGGAAATCACTTCCTCACAGAAGGAGGCGACGGCGTTCCACGACCTCTCACTCCGGACCATAGACTGAACTACGGCCGGGAGTGAGAGGGTAACCAATCCGACTGCCGCGATCAATTCACGGCGCTGCGATGTCCAGGCGGGGCAATTCGCCAAAGTATGCAGCGCCGTATCCTTAACAACGTCGCGGCAGTCACCGCAGTGGTGACAACCGGACGTCTCTTGCCAGCCTATACGACACAGGAACCGGCCAAAACAACCATGGCCAGTCGTTACCTGTGTCAGCCGGAAAGTGAGGGCGCCATGCCGCCTCTCCAGCCACTCCTCAAAAACGGGTCTTACCGCCACGATTGTGGCGTGCCCGGCACTGGGGTGCACAAGTCAATTCCTCCATTCTTCCACCAGGACCTGCCGGAGCTCGGACCGTGCCGCCTCTAGAGCGGGAGGAGCTGGTCCTTCGCCCCGAGCCAGCGCCTCCTGACGCCAACGGTAGAGCGACGCCAGAAGCGCCGCTTCCAGGTCCCAGGGCATCGATCCGGCAAGGAGGCTCGCTGCCTCCAACGAGATCGTGCGGTAGCCTGTAATTAACCTGACGGTCATTGCACGCTGAGGCGCACGAAGTACTGAGATATTACGAGCCGTCAGGTTATCTCCCCAAACTGGGGCCCCATAAAGGGCCATGGACCGCATGACCTCTTCGTAGAGCCTCCGGCAGGAGGTGCCTGGCCCCCTTAGATTGGGCAGCAGACGCGCGAGCGCTCCTGCAGCGCCCAGAAGACGGGGGCCAGACAACGAAAATGAGCTACAAAGTCCCATCGGCTGTCGAGCAAGAGACCCAGATACTTAAGGGTTGGCTCGACAGCTATGCGGACCTCTCCTACCATAATGTGGGACCCTTGAGGTGGCCGGTTCCGAGGACCGTGGAAACATACGGCCTCGGATTTAGACAGGGCCACCTCGAGGCCCAACCGCCGGATACGATTAACGACTTGTGCGACCCCAGCGGTCGCCAGTATGGCCGCCGCCCGGTGCGACTTACCCCTCGCCATGACAAGCGTGTCGTCGGCGTAGCAAATGACGCCAACGCCACGGAGGAGCGCACCTCGCAGCACCCAGTCATAACCGATGTTCCACAGGAGCGGACCCAGAACCGATCCCTGTGGAACACCGCACGACATCTCTCGCCGACTCCAACCATAGTGACCCGGGTAGATCACTACCCTTTCCGACAAATATGCCCCGACAATGCGGCGGAGGTAGGTCGGCACTTGATGAAATTTAAGTGCCTCCCTAATACAACTCCAGGGCAAGGTGTTAAAGGCATTTGCGATTACTAGGGACACCGCGAAGACGACCTCGCCCTGGGACACCGCATCTTCCGCCAGTTTCCTCACGCGAAGAATAGCGTCGATAGTGAAGCGCCCGCGGCGGAAACCATACTGGTTGTCCGCCAGATCCGGGCCCACTGAAGAGAGACGCTGGACGAGGCGCTCCGCAATGATGAATTCGAATAATTTAGCGACCTCGTCCAGCAACACGATGGGCCGGTAGGCGGACGGGGAGTCCACCGGGCGCCCTTCCTTCCTGATCAGGACCAGTTTCCCCACCTTCCACTGACGTGGAAACTGGCCCTGCTCTAAGCACTTGCTGAGGAGCCCACCTAGTCGGGGCGCGAGCTCTTCTAAGACCAGGGCCCACGCACGGCCTGGAATGCCATCGGGCCCTGGGGCGGTATTCTTGCAGCGAAGTCTTGCCACCGCCGCTCGCAACTCTACTTGGGTCACTACGGGAGCCACGTCGTCGTCTAAGTCCACGTTGGATGCCATGGAAGGCGGAACCATCGGTGGAGGAGTGTGCTCCGACCGTGAGGGGAAAAGAGCGGCCACAACTTCCTCAACTAATTGGGGCCGGAGACTCTGGGACAAGGAGGGGCGCCCAAGGGCGAAGCTTGCCCCTCACCATAAGATATGGACGCCCCCAGGGATAATGGTCCAGAGTCCCCAGGAACTCTTGGCGGGCCTGATCTTTGGCCCGCTTAATAGCAATTTTGAGCCGTGTTTTAGCCGCTCTATAGGCCTCATACAGTTCCGCCTCCCTGGAAATAAAATCGGGAGGGCGGCGACGCCTCCTCCGAAGCCGGATGCCGGATGTACTGGCTTCGGGCTACCACACAAGAATGGCGTAGTTGGCCGATGTGTTTCGACCACCAGTACACCCGACGCGACGCCCGGCTGACGTGACATCAGTGAAGAAGAAAAACAAAGGTAATATGTGTGATGAATATGAGAAGAAAATTCTAATACCTTACTTTTATCTGGCATTTTGATTTTACTATGTTAGATAGTTTAGTCTCTTACTATAATAAATTTATGTACTACTAACGTATAACATAAAAGGCAAATGTGTGTACAAAGCAGGGTTTTACTGAATAACGAAAATATAAAGAAGAATTCAAAACTCAGCATGCTGACAACTTGTAACTCTTTTCCGACCTGTTGTTTAGCCAGTTCAGATTGGAAACTATAAGAAGTTACTGCTGACGTGACATCAGTGAAGAAGAAAAAAGGAAAGAATATGAGAAGATTTTGTTTTGCTTTCATCTAGCATTTTAATTTTGCTGTTTTATCCACTTAGGCTCTAATTGTAACAAATTAATGTACTGTTGCCCTATTAATTGCATAAATAGCAAATATGAGACTATAGCAAGATTGAAAAAAGAAAAAAGAAAATAAATCTAAGCTCAGCACGTAAACAACTTTTAGATTTCCGTCAATCTGTTATTCGCACAGACGGTCGGATAACTAAGAGTAGTTACTACTGACGTATCATCAATGAAGAAGAAAAAAGAAGACAATATGAAAAGGAAATTTAATATCTTGCTTTTATCTACCATTTTAATTTTGCCAAGTTATCTACTTACTCATTACTATAATAAATTAATTAACTGCGGCTGTATTACATAATTGACAAATATGACACTATTGTAACGTAGCATTTTACGTTACAATCAAGTTATTATCTGTTATCAAATTAAGGATGTCATTGGTTTAAGTTACCGATTACGTATTCGTCAACTAATTATCAAGTGACATCGGAATATTAACTTCGATATGTTTAATGTTACTTCATTAGATGATTTAGTCTACTGCTGACCTAACATCAATGGAGATGAAAATAGAAGACAATATGAGTAGAAAATTTTAATATCTTGCTTTTATCTATCATTTTAATTTTGCTAAGTTATATACTTAGTCATTAACTATAATAAATTAATTAACTGCTGCTATATTACATAACTGACAAATATAACACTATTGTAACGTAGTATTTTTCGTTACATTCAAGTTATCATCTATTATCAAATTAAGGATGTCATTGGTTTAAGTTACCGATTACGTATTCATCAACTAGTTATCAAGTGTCATCGGAATATTAACATCGATATGTTTTTTTTTTTTTTACGTAGTCGAGTGCATTAGCGTAGCGCATACCCCTCCGCGGGGGCGAGCGGAGGGGTTATGTCGGACTCACCGGGATAAGAGAAAAAGATGTTGAAATGATAATAATGGACTTCCCGGGATACCGACTAAACCTACCACGGTGTTCCTTGACATAACCACAATCGGTGGGGCCGCGCGAATCGTTTTCACATGCAATCGCAACCACGCCGAGGTTTCGGCCCGCCGTATGAAACGGCAGGCCACTACACAAACAGACCTGCCAAAGGTGCCCAATGGGGCACCACTAATTTTATCCCTGCTATCCCCCTGAGGGGGAGATGGATACACGATGCAGAAGCGCGCGTGGTAACACGCACGCCGCCTCTCGGACCTGGTGCTGATCGGATGGCGGGCAGGCCCACAAAGCCCACCACCCCCAGGTCAAAACTCAGGGTGGCTGGAGGTCATCTCGCGCCCTCCGGCGCCCGGCTCTGCGGTTGGGGAGAGGATTTAAGCGCTCCCTCTCCCGCTCCGCCGCCTCCTTGATGGAAATCACTTCCTCACAGAAGGAGGCGACGGCGTTCCACGACCTCTCACTCCGGACCATAGACTGAACTACGGCCGGGAGTGAGAGGGTAACCAATCCGACTGCCGCGATCAATTCACGGCGCTGCGATGTCCAGGCGGGGCAATTCGCCAAAGTATGCAGCGCCGTGTCCTTAACAACGTCGCGGCAGTCACCGCAGTGGTGACAACCGGACGTCTCTTGCCAGCCTATACGACACAGGAACCGGCCAAAACAACCATGGCCAGTCGTTACCTGTGTCAGCCGGAAAGTGAGGGCGCCATGCCGCCTCTCCAGCCACTCCTCAAAAACGGGTCTTACCGCCACGATTGTGGCGTGCCCGGCACTGGGGTGCACAAGTCAATTCCTCCATTCTTCCACCAGGACCTGCCGGAGCTCGGACCGTGCCGCCTCTAGAGCGGGAGGAGCTGGTCCTTCGCCCCGAGCCAGCGCCTCCTGACGCCAACGGTAGAGCGACGCCAGAAGCGCCGCTTCCAGGTCCCAGGGCATCGATCCGGCAAGGAGGCTCGCTGCCTCCAACGAGATCGTGCGGTAGCCTGTAATTAACCTGACGGTCATTGCACGCTGAGGCGCACGAAGTACTGAGATATTACGAGCCGTCAGGTTATCTCCCCAAACTGGGGCCCCATAAAGGGCCATGGACCGCATGACCTCTTCGTAGAGCCTCCGGCAGGAGGTGCCTGGCCCCCTTAGATTGGGCAGCAGACGCGCGAGCGCTCCTGCAGCGCCCAGAAGACGGGGGCCAGACAACGAAAATGAGCTACAAAGTCCCATCGGCTGTCGAGCAAGAGACCCAGATACTTAAGGGTTGGCTCGACAGCTATGCGGACCTCTCCTACCATAATGTGGGACCCTGGAGGTGGCCGGTTCCGAGGACCGTGGAAACATACGGCCTCGGATTTAGACAGGGCCACCTCGAGGCCCAACCGCCGGATACGATTAACGACTTGTGCGACCCCAGCGGTCGCCAGTATGGCCGCCGCCCGGTGCGACTTACCCCTCGCCATGACAAGCGTGTCGTCGGCGTAGCAAATGACGCCAACGCCACGGAGGAGCGCACCTCGCAGCACCCAGTCATAACCGATGTTCCACAGGAGTGGACCCAGAACCGATCCCTGTGGAACACCGCACGACATCTCTCGCCGACTCCAACCATAGTGACCCGGGTAGATCACTACCCTTTCCGACAAATATGCCCCGACAATGCGGCGGAGGTAGGTCGGCACTTGATGAAATATAAGTGCCTCCCTAATACAACTCCAGGGCAAGGTGTTAAAGGCATTTGCGATTACTAGGGACACCGCGAAGACGACCTCGCCCTGGGACACCGCATCTTCCGCCAGGCTCCTCACGCGAAGAATAGCGTCGATAGTGAAGCGCCCGCGGCGGAAACCATACTGGTTGTCCGCCAGATCCGGGCCCACTGAAGAGAGACGCTGGACGAGGCGCTCCGCAACGATGAATTCGAATAATTTAGCGACCTCGTCCAGCAACACGATGGGCCGGTAGGCGGACGGGGAGTCCACCGGGCGCCCTTCCTTCCTGATCAGGACCAGTTTCCCCACCTTCCACTGACGTGGAAACTGGCCCTGCTCTAAGCACTTGCTGAGGAGCCCACCTAGTCGGGGCGCGAGCTCTTCTAAGACCAGGGCCCACGCACGGCCTGGAATGCCATCGGGCCCTGGGGCGGTATTCTTGCAGCGAAGTCTTGCCACCGCCGCTCGCAACTCTACTTGGGTCACTACGGGAGCCACGTCGTCGTCTAAGTCCACGTTGGATGCCATGGAAGGCGGAACCATCGGTGGAGGAGTGTGCTCCGACCGTGAGGGGAAAAGAGCGGCCACAACTTCCTCAACTAATTGGGGCCGGAGACTCTGGGACAAGGAGGGGCGCCCAAGGGCGAAGCTTGCCCCTCACCATAAGATATGGACGCCCCCAGGGATAATGGTCCAGAGTCCCCAGGAACTCTTGGCGGGCCTGATCTTTGGCCCGCTTAATAGCAATTTTGAGCCGTGTTTTAGCCGCTCTATAGGCCTCATACAGTTCCGCCTCCCTGGAAATAAAATCGGGAGGGCGGCGACGCCTCCTCCGAAGCCGGATGCCGGATGTACTGGCTTCGGGCTACCACACAAGAATGGCGTAGTTGGCCGATGTGTTTCGACCACCAGTACACCCGACGCGACGCCCGGCTGACGTGACATCAGTGAAGAAGAAAAACAAAGGTAATATGTGTGATGAATATGAGAAGAAAATTCTAATACCTTACTTTTATCTGGCATTTTGATTTTACTATGTTAGATAGTTTAGTCTCTTACTATAATAAATTTATGTACTACTAACGTATAACATAAAAGGCAAATGTGTGTACAAAGCAGGGTTTTACTGAATAACGAAAATATAAAGAAGAATTCAAAACTCAGCATGCTGACAACTTGTAACTCTTTTCCGACCTGTTGTTTAGCCAGTTCAGATTGGAAACTATAAGAAGTTACTGCTGACGTGACATCAGTGAAGAAGAAAAAAGGAAAGAATATGAGAAGATTTTGTTTTGCTTTCATCTAGCATTTTAATTTTGCTGTTTTATCCACTTAGGCTCTAATTGTAACAAATTAATGTACTGTTGCCCTATTAATTGCATAAATAGCAAATATGAGACTATAGCAAGATTGAAAAAAGAAAAAAGAAAATAAATCTAAGCTCAGCACGTAAACAACTTTTAGTTTTCCGTCAATCTGTTATTCGCACAGACGGTCGGATAACTAAGAGTAGTTACTACTGACGTATCATCAATGAAGAAGAAAAAAGAAGACAATATGAAAAGGAAATTTAATATCTTGCTTTTATCTACCATTTTAATTTTGCCAAGTT
This sequence comes from Catocala nupta, assembly GCA_963675205.1. Classification (NCBI taxonomy): domain Eukaryota; kingdom Metazoa; phylum Arthropoda; class Insecta; order Lepidoptera; family Erebidae; genus Catocala; species Catocala nupta. The sequence continues at coordinate 35,730,123 of OY776078.1, forward strand.
ATCTACTTACTCATTACTATAATAAATTAATTAACTGCGGCTGTATTACATAATTGACAAATATGACACTATTGTAACGTAGCATTTTACGTTACAATCAAGTTATTATCTGTTATCAAATTAAGGATGTCATTGGTTTAAGTTACCGATTACGTATTCGTCAACTAATTATCAAGTGACATCGGAATATTAACTTCGATATGTTTAATGTTACTTCATTAGATGATTTAGTCTACTGCTGACCTAACATCAATGGAGATGAAAATAGAAGACAATATGAGTAGAAAATTTTAATATCTTGCTTTTATCTATCATTTTAATTTTGCTAAGTTATATACTTAGTCATTAACTATAATAAATTAATTAACTGCTGCTATATTACATAACTGACAAATATAACACTATTGTAACGTAGTATTTTTCGTTACATTCAAGTTATCATCTATTATCAAATTAAGGATGTCATTGGTTTAAGTTACCGATTACGTATTCATCAACTAGTTATCAAGTGTCATCGGAATATTAACATCGATATGTTTTTTTTTTTTTACGTAGTCGAGTGCATTAGCGTAGCGCATACCCCTCCGCGGGGGCGAGCGGAGGGGTTATGTCGGACTCACCGGGATAAGAGAAAAAGATGTTGAAATGATAATAATGGACTTCCCGGGATACCGACTAAACCTACCACGGTGTTCCTTGACATAACCACAATCGGTGGGGCCGCGCGAATCGTTTTCACATGCAATCGCAACCACGCCGAGGTTTCGGCCCGCCGTATGAAACGGCAGGCCACTACACAAACAGACCTGCCAAAGGTGCCCAATGGGGCACCACTAATTTTATCCCTGCTATCCCCCTGAGGGGGAGATGGATACACGATGCAGAAGCGCGCGTGGTAACACGCACGCCGCCTCTCGGACCTGGTGCTGATCGGATGGCGGGCAGGCCCACAAAGCCCACCACCCCCAGGTCAAAACTCAGGGTGGCTGGAGGCCCTCCGGCGCCCGGCTCTGCGGTTGGGGAGAGGGTTTAAGCGCTCCCTCTCCCGCTCCGCCGCCTCCTTGATGGAAATCACTTCCTCACAGAAGGAGGCGACGGCGTTCCACGACCTCTCACTCCGGACCATAGACTGAACTACGGCCGGGAGTGAGAGGGTAACCAATCCGACTGCCGCGATCAATTCACGGCGCTGCGATGTCCAGGCGGGGCAATTCGCCAAAGTATGCAGCGCCGTATCCTTAACAACGTCGCGGCAGTCACCGCAGTGGTGACAACCGGACGTCTCTTGCCAGCCTATACGACACAGGAACCGGCCAAAACAACCATGGCCAGTCGTTACCTGTGTCAGCCGGAAAGTGAGGGCGCCATGCCGCCTCTCCAGCCACTCCTCAAAAACGGGTCTTACCGCCACGATTGTGGCGTGCCCGGCACTGGGGTGCACAAGTCAATTCCTCCATTCTTCCACCAGGACCTGCCGGAGCTCGGACCGTGCCGCCTCTAGAGCGGGAGGAGCTGGTCCTTCGCCCCGAGCCAGCGCCTCCTGACGCCAACGGTAGAGCGACGCCAGAAGCGCCGCTTCCAGGTCCCAGGGCATCGATCCGGCAAGGAGGCTCGCTGCCTCCAACGAGATCGTGCGGTAGCCTGTAATTAACCTGACGGTCATTGCACGCTGAGGCGCACGAAGTACTGAGATATTACGAGCCGTCAGGTTATCTCCCCAAACTGGGGCCCCATAAAGGGCCATGGACCGCATGACCTCTTCGTAGAGCCTTCGGCAGGAGGTGCCTGGCCCCCTTAGATTGGGCAGCAGACGCGCGAGCGCTCCTGCAGCGCCCAGAAGACGGGGGCCAGACAACGAAAATGAGCTACAAAGTCCCATCGGCTGTCGAGCAAGAGACCCAGATACTTAAGGGTTGGCTCGACAGCTATGCGGACCTCTCCTACCATAATGTGGGACCCTGGAGGTGGCCGGTTCCGAGGACCGTGGAAACATACGGCCTCGGATTTAGACAGGGCCACCTCGAGGCCCAACCGCCGGATACGATTAACGACTTGTGCGACCCCAGCGGTCGCCAGTATGGCCGCCGCCCGGTGCGACTTACCCCTCGCCATGACAAGCGTGTCGTCGGCGTAGCAAATGACGCCAACGCCACGGAGGAGCGCACCTCGCAGCACCCAGTCATAACCGATGTTCCACAGGAGCGGACCCAGAACCGATCCCTGTGGAACACCGCACGACATCTCTCGCCGACTCCAACCATAGTGACCCGGGTAGATCACTACCCTTTCCGACAAATATGCCCCGACAATGCGGCGGAGGTAGGTCGGCACTTGATGAAATATAAGTGCCTCCCTAATACAACTCCAGGGCAAGGTGTTAAAGGCATTTGCGATTACTAGGGACACCGCGAAGACGACCTCGCCCTGGGACACCGCATCTTCCGCCAGGCTCCTCACGCGAAGAATAGCGTCGATAGTGAAGCGCCCGCGGCGGAAACCATACTGGTTGTCCGCCAGATCCGGGCCCACTGAAGAGAGACGCTGGACGAGGCGCTCCGCAACGATGAATTCGAATAATTTAGCGACCTCGTCCAGCAACACGATGGGCCGGTAGGCGGACGGGGAGTCCACCGGGCGCACTTCCTTCCTGATCAGGACCAGTTTCCCCACCTTCCACTGACGTGGAAACTGGCCCTGCTCTAAGCACTTGCTGAGGAGCCCACCTAGTCGGGGCGCGAGCTCTTCTAAGACCAGGGCCCACGCACGGCCTGGAATGCCATCGGGCCCTGGGGCGGTATTCTTGCAGCGAAGTCTTGCCACCGCCGCTCGCAACTCTACTTGGGTCACTACGGGAGCCACGTCGTCGTCTAAGTCCACGTTGGATGCCATGGAAGGCGGAACCATCGGTGGAGGAGTGTGCTCCGACCGTGAGGGGAAAAGAGCGGCCACAACTTCCTCAACTAATTGGGGCCGGAGACTCTGGGACAAGGAGGGGCGCCCAAGGGCGAAGCTTGCCCCTCACCATAAGATATGGACGCCCCCAGGGATAATGGTCCAGAGTCCCCAGGAACTCTTGGCGGGCCTGATCTTTGGCCCGCTTAATAGCAATTTTGAGCCGTGTTTTAGCCGCTCTATAGGCCTCATACAGTTCCGCCTCCCTGGAAATAAAATCGGGAGGGCGGCGACGCCTCCTCCGAAGCCGGATGCCGGATGTACTGGCTTCGGGCTACCACACAAGAATGGCGTAGTTGGCCGATGTGTTTCGACCACCAGTACACCCGACGCGACGCCCGGCTGACGTGACATCAGTGAAGAAGAAAAACAAAGGTAATATGTGTGATGAATATGAGAAGAAAATTCTAATACCTTACTTTTATCTGGCATTTTGATTTTACTATGTTAGATAGTTTAGTCTCTTACTATAATAAATTTATGTACTACTAACGTATAACATAAAAGGCAAATGTGTGTACAAAGCAGGGTTTTACTGAATAACGAAAATATAAAGAAGAATTCAAAACTCAGCATGCTGACAACTTGTAACTCTTTTCCGACCTGTTGTTTAGCCAGTTCAGATTGGAAACTATAAGAAGTTACTGCTGACGTGACATCAGTGAAGAAGAAAAAAGAAAAGAATATGAGAAGATTTTGTTTTGCTTTCATCTAGCATTTTAATTTTGCTGTTTTATCCACTTAGCCTCTAATTGTAACAAATTAATGTACTGTTGCCCTATTAATTACATAAATAGCAAATATGAGACTATAGCAAGATTGAAAAAAGAAAAAAGAAAATAAATCTAAGCTCAGCACGTAAACAACTTTTAGTTTTCCGTCAATCTGTTATTCGCACAGACGGTCGGATAACTAAGAGTAGTTACTACTGACGTATCATCAATGAAGAAGAAAAAAGAAGACAATATGAAAAGGAAATTTAATATCTTGCTTTTATCTACCATTTTAATTTTGCCAAGTTATCTACTTACTCATTACTATAATAAATTAATTAACTGCGGCTGTATTACATAATTGACAAATATGACACTATTGTAACGTAGCATTTTACGTTACAATCAAGTTATTATCTGTTATTAAATTAATGATGTCATTGGTAAGTTACCGATTATGTATACGTCAACTAATTATCAAGTGACATCGGAATATTAACTTCAATATGTTTAATTTAACTTCATTAGATTACTTAGTCTACTACTGTAATAAATAAGTGTACTATGAACGTAATTAATAAATAGCAATTATGACTCTAGAACCTTAGTTCCCAAAGTGGTCCAGGTGGACTCTCAAGCGTCCACGGGAGACTCGACGGGGGTCAACGTTGGCGTGACAAAAAAATGGGATTTCTCAATTCGTAAGCGTCCTCGAAAATGTATTTGCTTTCGATAGTGAAGAACTAAAATTTTGGCCTGACTTATATTTAATATATATTTTAAGAAGCTCAGCGGCTGTTACTTGTAAAATCTTGCATGTTCCATATTAAGTACAACGTGTCGAGATTTGCAAAGTGCCGCTGCTGCCGCAGCCGCCGTACGCAACGCTTGTTCAGACGTGCAAAGGGACGAAATATGACTTGTGTGTGCTTGCAATCTTGCAGGAACTTGTTTGTTTTTTTACCAATATAAATACGAATGCCAAGGATAAACTTTACTCATTTGTTTCCGAAATTTTGAAAAGAAAAGTAAAGTAAAGTGAATCTATGTTAGTGTTTGCCAGTGTCAGAAAAAGTAAGTATTTACCTGCCTATTTGTTATACATACTTTTATTTTACGTTGTATTATGTATATTTGTAATGTTTGCGTGCGGTAGATACGTATTAAAAATTTAATACTGAACAGAGTCATTATTAGATACTTTCATAAAAGAACAAAAAGCCGAGAAAGGTTGAATGTGTTGTCCCTACTTTTTAAGTTTTTTTTTTACCCAACTGTGTACACTTCACTAAAGGAGAGATATATTATGATTGACTTGCATGAATGTAAATATTGCAAGTTCCTAATGCTAAATGACTTAATTAACTATATTTTCATAAATTGTACGCGTCTCTACGTAGTTGTAACGTGCAACAAAGTAATAAATAAATAATAAAAATCGCGGAGGTTTGATATCAAAATATTATTTAAAAGTATTTTCTATTGAATTTACAGAATTACATCAAAATATGTTTATGAAAAAATGTTTTACATTACATTAAAATCGGTTCAGCCGTATTCATAAAACTATTATGGATTAAGATCCATAATAGAGTTTTATGAAGTGATTTACTGCTTTTAATAATATGAATCAATTTGCCGTCGGTACTTTGTTTATTTCATTGCAATAAATAATTAGGTAATCCTATTCTGTTACAATAGCCATATCTTGTTGAATAAGACCACCTTATGATTACTAAAACAAAGTTTTATTTATTTACAGGTAGGTAACTGATACGGAACATGGCTGAATCTAAGAATAAATGTCGACAGAATAGAGTTGATTATTTAAAATTTGGTTTTCTTCCATCAATAGCAGACAAGCGATTGCCCATATGCCTTTTATGCAACAAACTTTTGAGCAATGACTCTATGAAACTATCGAAGCTCATCGAAGAATAGGTAAATATTTGCAATATTTTAAAGCATTGAAGGAAATATATGAAAAGAGTGCACAGTATGTTCGCTTTGACATCTGAATGTAACGATGATGGCTTGCGGGCATCTTAGAATATCTCATTACTTATAGCGAAATCTGGAAAACTACACACCATTGGAGAACAGTTAATTTTTAAACTGTTCTGCACAAATCTCCATTTGACATACTCAAAAGAATTCCTTTGAATAACAACACTGTACAAAGAGGTATTGATGAAATGAGCTCTGATATTGAAAGTTTCTTGTGTAATTATCTACAAACAACTCATTTTTCTATTCAACTGGACGAAACAACTTTACCTGGTAATGAAGCATTATTATTGGTATATGTTCTATTTGTTATGGACGAAGAAATTCATGAAGAGCTACTATTCGCGAAAACTTTGGAGTAGGACACTAAAGGTGAATCAATATTTAATGTCCTGAGTGATTCTTTTAAGGAAAAATCGTTTCCATTCTCAAACCTTATTTTGGTGGCAACAGATGGAGCTCCTGCCATGGTCGGGCGATATCGTGGGTTTATAAGCCATCTTAAAATAATTATGCCAGAGGTAACTGCAATTTACTGTGTCATCCACCGACAACACCTGTGTAGTTACAAAAAAATTGAGTGATAGATTGCACCAATCCCTTCACTTTGTGATTAATGCAGTTAACAAAATAAGAAGCAATGCGTTGAATACGCGTTTATTTGCACAATTGTGCGATGAAAATGATGAAGACTACCAACGATTGATCTTACATATTGAAGTACGCTGGTTGTCGAAAGGTGCATGTTTAACAAGATTTTACTCACTTTTTGAATCAGTTTTAGAGTTTCTGGAAAGTAAAGATCCAGATTTAAAAGAAAACCTGATCAATTCAAAAGCAGACATCGCGTATTTGACAGATTAGACCAAAAAATTAAATGATTAACTTACAATTACAAGGGGACAACCTCAATTTAATAAAAACAAAGGCTGTAATTTCAGCTTTTCTTGGAAAATTGAAATATATTAAGCAATATATAAGTCGGCGCGGATTTTCCCAGTTTAAGAAGCTACACGAGCTTCTTAGCACTAATGAGGAGCTGATGGTAAAATTTAAAAGAGGGTATTACAAACATTTTGGCTGCTGGCAGAAATACCCAAAAAATATCCTGGACTATGGGGAATTACGAGAATGCTTTTGATAGCGTTTCCTCCCTCGTCATATCTTGTCGAAAAAGGTTTAGTGTCGTTACAGACCCTTTAACATAAAAAAGGAGCAGATTGAATATCACGGAACGGGGAGATTTGAGGTTATTCCTAACAAAACTGAAGCCAAATATTAATTATTTGCCGTCAAGTACATCCCTTCGATTAAAATTATGTCTATTTTGTGATTTTCATTTTATAAGTTACGTTTTTTTCGTGACACGGCAAAGAGATTGTAACGGACCTGATGGCAAGCCCAATTACAGTCCAGAGACAGTGACGACGACGAGGAGAAGATAGATATCTTCTAGTCGTCGTCAGTGTCAAGCCGGTCTGACCAGATGCTTCTTCACACTACGTTTGAAGGACCTAATGTCATAGAAGGGAGGGAACACATGAGCCGGAAGACTGTTTCAAAGTTGTATGGTATGGCATAAAAAGGAATTGCTGAAACTTTTGGTGCGAGACGGGATTGTGCTAACCGTCAATCGGTGATTACGAAGACCGGCACGTGTGGTTCTCAAAAGGAAGGGGGAAGGTGGGATGAGGTCAAATAACTCTTTGGAGCATTCGCCATGATAGAGGCGATAGAAAACGCTAAGGGACGCAATGTTTCTACGAAGTTGTAGCGGTTCGATGTCCTTCGTAACCTCCTGGCTGTCGATTATACGTACGGCATGACGCTGCAGTTTATCTAAGGCATCGGAGTAGGTACTTAGCGGAACCATTCCAAAGGTGCGAACAATACTCCATGCTGCTACGGACTTGGGCCTTGTACAGCAGATACCGCTGTTCAGGAGTTAAGAAACGTCGCACCTTGTTTAGAATCCCGAGTTTGCGTGCAGTTGTGTTTATTACACTCTCGATGTAATCCCCTAGAGTGAAGGTCGTGGCGGATGTCGTTGCCTAGGATGTTAAGATTATCCTGCAGTGGCAGCATGGTGCCCCGCAGAGTAGGAAGTGGAGAGAATAGGGTTTTTTTGAGCTGAACGCGCACACCTGAGTTTTCTTAGCACTGAACTGAACCAGGTTAGATGAACCCCAAGCGGATATGTCATCCAACACCCTGTTGAGATCAGTGATAAGCTTTACCCGCCTCCTCTAGTAAGTATCCTGCCAGTTGCTAGGTGGTTGTGGATGGTAACAACCATGAACCGTGCTATCGTCTGCATAGCAATGAATGCCACCAAGAGATAGCATGTCATTGATATGCAGAAGAAATAGAGTGGGAGAGAGCACGGAACCTTGTGGGACTCCAGCATTTACACTTACGGAACGTGAAGAGCATCGAGCATTTTTCGCTCGTGTAAAAAACTGGAGACCCATTGAACTAGCCGGCTAGGAAGATCATATGCCGGCAGCTTGGAGAGAAGACCGCGGTGCCAGACCCGATCAAAGGCTTTAGCAATGTCCAGCACGATTGCCAAAGCTTCGCCTTGCTTATCAATAGCCTCACCAAAGATGTGCATTAGATATGCAAGAATATCACCCGTTGACCGATTTGGTCGAAACCCATATTGGCAATCATTGATGATGGAGTGACACCCAAGGTAGCGGATTAGCTGGTTGTTAAAAATCCGCTCCATCACCTTGCAGATCACTGGGGTAACTGCTATTGGGCGGTAGTTTGATGGATCGGACCGGTCCTCTTTTTTAGGGATAGGTTGTACGTTTTAATTATATTACGACTGTTATTATCATATTACAATGTAATATGATAATAACAATAATTAACAGTATAATAATTACATATTTGAATAAATATCATACAAAAAATACACTATTTTTATTTTTACCACTCCGAATGAAGAGTTTTCTGAATGAAATAAGTGAGAATTGATTAGTTCCTTGTGCTGTGAGTAGATGCTAAAAAAATAAAGTTGGATGGAATCACTTTTTTGAATGGCCAACATTACTTTTTTTATATCCACCCACAGCACAACCAATAAATTCTCACTTATTTTTTCAAATTCTTGTAATTCGTGGTTGGAACTCAGCCGCAACGCAAATTTCCATAGTCAGAGCTAATCTTCACATTTTGTCAAGTTTTGGGCATATGGTAGAAATATGGCTGCAGGAGATCCACCGGAACCAGCTAAATTTTGAAAGTGGTCTATGAGAAAAAAAGTCTGGGAACTTCTGCTCTAGAGCATGATTGAAGAAACGAAACTATAAAGAAGAATTCAAAACTCAGCATGCTGACAACTTGTAGCTCTTTCGCGATCTGTTGTTTAGCCAGTTCGTCTTAGAAACTATAAGTAGTTACTGCTGAGTTGACATCAGTGAAGAAGAAAAAAGAACAGAATATGAAAGGAAAATTTAAAATCCCAACTTTTATTTGGCCTTTTTAATTTGGAATATTATATTCTTAGTCTAATTGTAATTAATTTATTTAATGCTGCCGTATAACATAACTGGCAAATGTGTCTATGAAGCAAGTTTTTACAGAAGAAAGAAAAACGACGTGAAGATAACAAAGTTTAGCACGCTAACAACTTGTAGTTTTTATCCAACCTGTTATTCACACAGTTGGGTTTGCACTATAAGTAGTTACTGCTGACGTGACATCAGTGAAGAAGAAAAACAAAGGTAATATGTGTGATGAATATGAGAAGAAAATTCTAATACCTTACTTTTATCTGGCATTTTGATTTTACTATGTTAGATAGTTTAGTCTATTACTATAATAAATTTATGTACTACTAACGTATAACATAAATGTCAAATGTGTGTATAGAGCAGAATTTTACAGAATAAAGAAAACAAAGCTTAGCACACTGACAACCTGTAGCTTTGTCCAACCTGTTATTCACCCAGTTTGGCATTTAACTACAATACCTAATTATAAAAGGTTTCCTTTACCTAGTATTTTTAATTTATCTTATTAAATAGTTTATAGCCCAATACTGTAATGATTTAATGCACTGTTAACATATAACATAAATAGTAAATGCAACAAAATAGGACAGTTTACAGAAGACAGAAAAACTATAGTACGTAATCTGGCACGTAGTAGTATGCTGCTATATAGTATGTAACCTGGGTGAATAACAGAATGCTGAGACGTGGTGACTTGTGAAGAAGAAAAATAAACTTGCCGTACAACTACATATTGTAATCTCAAGCAATCTAGTTATTCATGTCTTGTCTTGTCTAGTTGTGTAATGTATTGTGATTTTAGAGGCTACACTGACCTCATTGTTTCCAAATCTAGTACAGTCATCATTGAGCCTTAATAGTTGTAACCGTCCAGGCGTTGTACCACAAAAACATTCTCAATGACATTATTCGCTAGAAAATAATATGGTTTTATTCTGTTATTCATGCTATATGAATATATTATATATGTACTAATATAACAACATAAAAACCAGAAGTCTAATCAGATAATTTGATTTAAAACAAAATCAGAGATGAATTGCCTCCCTTCGGCCAGACATATACGTATTTATATATCAAACTGAGACACCTTAGGCCACAATTCTTTATTTTAATACTTACTACTTATTCGGCGTATTAAATAAAAAAGAAATTATAAAAAATGTAATGTTTGATATTTTTTTTATCCCGGCATTATATTACAGAATTAATAAAATAAATAATACATAAAAATTCTACCACATACACACAACACCATCTAGCCCAAACTAAGCAGAGCTTGTACTATGGGTACTAGACAATGGATAAACATACATATATACATATTTTTTTGTAAATACTTACATATTATACATACACCCAGACCAAGACAAATATTCATGTTCATGCACATAAATGTTTGACTTGTGCGGGAATCGAACCTGTGACCTCAGGCGTAGCAGTCGTTTACACTAACCACTTCGCCATCGAGGCTGAAGAAGAATGATAATTAGTTTTTATTGCATAGAAAAAAAAAATTTAATAAAACATGTTACGCTACCTCGTTGCTACGTGAAAGAAGTATAAAACCAACAAACATACTTTTGCCTTTATAAATTATGGTACGGGAGAGCGAGGCTACAAGTTTCGATTTTCAGTTAATCTCAAAATTTGTTAAGAATACTTCACTTTAATATTCCTTGGCTGCGATTAAAATCAACCCACGTATTTCACTTTGCTATTAAGATAGTTATCTGGGTCATTTATTATGAGATTTATTTGTTATTATTTTTTTTATAACCAAACTCGGAAAGTAACAACTTACCCCGACTCGGGGCAAGTTGTTAACAAGTCGGGGTAAGTTGCTACCATATCTGTTAAAGCTATTATTTGTGAAATAAAAATAATAAATGATTAAACCAAGTCTGTTTATTCATTGGTAATTAATCAACAATAATCAATAATAATTAATCCATATATATCAGGTACTCCGTGGCTGTCATACATCCTGAACCGTTTCCTGCGCCGATAGATTCAGGACCACTTTTTATAAACAAATCCTTGTATTTAAGCCTTGGGAATATAAACATGGGAGGAACTGTATGACCTAATGCATTTACTGCCAGTTTGACAGTAACTAATGTCCCGCGTTCAGCGGATACTATCGCCCCTATTTGTTTAATTTCCTTCTTGGCCACGATTTTCTTCGGCTTTAGGATTGTGGTGACGCCCGTTTCGTCTAAATTATATATTCTTGAAGGTCGAAATTTATATTTATCCAACACTGTGCTCAGTTTTATAAAAAAATCACCAACATTATTGTGTTTATTGAATGATGTCACCCTACTGGCACTTGTTGACTGCGGTGTTCTCATTGACAGATCAGAATTTCTTTTTACAAAACCAGTTAGCCAATCTGGACCAGCTTTTCTATTTTTATGCCAAGTTGATGGAATATTGGGAGCATTGAATTTTAGTGCAGATTCGTACGCTATTTTTTTAAGTTCTTCTGGCAGAAGGGCGAAGAAAAATGAACTACACTTTAATCTACACTCTGGAACTTATCGTCCTGTTCCTCCATAAATACGTTTCTTGCTTTTTTGAAGCCAGTCGTGATATTTTTTTCTTCAGATCTTCCTTTTTTACGAATCTGTACAATGTCATATGGCAAATGTCTAGCTCTCTGGCAACAGTTTTTATTTGTCTGCCATCTTTGATTACTGCATTCGCTGCTGTTTGCACCAACTCCTTTGATACTGAACCTCTTGTCGATTTCCGTGTGTAAGTCCGCATGCTATAAAAGAAAATAACAATATTTTTACCTCATTATTGGTACAAATGAATTGGGGCAAGTTGTTCTGAGGTCACAACCTGCCCCAAAAAACAGGAACATCTAACCCCAATCATACATGTTGAATAAAAATCAAAATATAGGTTAGGTTACAAAACAAACGTAATTTACGCATAGTGTATCACAACAATAGATATATCCTCACATTGAAACACTTAAACAATGAACGCTAATCGTTAAAATTCGTGAAACAGACCAAAAATGCTAAATACGAAAATATTTACTTACGTGAATCAGCGACGCACGTGCTGCCGTTCCAATATTCCCGTCGCCACATCATATATATATTAGTCTATGGTCGCCACTGGCCTGATGAAGATGATCGCCGTCGGTGCACTTTGGCATTGCATTTTACGACGCGTTTACTCAATATTCCTATCCCTTTTCCTCGCAATTCCTATTTCAATCGGAACAACTTACCCTGGTAACTTCTAGCCCCGCGCTCCCCTACATAGACATACTTTAGACACTGATACTTTTTATACTAATACCATGAAATAACCACTTTAGGCAGCATTTATTTGTTTATTCTTATTTCGTTTATTGTTGGTTTACTGGTTCAAAAACGTCAAAATGAAAGCTGCCAAGTTCTTCAATGAGTTATTTAGAAAATACTTGAAAACGCGGACAATAAAAATAGTTGAGAATTATACATTTTATATTTAAATACTAAATTAGAAGCTGGCAATCCATAAGTTACAAATGAAATAATACAGTTTTAAATAAAGGTATCCGAGCGTTGTCATGGTTGGCCTTGATGCGGAGTGAAATCACCATAATATGCAAGGGATTGATATAATACCACTAGAAATGTTGCAATTCATACTGCAAAGCGAACCATCACAATGCAGTAAATTTGACAGTATATCCATTATGTTCTGTTTATCCTGTGTAAAAAGAGAGTCCTATCATGATAATACCTGATCACACAAAGAAACAGTAAGTGCCATAACTCCCACGCAACTTAAAAAGGAAAGGCGTAGCTCTAATAGTCCAAGTTGTCAGCCCGGCTGTATAATGCCTGTATATGTATAAAAACTCCTCAATTTATATACATCATCATGTAAAACGTTGTAAACTAAACATTGTTTGATTTATAAAGCTGGTTTTGTTTGTATAACTGACATAATGGTGACAATTCTGCTGTAATTTTCACAAAAGTAAAATAAGTCAAAATTTATCTAATTTTAGTTAAAAGATTTCGTGTAGGGCATTCTCCTTTTCCATTGAACTAAATTTGGATTTCGTTTAGACAGCACCAAATTCGATTATGACAATCCAAAATTGAACTGAGGCAGTAATACCGGTATTAAAAATACTTAATACTACAGAATGAAAAAAAAGAGAGAACGAAAGAAAAATGTAGTAATATTTTTGAGCATTGTGAAGTGTATGAAAATAATTGTTTACACATATTATAAAATAAACGGTGAGGATTTTTTTTTTCTTGCTATAACTCTAATAAACAATTGAATACCTTAACCTGGCAACCCACCTCATAGTTTTGATTTTGAGTGTTATCTATGCTAGTATATTTGACATGTAGACAAGGACGCACAAAGACAAAGAGTATAACTCTTCACGTTGACATTTAATGTCAACTATACTGCCTTAGACCCACGAACAATAATTGGAGTAGGCAACAGGCCATCACTGAAAACTACCGAGCATAAGATTGTTTCCCCATTAATGGTGGTTCCGAAGTAAGCACACGGATCTAACTTAAGAACAGAAAGGTAAATAAAACCTTGACATTACAATAAATCTAAACCCAAAGTTAAAGCTGTGCATGTTTATGCAACAAAACTAAAGTTTTCTTCTAAAGAAAAATAATAAAAGTAGAAATTGCAGCATTGCAGAAAGTGAGCATACCGATAGCACATTATTTATTCATTATACACAATGAAGCCATCAGATAACAAACAATAAGTTTTCGTAACATTTAGCAAAATATTACGGCATCTTATTATTTATCAATGTGCATATTTATACATCATATTAACATCTTGCTATACTAAAAATATCTTGTATAAAAAAGGCACATCCATATTTTACTAGCTCTGGGAAAAAAGTGATACTTTTATTAATACTGTTATCACAGCTATACACTTGAAATATTTCTTTATAACATACTTGTTTGTTGAATTAAATATATAGTATCATGTTCTATGCAGATCTTAGAAATTTATGTAGTTCTGTTAGTAGTGTACTAGAAACTGAAGCATTTTGTGGGTACTTAATCTATATACATATATAAAAAATATATTAACGTTTCTTAGTCTCACAAAAACTCGAGAACGGTTGAACCATATTGGTTCAAATATTTTTTAAAAGGTTAGAAATTATTAAGAAATTTCAATGAAAGTATTAAAAAAGTAATAACTCTTTTATTCTCCTATACAAATTGTTCAAATCTGTCAAAAAAAAAGACTATAGACAAATGTGACTTAATATGTTTATTCATTGAAATTAAACTACTATATACGGATTTTATCGCGTTGTTTATTTATCACTGTATTACAAAATTTTGAAAATATTACACTACTACTACTATTGATTTTATTTTACTATTTTATTTGTAAATTCGTGAATGTTAATTGAATTAACACAAAATTAATTGAATGCCTGATTTTTAATTCGGATTAGATAGTTTAATTACAACACAGTAACAATTAGGTTTATCAAAAAAAAAGCAAAATCAATTTAAAGCTTTTTGATAAACAATATTTAGCCTTTGGTCCTACCACTAGATACATTATTACGTTCATTAGTTTATGGGATGGGAAGCGATTTTAAACACTTTTTGGCCAATATTCAAAAATATAACAGTTGTTTTTAAATGACGTCGTTCGGAGCAACGCACATTGCACAGGACAATTTCATGCCCACTTTCAAGGTATACTATATATATACTATAATAGTTTTTGGATAACATTAAAATTTGTTTTTGTTTTAGAAATAATTAATCAAAATCATAAACAATTGTAGATACAAGGACAAATTTATCACTTAGTGGGAACGCTGTTACCACTATCAGATGCTGATCATCAATATTTACTTTTATGGACAATACAGATCCAGAAGTTGATAGGCGCTGTGCTTACTGCAAACACTTCTTCACCAGAACAACGATTTAGTCAAAATGTCCAAACTAGCATTGGATCGGATGCCATCTGACAGCCATAATATCGTCATTAGAATTGACAAAACACCTACTGGTAAGCACGGACGGAGGTTTAATTCGCCGACAATCGACGAAGTGGCTGATGTCATTGTCAGAGAAAATCTAGAGATATCGTGCTTCATCGAATCTTCAATTCGAAATTTCAATCTGAAACGCACAGGAGTTATGACGCCTTACATTATCCATTAGGTAATTTTCTGGCAGGGGGAAGACGAATACTATTTCAATATCAAAATAGTTAATCAAGTAAAAGGTAACTAGATTAAATAAGATCACTTAAGTAATACACGTGTAGTAGATACATGTACGTAACCGTTTATCATTGTGACGTTAATCGCCTAGGCGCCCGTCGAGTGCGAGCGCACGTAACTAGCCACCACCCGCAACCGGTGCCGGACTATATAAACGGAGGACGGTGTCAGACGCTCTCTTCCAGCTGGCTTCAACATCAAGCTAAGTGTCCTTACTTCTGAGGAACCGCGGAGCAAGCCCTTTTTACGAACCACGCCCTGTCTACTGTTCGCGTAGGATTGTGAACCTATCTAGTGAATATTGTTAAATACATATAACTGATTTTTCATTACTAGGCAATTAAAAGTGTTAATTGTTGATCTATCTTTAATTAATATCTGCACAACTTAACCATAAGACACCACGCCCCTACGGCCTGGCCTGTCCTATTTCTGATGATCAGATCCCTAGTGAATAACCACATAACAGGTTACATCATTTATGCTTTCAGACGCTGAAACCAACAAAAACGTTAGTAATATTATCTTCTGTTTACGCGAATGTTATTCATTGAAATTAAACTACTATATACGGATTTTATCGCGTTGTTTATTTATCACTGTATTACATAATTTTGAAACTATTACATTACTACTACTACCATTGAATTTTACTAATTTATAAGCTTATAAAATTAATTAAACTATTAAATCTATTTATATTTATTTCATTTGTTACGCCGACGACACACTTGTCACAGCGAGGGGTAAGTCGCACGGCGCGCTCTCGCGCCTGCAGCCCAGCCTTGGGGGGCCAAACACCTCCTGCCGGAGGCTCTACGAGGGGGTCGTGCGGTCCATGGCCCTGTATGGGGCCCCAGTTTGGGCAGACAGCCTGACGGCCCGAAACATTTCGGCGCTTCGTGCGCCACGGCGCGCCATGGCCGTCAGGTTGATAAGAGGTTACCGCACGAACTCGTTCGACGCTGCGAGCCTCCTCGCGGGATCGATGCCATGGGACCTGGAAGCGGCGCTCCTGGCGTCGCTCTATCGTTGGCGCCAGGAGGCGCTAGCTCCAGGCGAAGGACCGGATCTTCCCGCTATCAAGGCGGCAAGATCCGAGCTCCGCCAGGTCCTAGTGGCGAATTGGAAGGAGCGACTTGTGCACCCCAGTGCCGGGCACGCCACGATCGTAGCGGTAAGTCCCCTGTTTGAGGAGTGGCTGCAGAGACGGCATGGCGCCCTCACCTTCCGGCTGACACAGTTGGCCACGGTTGTTTTGGCCAGTTCCTGTGTCGTATACGCCGGCAAGAGACGCCCGGTTGTCACCACTGCGGCGACTGCCACGACGTTGTTGAGGACATGCCGCTGCACACTTTGGCGGTTTGCCCCGCCAAAGTGTGCAGCGCCGTGAAAAAAAAAAAGTCTGTCCCTATATCACAGATTTATGGTAAAAGGTAAATGACAACTCACTGATAAAGTTTTGATTTCTATTTAATTGAAATATGAACATACTTTAAAAAAAATTGTTATGATAGATAGCACATGATCTTCCTACCATATAACAATAGTTACATATGTATTTATTGATTATAAAATAATTATTCTAGTATCATTTATTTTTGTTCTTGTCAGTGTTTCTACTGCAAACTCTGCTATAAATTATATTGTTGTGGCTCTGAACGCGGCTACATTGGCTGCATTGTCGGAGGCACTCGTCAATTTCTTGTGCGTTCAGGTGTTGCGGCATCCAGGAGCAAAAATACCCACATCAGTTCCGTCCGTGAATCTCCACCTAATTATGTTCTCCTTGCTCCGCCCTACTTGACTCTGACATATAGTTAAAGACTTCTAGATCACCCCTGGTGACCCATAATTAGGCGTTTCAGGCGACACAAATAGGTTTGGTAAGGTAATTCCGTCCTATCAAAGGTGCGCCTCACTTTTAGTGGCTCCAAGGTTAATGGCACACTCGAAAGAACTTTTGCGGCTCTTCATATATTTAAAAATTCCACTGTTTAAGCCTCAACTACCAAATCTCTAGGAAAACTAAACTTCGTATCGCGCTTCGTATCATATTATCAGATGTCATCTAATATTAGTTTGACGTTTCCAATTTTAGATAATTTTTGACGTTTAAACCGTACAGCAGAATGCAAAAAGGACTAATTTGAGTAAAGTAACCAATTTTAATGCTGTCATACTAAAATAAGTTTAGTTCTGTCAATTTTAACGATTTCAAAATACGAAATGTCTTTTGACAAGACTAAACAAAATTTGAGTGATTTTAAGATTAGTTTAGAGAATTTTGTGACAACAGAATTGGCAGCAATTTTCATTGAAAATTCAACTCGCAAACTGTTCACTAAAACATTGACTAACAATGTAAAATTGAGATAACACAGACACTGGCTTATTTTTACATTCACATTTAAAATTTATCTCGTTTGCTCGCGTGATTAAAAACCACGTAAAAACTACCAGTCTAGTGAATGTGTAAAATAAATTACACAAGCAGTTCATTCATATTGTTTAATATATATTTATACTAGCTTTTGCCCGTGACTTCGTCCGCGTAGAAGTCGAAAATGGTTCTAATAGGATTTTAATTGGTTCTTTACGTTATTATTTTTGTGATAACATATAAATTACTAGCTGACTCGCGCAACTTCGTCTGCTTCACATAAGAGATTTTTCCGTTCATGCAACATTTTTCATTGCTGCACCGCTCCTATTAGTCGTAGCGTGATGTTATATAGCCTTCCTCAATAAATGAACTATCTAACACTAAGAAAATTTTTCAATTCGAACGATTAGTTCCTGAGATTAGCGCGTTCAAGCAAACAAACAAACTCTTCAGCTTAATAATATTAGTATAGATTACGTTAAAATGTTTGAATACTTATAAAATATAACAATCTTTACTATAGTGTAGGGATTTAAAGGTTAATTTAACATGAAAATAAAATAAAACTATATTATATTTTATGAACATACAGCTGGCTGTGGGAGAAGCAGTTTTCTCTCAAGTTTACTCCTGCTACCTTAAGAGTTTAACCTTAAACAATATTTTTTGTTTTTCCTTCGAGTGCTACAATCACCAGGCTACTCTGTACGCTTATTTTGGAGCATGCCACATACAACTGGCCGTGAGAGAAGCAGCTTTCTCTCAAGTCTACTCCCGCTACCTAAGAGTTTGACCTACATATGTCCTATCGACTGGCCGCGCAGCAACGGCGTCCGGGCGGGGCGCAGGAGCGAGGCGCACGGCTGAGTCTGTTGTTTAGGACGGGCCCGCATTCCGCTAAATATTTAATAACAAACTTTGTTGGCAAGTCACCTCCAGAATAACTTTCTACCTCTTTTTAACCCCGTTAGGGGATGAATTTCAATAAAATACGAAACACGTCTTCCTTCAATTCTGTTAAAGAATGTTTATGCAAGATTTGAAGTAGTTTGGATCAAGGAATCACGTTGTCCCATACAAACTTTTCTCCCCTTTTTACCCCTTTAGGGGTAGAATTCCAGAAAATCCTTTCGTATCGGCTGCCTACGCCATACAAAGAACATACCCTCCAAGTTTTAGGTCACTACGATCAGCGGTTTAGGCTGCGCGTTGATCCGTCAGTCAGTCAATCATTCAGGACAAAGCATTTTATATGTATAGATTATAGAATATTATGTGAATGTTTTTATATAATTTAATGCTAATTGCGGTGGAGATAATTGAGTGCACAGCTGAATTTAAGTGATGGCCTCGGCATTTCCAGTGCGCTTTGTTCACGGGTATTCACGGATGTATGTTCCATGTCTCTGTGCTTGTACAACCGTTATCTAATATCACCTGGACTATGTTTGTACTGATAAAACATTTTTAGTAGCCATGTTGCCTTATACACTTTCGTTAATATGTTGATATATTCAGGCTTCTAAAATGTATAAACTTTAAAGCAAGTTTGATGGAATGTTGTAGTGAACATTTTATATCAAAATATTAGCTAATTGGGCTGTATGATTATCTATTAATACGCGAAGCAAAAACTTTGTACCTCTTTTGCGAACGGAGCAGTATGCAATTTGGCACAGTTAAAGTTTATATGGACAAGGAGGGGCGAATCCTAATATTTTCATAAAATATGCATTAGAAATACATTAAATTAATGAAAAACCACTACACGCACACAACCATACATTTGACACACGCGGTCGAATCGCGTTCGTACTAAGTATTTCGACATTGTTCGTCTGACGTCGCACAATTCTTTGTAACTATGGTTACCTATACCTTTTAATAGAGAAAAACAGAAAACAAAGTAGCAAGCTTAGGAATTTTTGTCGAATTTTGACCACAAGGCGACCGCTAGTTCTTATAAAAAGTCTACTGCTGGATCTGGCTTATAAATATTTTGTTTATAATTTCATGATGCAGCGCTGGTGCAGTCGTTGTGGTTTCTACTGCTGTATTTGGGGTTTGGCTTTGATTACTGTGTCGAAGAACATGTTATTGGTTATATTTGCCTTGAAATTCTCAATAGTAGCATTTCAGAAATGTGCCCGCTAGACAACGACTAACAAAAGGCAAGCCCGCTATGACGTAGCCCTTGTTCGCTTGACCTAAACACGAAGCTGGTGTATGTAGGCTTAACACCTTTGATTATTTCTACAAAGATATAGACGTGATAGGCAAAGACGTCAATAAGAAAACAATCTTGTAATCTAGTTGCCATATAATATTTTATAATGTATAAATTACTGTTACATGTTACATAATGCATACATTACTATTGATACCGGGGTCGCAAAATGTTAAAGTCTATAAACGAACATTACATATACAAAAATATATAGAGAACCTTATCTTTTCACCACGTAAATGTATGTAAAAAATCACTAAGTTCTACTGTTGTTAGCAAACTCCTCGCCAGTAATATGGTAATTTTTGCAAAGTGGATACAGCCGGGCAGGGACTAAACCAAAGCGTTTACAATCAAGGTGGAAGTCAAACTCATATTGGATCAGGTGAGTTTTATAGGCCAAAGGGGACCAGGAAGATGGCTATGGATGCATATACTCGTAATTATATGCTAATGTAATTTTTGATATCAACATCCCGTGAAATATAAAGTGTAAGATTCCCATCGAGTAAATATCCTTTTATGCGTATATTTATATCAAGTACCAAAGTATGTTTCACGCTTCAATAAAATCGCTCATAAAATAATAGGGCAACGTTACGTTAGCTAATATTACATGACTGAAATGACTACTTGTTACGGCGATATTTCAAACCATATTAGATTCTATTCCAACGTAGAAATGGTTGGTATTTAGACATATTGTTTGGTGACGTAGCATGGAATACTACGCCGCGTATGCTTACGTGCTGTCATGGAAACCTGACGTGATTTGGTTGACCGTGCTCCGTGGTTATTACCAAGTTAGGACTAGTTTCCTGTCACATCGTCTACCTCATACGCATAGAATAAAATGCCTCCAGCATGGGACGTTCTCACCCATATAATTTGGGTAGATCGATGGCATAGTAACAGGACTGAGAAGCCATTGGGCAACGGCTGAACATCTATCATTTTAGAGATTGGGATGATGATACTGAAGCCAGAAATGCCCTAACGATCTAATTTGTCTGACATCTGACACTGAGTGTAAATAGTTTGCTGTCCTAAGACCTCAAGCTCAATATTCGGATTATTTTTCTGTAAATACATTCCAGAAGCTACATACAGCAGCACGGAAAGTAAAATGGTGCCCGGCAGAAGTTCCTACTACATAATGTGGAATCTTAGATCATAGTTGTCGTAAGCGTATTACAGTACTCCTTATGGGTATGTTAGAGGCCTCCTAGTTACAATTAGAGCAGGATGTGTTGCTGTCTGGCCTTTCTAACTTTATAGCGTCTATTATAACAAAATTACTTATCAGTGAGTCAGTGTAAGAAAACTAAAACATCGATCTTTTAGTTTGCTTATGGACACACTGCTAAGAAATAAACAAAACAAGTACAATATTCTATTTCATTTATGACTATTACTTAGGTGCTTATAATAGAAATCAGAGGAAATCGCATTTCATAACTTATTTCTACGAAAATAGAATATTTTAATGTACTTTATACAGCAAGTCGGTTTATATGTCTCGTAAAAATATTGCCCTCCAACCATATTCTTCCATTCTTCTAAACACTCTTAAAGTTTATAGAGAATATTGTAACATTATTTAAGTCTTTCCAGTACGATCATGCAAGCATCTCATATAAAGCTATAGGTAAAATATATATTACTGTATATTGAGCTATGCAGCACTGCAGCTGTCGACGAATCTACATTTCAGCTAAATAGATTCGTTCATCATTATCCGTATTGCAATTCAAAGTAGCTTAAATTGGTATCGGGTTTGCTATAAATAAATGATGGCAATTAAAACTAGATTTGCATGCAATACCCGATTATAGCTTAAACTGTTTTGTTGCGAAACTATTAAAATACGGAATCTGTTTTTGTTATTAACCTGTAATTTTGAAAGACGGTGATCACACCACGATGTTCTACCGATATCAGAAGATAGACCTTTTATTTCTATGTAAAGGATCTATGCTTCTTTCCTTAAATAAAACGATGATTACTTTGATATTCACGGATTTAATTCAGACAACCGTTCGGTACAACCGTCAAAAGCGGAATGCCTACATCGTTACTTCACTTCTACGTCAAAACGTCATTCGTAGTGTTGCCATAAATAAATCATAATTCGGTACAATTTAATATTATTACATTACTAAAAGGAACTAAAATTAATGAGCCTAATATTAATATATTATGATGTTATGATAAATGCACTTAAATAAATACTATACAATTATACATTACAATTATTAACATCTTGTATCTTGGCTGATTAACCTTACAGCTCGGCCATCCTAATTACATAAGTGAGTCCTCTCACTAGTTCTGTGGTGGTTTACATAATAACAAATGTTATACAAAGATAAAAAAAAACAATAATAAAAATAATGTTACTAACTCAATTTTATACAATCTCATGTAAGATAATTAGACAATTAGATTCATCTTAAGGATAGACTTACTTCAAGTCATCACAGTCGTAATCACTGTCTTTATTTTCATACTATTAATATTGTAAACATAATTATATCGTATTCTTTGCGTTATTACATCTAAGTTTATTTTACTCTTTAAATAAATCACAAATCTTTGTTACAATTCAATTTCATTAACCCTCTGCAATCTTTAAATAAATTACAAATCTTAGTCACAATTCAATTCATCAAACATCTGCGTTCTCATCTGCTTCTTGCGTAATCTGTCACTGTCTATGGCCATCTGTGCGACACCGTTATCATGGTGCCATTCAATGTCTGCACTGACCACTCGTGACTGATAACGCTCAAGTCTTAATCACTATCTTGCAATCATATGTGCGACACCGTTATCATGGTGCCATTCATTATCTGCACTGATTGCTCATCTGTTTCTTGCGTAATCTGTCACGGTCTATGGCCATCTGTGCGACACCGTTATCATGGTGCCATTCAATGTCTGCACTGACCACTCGTGACTGATAACGCTCAAGTCTTAATCACTATCTTGCAATCATATGTGCGACACCGTTATCATGGTGCCATTCATTATCTGCACTGATTGCTCATATATATATATATATCGGGATGTCAGCGTTCTTAGTGTTGACACACACACATACACACATAGTCTACTCATTATTATCGGGGACATTGATCAATTGGAAGTAATTTAATCATAGAAGAACTATTGTTGAATTTAACAAAATGTTGCTTCGCACTAACTTCTATTTATATCACTCTATCTCTCTTTCTGAACCCTCACTCTGATCACTGGCAGTGCTATCACTAAAGTAACCCTTAAAGTTCATCCAGGGATGAATTTTGTCTAGCGCAATAACATTTTCGTATCTCTTGTTGCCCTTTCTCGTTAAGGGAGTATCTTCAACGAGGAATCTGTCATTTGGTAGTATTTTAACGATCCTATAGGGACCTTGGAATTTAGGAACGAGTTTCTGTGATTTTCCTACATGATCTTTGTCTACTACAGTTCTTTCTATTCTGACCAAGTCGCCTACGTTATATTTTCTCTGACTTTTTCTACGTTTATCAAACTGCCTTTTAGCATACTCCTGTTGTTTCTCTATTCTTTTCCTAACATTAGACCTCAATCTTTCTAATGCATCACCGTCAATTCGCTCAGTTGTTTCGGTAATTACATTGGCCAACACATTTTCAGACGCGTTCATTAATTTGCACCCAAACAACAGCTCGGAGGGACTTTTCCCTGTTGTCTTATTAATAGTGGTATTAATACCTAGCTGTACTTCGCCGATATAATCGTCCCATACATTGTCATTTCCGCCATGACATTTTGCACTCAAAGCGTCAGTTATGGTCCGATTAAATCTTTCGACCTGTCCATTCGCTCTTGGGGTAGCTACTGCATTCAAAATATGTTTTATTTTTAATTTATCCGTAAAATCTTTAAATTTTCCACTCGTAAAACAAGAACCACGATCCGTTATAAGGCGAGTGGGAACTCCAAAATAGCTAAAGTGTTCCTTAAATACCTTGATTGCCGTAATGGTTTTAGTATCTTTCACAGCTCGTATATTAATATATTTAGTGAAAGCGTCTATGATCACGAGTACGTACATGTTACTCCTCTTAGAACGAATGAACGGGCCCAAATGATCGGCATGAAGTGTATGGAATGGTTTTTCCAACTTAGGTATAGGGTGAAGCATCCCTTCCTTAGCCCCCCCAGGCGCCTTGTGATGCGCACACTCTAAACAAGCAGCTACATACTTTTTAACAAATCTACGTATTTTTGGGAACCAAAATGTGCCTCTTATGCGATTCAAAGTTTTTTCGAAGCCAAAATGGCCCACGTCATCGTGGTTCATTCGCAAAACTTGCCATCTACAGCCCCTGGGAACTACCCATCGCAATCCTTCATCTAATATTCTATATACGTAATTACCCTTCAACTGGTAATTATTACGCACCTCGGCTACGAATTTAGTCTCATCGTCCTCTAATATGTCTCTTACGCGTTTTATCTCACTGTCATCAGCCTGTACTGTAGCAATCCAGTCGCGAATATCTAAATGTAAAACATCAAAAACGTGTTCAGTGTCTACATCAGTAGGCTCACTGACAGGTCCGCGGCTAAGCGCATCCACATGAGCCATACTCGAACCCGGTTTATATTCGATTTCGCAATCGTACTCCTGGAACTGAATCCACCAACGGGAAATTCGTGGTATAAGATCCCTTTTTGTAAGGGTAGTACGAAGAGCATTGCAATCAGTGACTATCTTGAACCTCAACCCTAACAAATAAACTCTAAAGCGATTTAACGATGCGACAACAGCTAAGGTTTCTAATTCAAAAGAATGAAACTTCTGCTCGTCCATTGTAGTTTTACGGCTGTAATACGCTACTGGTCGTAGTAACCCATCTATACCTCGTTGCAAGAGAATTCCCGCAACACCTAGTTTCGACGCGTCTGTGTGCAATTCGGTTTCTAAGTTAGGGTCGTATAAGGCCAGTATAGGACGCTCAACCAACTTTGCCTTTAAGGTTTTAAACGAATCTGCCTCCTCGGTTGTCCATTTCCATTCAAATTTAGACTTTAATAGATCTGTCAGAGGGCGGGCGATCAGGGCGAAGTCTTTAACGAAGCGACGAAAGAAACTAGCCAAACCGATAAATCGCCTGACGTCATGAACGTTCCGCGGTATCGGGAAGTTATCAATAGCTAACGTTTTTCGCGTTCCTGGACGTATCCCCTGGCCGCTTACATGAAAACCTAGAAACTCTAGCTCAGTGCAGAAGAAACTGCATTTCTTTACCTTTAGGGTAAGCCCTGCGTCTTTCAAAAGTTGGAGTACCTCCTCTAGTCTTTTCATTCCTTGATTAAAGGATTCTGAAGGAATCAAAACGTCATCCATATATACAATCGTATAATTAACTTTTGACAATATTTTGTTCATTGCCCGTTGAAAAACGGAGGGGGCATTAGCTAGTCCAAAAGGCATGCGTTTAAATTGATATTGCCCGTCGGGAGTCACAAATGCGGTTTTATATTGGGATTTTGCCTCTACTGGAATTTGGTAGTATCCTGATGCAAGATCAAGACTTACGAATAAGGAATTACCGGCTAACCTGTCAAGCTGGTCATCGATCAATGGCAGTGGGTAGTGTTCTTTGTTGGTTTTGTTATTTAAAGCGCGATAATCGACGCATAGTCTACTTCCACCCGTCTTTTTCTTTACTAGTAGGACTGGGCTAGCGTAGGGCGAGTTTGACTCGCATACTATGTCTGCGTCGATCATTTCCTTAACCATAGATTGAACTAGACGACGTTCCGGGAAGGAGAGTCTATACGGGCGGTAGACTACTGGTTGCGTGTCGTTTAAATCAATTTCCATCTGGACAACCGTAGTCAAACCCAAGTCATTTAAGTTTTCCGAGAAACAGGTTTCATATCTTTTAAGAAGTTCCCTAAGTCTGTCTATTTCGTTTTCGCTAAGTTGTTTACCGTAATTAATACTTAAGCTAGCCTCAGAATTATCAAAGTCTAATAAATTTATGCTCAAATGATCTCCAATACAAAAAACTCGTGTAACAAGCGCACCTTTCCTTAAACAAATCGTACTATCACTAAAGTTTTGCACCAGTATCTTACCCTCACCATTACACAAATCGTATTCTCCCGGCATCAAATAATATTCATTTTGTGGCATACCGCGTACAGAGCCACTAACACGGACTGCGCCGGAATACTTATTCATAGAAACGCACGGTAATGGAAACATTTCCTTAGGGGATATCACAACATTTGTTTTCAGATTTAATTCTAATTTAACTGAACGATCACGGGTAAATATTAAAGAATCTGTAGTTTTCGTTATGACTAGACCAGGTTTCTCCGTGAAACTGTGCCCAATAAGAACTGCATATTTTATGACACTGTCCTCAACAATATACGCTTCGACCTTTTCCACAATATGCTGAATTTCAATAGTGACATCTGAGACGCCCAATGGTAATACTATACTATTACCTATGCCCCTCATAGTTGGTAAGTTACTATCGGTCCACGTAATTCCTCTCCTAATTGCATCACTGTGACGGATCAATGTACATTGGCTACCCAAATCGACGTAGCCTTGAACGAGGTCGCCGTTGAGTTTTAAGTTCACTAAGTATTTACTGTCATCAAGTTTATTTGTCTCAATACGCATTACATCCTTATCTTTAAGTTTATCTGTCTTGTTAACGGGGTCAGGAGGTAACCTTGGACAATTATTAGACAAGTGGCCTAATCTGTTACAAATATTACATTTTAATATCTTCTTTGTGCATCTTGAACTGAAGTGGCCAGGTTCATTACAGTTAAAGCATACAATCGACGTATTATTTTGAGATCTAGAGGCCCTTGTATCGCTACTATTTGGCGTTTGCCTAGAACTGTTCGTGAGTAATGAGGATGTAGCATTATTACGCCTATCATAGTTCACCTTTGATCTATCAGAATCACGAGATTGTTGCTTGATTGACTGGAAATATTTTAGAACTTGCTCTGGCTCTTGACAGTTTGCTGCCTTCGCGCCTAGTCTCAAGGACCGATCCTCAATGCCGTATAACAAGCAGTCAACCGCACGTTTACCATGTATTTCGCACCTATTTAATAAATTTACCTTCTCATAAAAGTAATGTTCTAAAGAATCGTTAAATTTTACACGTTTCGACAACATCTCTGTTAATAATTCCGCATAGTCGTCACTGCTCGGAAACGATTCCTCTAGTTTGGTCTTCCATTCAGGCCAAGAGTACGACATCGTTGGGAGGGCCTGATACCACGTTTTTGCGACGCCTGTCAGTTTAGGCAAAGCGTAGTGAATTATCTGGTCATCGCCCCAATCGTAAAGCCTCGCACACTCTTCGACCTTATTGATCCACACGGATATAGTCTGGCTCTTAACCATGGGGTCAAAGTCGGGGATCACGTTACCCAGCATTGGAAATTTGTTACCCTGAGGTCGGCTTTTGGTCAAAGCTTCCACCAATGAAGCAAGAAACGTTTGTGTGTCACCATTAAGAACATTAGGAGTACTCACGTGACCCGAAGAAGGTGGAGGAGTATGACGCTCACTGCTGGACTCTGAGCGTCTGCTACGGCCTCGCCTGTTGCGTGTCCTACCCGAGCCGCGGCTGAGGTGACGTCGATCCTGTCGCTCGTAACTGCTACTCCGACTGCGACGCCGGTCACGGCTGCAACTCCGATCCAGCTGCTCATGACGTCTCTTGGGCTGCTTGCGAGAACTGCGGCTTCCAGCACGAATGGATTCCAACGAACTGTCCTCCGATCGCAGTCTTCTTTGCTCTCGCGGTCTGCTTGCTCTTCGATTTTTGCTTCGGCCACGGCGACGTTTACGTTCATTGCGCTTGTTTTTACCACCAAATTTATCCATTTATTACGCGGGTAAGTAATAAACTGGCAACTTCCGTGCACCACAAAAACACGTGGTTATTATTTTTTTCTTTTTGGTGGTATTTGCTTCAAATTGTGGGCGCAATAGACAGATCCCACTTCTGAGATAAAGGATCTATGCTTCTTTCCTTAAATAAAACGATGATTACTTTGATATTCACGGATTTAATTCAGACAACCGTTCGGTACAACCGTCAAAAGCGGAATGCCTACATCGTTACTTCACTTCTACGTCAAAACGTCATTCGTAGTGTTGCCATAAATAAATCATAATTCGGTACAATTTAATATTATTACATTACTAAAAGGAACTAAAATTAATGAGCCTAATATTAATATATTATGATGTTATGATAAATGCACTTAAATAAATACTATACAATTATACATTACAATTATTAACATCTTGTATCTTGGCTGATTAACCTTACATATGGGACAATCCATTCAAATTTCTAATACGTAATTAAACCAGATGACATGCGATAAAGCGGCACAGGTGCGAAGCAACGGGTCAATGTACAATTGAGTACGCAACTTATCTGCGTTAATTTGACTAGAATAGTGTTAGCTCATTTATATTTTGTTAGCTTAAATTATATAATATACCTAATACAAAGATAGTTAAGATAGCTTAAATACTAATTATTAATCGACTTATATTATAATTGTAAGTCACTCAACTATCTTCCGGAAGTTAAAAGTAGTCATGAGTACAGTTTGTTAACTAGTTAGTGCGCCCTCTATCGTTAGAGCGGAAGAAACCGAGAGATAGTGGGGTGACACCGCTCAAACGACAAGTCAGTCGATTGTTGGCCGGCGAACAAGTAACAAGTGCGTGTTAGCTGTTGCATCTTATTCTGGGTAATAAATCATTGTCATACAGTTATATACAGTGTTTCAATTTTGGAACGGACAAATCCTACAATAGTAATAAGATTCCTGCGTGATATTTGCGACACAATTATAAAAATAAATAATTATATATTACTTATACTAGTATTCTGTATGCGAATGTATACACATTAGATTAGGTTATAATTTCAATGCTCGTCCCACGTCGATGAGTTTACTAGACTCTGCATTTTCCAGTGCATCTATGTCTGTTCTCCAAACCGAATTTCGGTAACGACGGCCAGACTTAACGGAGACTATCCGTGCACACGTGTGTTCGCAACCACAAGTGCACTTACTATTCCATCGCTCTCGTAGTCCGAATGGAATTAAATTATGCACGACTGAAGGGAGATCAGGCGCAGAAGTAAATCACTTGATTTTAAACCAAATATTTCAATACTATTGCCGAACAAAACCAATGCTATCAAATGCACGTAAGATATCGGTATGTACCTATCCGCTTCTAACTAAATGAGTTTATAACGAAATACTAAAATAAAATATACGATTATCCACGACATGAATAGTCCACAATTACTAGTAACATCAGCCACGGGCCCTATTTCTATCTCTTATTTTCCTATCTTCAGCATAAGATACATTCAGGACTGGAATGACGAAAATTGGTGACCTATTTTATGTCAGTACATTCTAGCAAGTTTAAATAAATTTATAAATGCAAACTAGTTTATGTTTAGACTAAACGACGCAACGTAGCCTATATATGTATTCATTATTTTACTATAAAACACTGCGGTGCAAACGTTGATCTGCAGTGCACCAAAAATGCATCAATACAATTTATGCTACATTTTAGTTTTAAATTACCGAAAAATAAATAGCTACATGTAAGGATATAAATTGTTATTAGTTGTTGTAGTAGTTAATTTAAATATAGGCTTTTGGCTTGTGACTACAAACCGCCTAACTCAGAAACAGACTGTGGTATGTAAAGTTTAATTTATCTCTGGAAGCAGTTAAGTTCCGGGGCTTAGTGTAAGCGCCGCAACTCACCGACTTGCGCCGTCTAATGTTAGGTACCTATATATTCTATATCGGGCCATACCTACATATGACAGTACAGTTAGAAAACTTAAACTTCAGATCGTGGCATCGCTATACAAACTTAACCAACTCAATTATAATTCGATTTAGAATAGATTACAAAGCGGTTATGCAGTTCTAGACTGGAAATTGTCTTGGGAGAATAAATTTGTATCTATTGGGTCGACGTCCTCTCTAGTGAAGTCAAATTAATACAGCTAATATAGCCAGTATTATTTTACCAACCGACCCTGATATACCACCAGCTGATCTTCGCACCTTAAAAAAAGGACAGATTGGACTATAATTTCCTGTTTGCCGTACAATACATATTATAATTGCAAACATATATATAAACAGTCCCGCTGTTGGGTATGGGACTCCTCTCCGTGTGAGAAGTATTTGACCGCAGTCCCAGCACTTTCAAACATCTTCGAAAACATTACCGAAAACTCTGATAAGGATGTTTTCTTTCACCGTTAAAGCGAGCGATTAACTATTTAATACGACACGATTCTGAAAAGTTAGATGTTCATTGGATCGAAATCGAGACCACTGCGGCAATCTAGGGCTTTCGCTAGACTATTACGTCTCTATATCATATTATCACTTATTATATACGAAAAGTCAAATTCTCATAATTTGACTTTTCGTATCATAAAATAATGGCAAGATTTCGATGTTTTCCGTCGACCGACGTCAACAGCATTCCTAGTACTAAGTTCTAAGCTTAGATTTTATTTTAAACTAGCGACCTGCCCCGGGTTGGCAACAGGTATCATAGCATAAGCTTCTTGCGTTGAGTATGTTGCATCAAGCAATTTTCCTCGGTGTGAGACTTGAATTTATTTTCTCGCGTGTTAGTTTTTATTTTGCAATTACTCCTAAGATATTCATTAAAATTATATGGTGTAAAGAATTGTCATAATGTACATGAAATTACTACTGTACCCCTCTAAATAGATTTCCAAATATCGCATTGTACATGACCATTCTTTTAGAAGTTTGAATGGGTGTAGTAATCTTTCCTTAAAAGATAGATACATGCCATCCGGCGGCACAGGGGCAGTGTTGAGGCGACCAGTTAAATCACGACACCATCCATGCAGTCAAGTTCTTACATAATAATTCCATTACATGTTATATGCAGACTGAAAACAACTACCGTCATATACCAACCACATGTACATATATATTGCAGACGATCTCTATAAAACTGTTCCAAATATGATATAAATGCAAGTATTACTGTTATAATTGAGAAAAGAGTTGCCCAGAAAAACGCAATGTAGGAAAGGATGGTAATATATGTATGTATATGGTTTTTAAGTACATCATTTGTAATTAATTCAGAGTTCCATGTCCTCAAATCCGTGTCGTCAGTTTCGAGGCGATCGTGATATAACATGTACCTGATATCCATAGTCAATTAGACGTTCCGAGTAGTTCGACATTTTGCTTCTTAGACTGAGATAGAAAGCGAGCCTATTGCCACACAATTCGTCCGAGAATTCGTATCGAACCTGAGATCCCGTGCAGAGCAATCGAATTCACTACCGCTGCGACACTAAACTAAATATAAAAGTTGGAGTAAAGAGTATGTAATCATTCCGATGGAGTAGACCAGAATGAGAATAAAAAGAAATTTAATTAATGTCATATACATAGCATCATTTTTGACATTTATCACAAAATTATATGTATTATTTCAGTGATTGATATTTTAACTAGTTTCTTAAAATTTTCATCAAAATCTTAAGTATAGTTTATCGTGTATAAAATTAATTTGTTACTAAAAAGCAATTACAATGTCGTTGAAATCGTCTACGACGATATTTAGCTGGATACCTCGACTTTTCGGACGTAACATCTCAACAACCAATACCCGAGCAGGTAAAACCTTGACGATGCGCGATTCCTTAAACATGGCGATGGATGAAGAACTGGAACATGATGATAGAGTCTTCATCATCGGTGAAGAAGTAGCCCAATATGACGGCGCTTACAAAATCACTAAGGGGCTATGGAAGAAGTGGGGCGACAAAAGGCTCATCGATACTCCGATCACAGAGTCAGGTTTTGCCGGTATGGCCGTTGGCGCTGCACTCGGCGGTATGAGACCCATTTGTGAGTTCATGAGCTTTAATTTCGCCATGCTAGCTATTGATCACATAGTTAACTCTGCGGCAAAAACATATTATATGTCAGCCGGCACGTTGCACGTGCCTATTACATTCCGTGGCGCAAACGGTATGGCCGCTGGCGTCGCAGCTCAACACTCGCAGTGCTTCGCATCTTGGTACAGCCATGTGCCCGGCTTAAAGGTGTTCATGCCATACAGCGCTGAGGATGCTAAAGGACTTCTCAAGAGCGCTGTGAGGGATCCCGATCCTTGCGTAGTGCTGGAGGATGAAATTTTATACGGAACTAAATTCGAGATGTCAGATGAGGCCCTCGACAAAAACTTCTTGATACCTATTGGTAAAGCGAAGATAGAAAGGGAAGGCAACCATGTAACATTAGCGTGTGCGGGCAGAGGGACAGGGCATGCGCTGGAGGCCGCCGCAGATCTTGCAGGTAAAGGTATCGAATGCGAGGTAATAAATCTGCGGACTCTAAGGCCCATGGACTTTGAAACGATCGCTCGCTCCATCGCCAAGACCCATCACCTCGTCACTGTTGAACAAGGATGGCCGCAAAACAGTATCGGCGCGGAGATATGCGGTCGCGTGATGGAGTCACCGTCGTTCTTCGAGCTGGACGCACCGGTGTGGCGGGTGACGGGTGTGGACGTGCCCATAGCGTACGCGCCGTCGCTGGAGAAAGCCAGCATCCCGGACCGCGCTGACGTCGTCGAAGCCGTCGAGGCTGTACTAGCCAACAAAATTAGTCAAAGTAGCGTCGGTTAGGAGTATACCATAAAACCGCAATGTAATCAGAAACTTTCCATACTTAAATATTTAAGTTATTGTCTACTTGTGTCTATTAAGTGCTTCTTTATGGTTTTATAACTAATGAATATTGAAACTTTGCATTTTACGTATTTGTTTTATTATGTGCAGTGAATTATTTATTGTACCATAACGTTTCCAAAAACATTGCTGCTTTTTGTAATGGTTTTTATATTAAAGATAAGAAATTGTGCATGTTTTATAAAATTAGACTAATGTCATTGAAAATAGCCTTAGCAGAGGAATGTACATATTGCTAATATAATATTCTAGTTCGGGGTAACTATTTATAATAATACTAATGTATGTTGTCAAATTTATATTAAGGCTAAACCGGTAATAAACATTATTCTAATAATATAAAGATTTTTGTGTATATGCAATGAATTTAAAAACAATATTTTAGTCGTGACTGCTTTCTAGTGATAAACACTTCGGCTCACAGCCTATTGCAAGATTCGACTCCTGGCTTGGGCAAAATATTACTGAGTTAATTAGTTACACGCCTTTTAGATGAACACGTATTTCTGAACTGTTTCTTGAAGAAACCCTTAACCTTTTAGAAGTGAACGAATATAAATAGATAGGTTGATTCTATCGGATAACATTCAAGGAATATGTCACTCGGGACTAAAACATAGCTAGCGAATTATTACCCCTATCTAGCCCTATTTTATAGATCTAGTATCAAATAGCCCCACAGCTGCGCGCGAGCCTTCTCTCAGTTTGGGCCATAGTCCACCACGCTAGCCAAAGCCCAAGTAGGAGCTGGTAAACTTCATTCATCTTCGAGAACATTATAGAGAACTCACAGAAACTGTTCTTCTTATTCGTTAAAGCGAGCAATAATTAACTAGGTATGTAATATATACACAAAATGTATACTACTATTAATGTTTGTGTGGTGGAAATGAAAATACCAAACGTACGCAACGTAATGCACCACCGATCAGAATGCCCGATGCGTCTTTTTAATATCGATAACTGTGTGATTAATATAACAACAATTATAACAATACATCATTAGTATTCACACTTAAAAATAAACCAAACACGCCTATATTCTTAACAATAATCTAGGATGAATTATAAGTACGTAAAATAATTAATTAATCTAACATTAGTAAAATAATAATCAGCTAGTGCGATGACGCAGCGGAATTTGAAGTGGTCTAATACTAAGGAGGCGGTAACATTACATATAATCAGAGGTGTGCAATACATATCGAACACATCAGCATCTTTGGCTCAACTAGGTCGCATGCAGCCGCAATAGTAGACCGAGTGACCTACACGAGTCAGTGCATAACCAACCGGCACATTAACTGCACTCATTAAATCATCTCTCATCATTAGCGTAAATTAGCATAACGTGTCGGAATAAATCTGCTATTATACTGCTCAACTCATCATTTATCAATCGTGAATCCTGTGATCTAGCAGCAACACTTCGTGCGATACCGTACATTTTGGTCTTTCGAGCCGTAAAGGACTTCGCGATCACGTAGAACTGTGTCGTGAAGTATTTCGAACGTACTAGCAGCCTGTGGATTCCAGTTAAGAATATAGGCGTGTTTGGTTTATTTTTAAGTGTGAATACTAATGATGTATTGTTATAATTGTTGTTACATTAATCACACAGTTATCGATATTAAAAAGACGCATCGGGCATTCTGATCGGTGGTGCATTACGTTGAGTACGTTTGGTATTTTCATTTCCACCACACAAACATTAATAGTAGTATACATTTTGTGTATATATTACATACCTAGTTAATTATTGCTCGCTTTAACGAATAAGAAGAACAGTTTCTGTGAGTTCTCTATAATGTTCTCGAAGATGAATGAAGTTTACCAGCTCCTACTTGGGCTTTGGCTAGCGTGGTGGACTATGGCCCAAACTGAGAGAAGGCTCGCGCGCAGCTGTGGGGCTATTTGATACTAGATCTATAAAATAGGGCTAGATAGGGGTAATAATTCGCTAGCTATGTTTTAGTCCCGAGTGACATATTCCTTGAATGTTATCCGATAGAAACAACCTATCTATTTATATTCGTTCACTTCTAAAAGGTTAAGGGTTTCTTCAAGAAACAGTTCAGAAATACGTGTTCATCTAAAAGGCGTGTAACTAATTAACTCAGTAATATTTTGCCCAAGCCAGGAGTCGAATCTTGTAATAGGCTGTGAGCCGAAGTGTTTATCACTAGAAAGCAGTCACGACTAAAATATTGTTTTTAAATTCATTGCATATACACAAAAATCTTTATATTATTAGAATAATGTTTATTACCGGTTTAGCCTTAATATAAATTTGACAACATACATTAGTATTATTATAAATAGTTACCTCGAACTAGAATATTATATTAGCAATATGTACATTCCTCTGCTAAGGCTATTTTCAATGACATTAGTCTAATTTTATAAAACATGCACAATTTCTTATCTTTAATATAAAAACCATTACAAAAAGCAGCAATGTTTTTGGAAACGTTATGGTACAATAAATAATTCACTGCACATAATAAAACAAATATGTAAAATGCAAAATTTCAATATTCATTAGTTATAAAACCATAAAGAAGCACTTAATAGACACAAGTAGACAATAACTTAAATATTTAAGTATGGAAAGTTTCTGATTACATTGCGGTTTTATGGTATACTCCTAACCGACGCTACTTTGACTAATTGTGTTGGCTAGTACAGCCTCGACGGCTTCGACGACGTCAGCGCGGTCCGGGATGCTGGCTTTCTCCAGCGACGGCGCGTACGCTATGGGCACGTCCACACCCGTCACCCGCCACACCGGTGCGTCCAGCTCGAAGAACGACGGTGACTCCATCACGCGACCGCATATCTCCGCGCCGATACTGTTTTGCGGCCATCCTTGTTCAACAGTGACGAGGTGATGGGTCTTGGCGATGGAGCGAGCGATCGTTTCAAAGTCCATGGGCCTTAGAGTCCGCAGATTTATTACCTCGCATTCGATACCTTTACCTGCAAGATCTGCGGCGGCCTCCAGCGCATGCCCTGTCCCTCTGCCCGCACACGCTAATGTTACATGGTTGCCTTCCCTTTCTATCTTCGCTTTACCAATAGGTATCAAGAAGTTTTTGTCGAGGGCCTCATCTGACATCTCGAATTTAGTTCCGTATAAAATTTCATCCTCCAGCACTACGCAAGGATCGGGATCCCTCACAGCGCTCTTGAGAAGTCCTTTAGCATCCTCAGCGCTGTATGGCATGAACACCTTTAAGCCGGGCACATGGCTGTACCAAGATGCGAAGCACTGCGAGTGTTGAGCTGCGACGCCAGCGGCCATACCGTTTGCGCCACGGAATGTAATAGGCACGTGCAACGTGCCGGCTGACATATAATATGTTTTTGCCGCAGAGTTAACTATGTGATCAATAGCTAGCATGGCGAAATTAAAGCTCATGAACTCACAAATGGGTCTCATACCGCCGAGTGCAGCGCCAACGGCCATACCGGCAAAACCTGACTCTGTGATCGGAGTATCGATGAGCCTTTTGTCGCCCCACTTCTTCCATAGCCCCTTAGTGATTTTGTAAGCGCCGTCATATTGGGCTACTTCTTCACCGATGATGAAGACTCTATCATCATGTTCCAGTTCTTCATCCATCGCCATGTTTAAGGAATCGCGCATCGTCAAGGTTTTACCTGCTCGGGTATTGGTTGTTGAGATGTTACGTCCGAAAAGTCGAGGTATCCAGCTAAATATCGTCGTAGACGATTTCAACGACATTGTAATTGCTTTTTAGTAACAAATTAATTTTATACACGATAAACTATACTTAAGATTTTGATGAAAATTTTAAGAAACTAGTTAAAATATCAATCACTGAAATAATACATATAATTTTGTGATAAATGTCAAAAATGATGCTATGTATATGACATTAATTAAATTTCTTTTTATTCTCATTCTGGTCTACTCCATCGGAATGATTACATACTCTTTACTCCAACTTTTATATTTAGTTTAGTGTCGCAGCGGTAGTGAATTCGATTGCTCTGCACGGGATCTCAGGTTCGATACGAATTCTCGGACGAATTGTGTGGCAATAGGCTCGCTTTCTATCTCAGTCTAAGAAGCAAAATGTCGAACTACTCGGAACGTCTAATTGACTATGGATATCAGGTACATGTTATATCACGATCGCCTCGAAACTGACGACACGGATTTGAGGACATGGAACTCTGAATTAATTACAAATGATGTACTTAAAAACCATATACATACATATATTACCATCCTTTCCTACATTGCGTTTTTCTGGGCAACTCTTTTCTCAATTATAACAGTAATACTTGCATTTATATCATATTTGGAACAGTTTTATAGAGATCGTCTGCAATATATATGTACATGTGGTTGGTATATGACGGTAGTTGTTTTCAGTCTGCATATAACATGTAATGGAATTATTATGTAAGAACTTGACTGCATGGATGGTGTCGTGATTTAACTGGTCGCCTCAACACTGCCCCTGTGCCGCCGGATGGCATGTATCTATCTTTTAAGGAAAGATTACTACACCCATTCAAACTTCTAAAAGAATGGTCATGTACAATGCGATATTTGGAAATCTATTTAGAGGGGTACAGTAGTAATTTCATGTACATTATGACAATTCTTTACACCATATAATTTTAATGAATATCTTAGGAGTAATTGCAAAATAAAAACTAACACGCGAGAAAATAAATTCAAGTCTCACACCGAGGAAAATTGCTTGATGCAACATACTCAACGCAAGAAGCTGATGCTATGATACCTGTTGCCAACCCGGGGCAGGTCGCTAGTTTAAAATAAAATCTAAGCTTAGAACTTAGTACTAGGAATGCTGTTGACGTCGGTCGATGGAAAACAACGAAATCTTGCCATTATTTTATGATACGAAAAGTCAAATTATGAGAATTTGACTTTTCGTATATAATAAGTGATAATATGATATAGAGACGTAATAGTCTAGCGAAAGCCCTAGATTGCCGCAGTGGTCTCGATTTCGATCCAATGCACATCTAAATTTTCAGAATCGTGTCGTATTAAATAGTTAATCGCTCGCTTTAACGGTGAAAGAAAACATCCTTATCGGAGTTTTCGGTAATGTTTTCGAAGATGTTTGAAAGTGCTGGGACTGCGGTCAAATACTTCTCACACGGAGAGGAGTCCCATACCCAACAGCGGGATTGTTTATATATATGTTTGCAATTATAATATGTATTGTACGGCAAACAGGAAATGATCTGTCCTTTTTTTAAGGTGCGAAGATCAGCTGGTGGTATATCAGGGTCGGTTGGTAAAATAATACTGGCTATATTAGCTGTATTAATTTGACTTCACTAGAGAGGACGTCGACCCAATAGATACAAATTTATTCTCCCAAGACAATTTCCAGTCTAGAACTGCATAACCGCTTTGTAATCTATTCTAAATCGAATTATAATTGAGTTGGTTAAGTTTGTATAGCGATGCCACGATCTGAAGTTTAAGTTTTCTAACTGTACTGTCATATGTAGGTATGGCCCGATATAGAATATATAGGTACCTAACATTAGACGGCGCAAGTCGGTGAGTTGCGGCGCTTACACTAAGCCCCGGAACTTAACTGCTTCCAGAGATAAATTAAACTTTACATACCACAGTCTGTTTCTGAGTTAGGCGGTTTGTAGTCACAAGCCAAAAGCCTATATTTAAATTAACTACTACAACAACTAATAACAATTTATATCCTTACATGTAGCTATTTATTTTTCGGTAATTTAAAGCTAAAATGTAGCATAAATTGTATTGATGCATTTTTGGTGCACTGCAGATCAACGTTTGCACCGCAGTGTTTTATAGTAAAATAATGAATACATATACAGGCTACGTTGCGTCGTTTAGTCTAAACATAAACTAGTTTGCATTTATAAATTTATTTAAACTTGCTAGAATGTACTGACATAAAATAGGTCACCAATTTTCGTCATTCCAGTCCTGAATGTATCTTATGCTGAAGATAGGAAAATAAGAGATAGAAATAGGGCCCGTGGCTGATGTTACTAGTAATTGTGGACTATTCATGTCGTGGATAATCGTATATTTTATTTTAGTATTTCGTTATAAACTCATTTAGTTAGAAGCGGATAAGTACATACCGATATCTCATGTACATTTGATAGCATTGGTTTTGTTCGGCAATAGTATTGAAATATTTGGTTTAAAATCAAGTGATTTACTTCTGCGCCTGATCTCCCTTCAGTCGTGCATAATTTAATTCCATTCGGACTACGAGAGCGATGGAATAGTAAGTGCACTTGTGGTTGCGAACACACGTGTGCACGGATAGTCTCCGTTAAGTCTGGCCGTCGTTACCGAAATTCGGTTTGGAGAACAGACATAGATGCACTGGAAAATGCAGAGTCTAGTAAACTCATCGACGTGGGACGAGCATTGAAATTATAACCTAATCTAATGTGTATACATTCGCATACAGAATACTAGTATAAGTAATATATAATTATTTATTTTTATAATTGTGTCGCAAATATCACGCAGGAATCTTATTACTATTGTAGGATTTGTCCGTTCCAAAATTGAAACACTGTATATAACTGTATGACAATGATTTATTACCCAGAATAAGATGCAACAGCTAACACGCACTTGTTACTTGTTCGCCGGCCAACGATCGACTGACTTGTCGTTTGAGCGGTGTCACCCCACTATCTCTCGGTGTCTTCCGCTCTAACGATAGAGGGCGCACTAACTAGTTAACAAACTGTACTGTAACTCCTCGCCAGTAATATGGTAATTTTTGCAAAGTGGATACAGCCGGGCAGGGACTAAACCAAAGCGTTTACAATCAAGGTGGAAGTCAAACTCATATTGGATCAGGTGAGTTTTATAGGCCAAAGGGGACCAGGAAGATGGCTATGGATGCATATACTCGCAATTATATGCTAATGTACTTTTTGATATCGATATCCCGTGAAATATAAAGCGCAGAATCCCATCGAGGAAATATCCCTTTTTGCGTATATTTATATCAAGTACCAAAGTATGTTTCACGCTTCAAATCGCTCAGAAAATAATAGGGCAACGTTACGTTAGCCAATATTACATGACTGAAATGACTACTTGTTACGGCGATATTTCAAACCATATTAGATTATATTCCAACGTAGAAATGGTTGGTATTTAGACATATTGTTTGGTGACGTAGCATGGAATACTACGCCGCGTATGCTTACGTGCTGTCATGGAAACCTGACGTGATTTGGTTGACCGTGCTCCGTGGTTATTACCAAGTTAGGACTAGTTTCCTGTCACATCGTCTACCTCATACGCATAGAATAAAATGCCTCCAGCATGGGACGTTCTCACCAATATAATTTGGGTAGATCGATGGCATAGTAACAGGACTGAGAAGCCATTGGGCAACGGCTGAACATCTATCATTTTGGAGATTGAGATGATGATACTAAAGCCAGAAATGCCCCAACGATCTAATTTGTCTGACATCTGACACTGAGTGAAAATAGTTTGCTGTCCTAAGACCTCAAGCTCAATATTCGGATTAGGCTCTTTTATTTTTCTGTAAATACATTCCAGAAGCTACTTGCAGCAGCACGGAAAGTAAAATGGTGCCCGGCAGAAGTTCCTACTACATAATGTGGAATCTTAGATCATAGTTGTCGTAAGCGTATTACAGTACTCCTTATGGGTATGTTAGAGGCCTCGAAGTTACAATTAGAGCAGGATGTGTTGCTGTCTGGCCTTTCTAACTTTATAGCATCTATTATAACAAAATTACTTATCAGTAAGTCAGTGTAAGAAAACTAAAACATCGATATTTTAGTTTGCTTATGGACACACTACTAAGAAATAAACAAAACAAGTACAATATTCATTTTCATTTATGACTATTACTTAGGTGCTTATAATAGAAATCAGAGGAAACCGCATTTCATAACTTATTTCTACGAAAATAGAATATTCTAATGTATTTTATATAGCAAGTCGGTTTACATTTCTTGTAAAAATATTGCCCACCAACCATATTCTTCCATTCTTCTAAACACTCTTAAAGTTCATAGAGAATATTGTAACATTATTTAGTCTTTCCAGTTTATGCAAGCATCTCATATAAAGCTATAGATAAAATATACAGGGTGTTAGGGAAACGCTTCCGAAAACGAAGACAGGTGGTAGTACCGGTGATTACTAATACGATACAACAAAAAAAACAAGAAAATAAATTAAGTTTTTTATAAAAATAAATTGCTTTTTCTTATGTTATGTTCGGATAGCTTAATATAACGGATATCAAAAGGAAAATAAATTTAATACCTTTTTCTAAAAATACGTAATGGATTATTAAGAGCTGTCTACCAGCTGACGCTAGGGGTAATGACTACGCGGCGTGCGTTTGACACACGGATACCGCCTGCCGACCGCTGCCGTCTAGCCGTCCGCGTCGCCTGCATTGTTAGTATAAGATTCTATCCCTTTACATACGTAGAGGGAGGGATACTTACTTCCTTATTTTATCTATTGGAAGAGTAATTAAATGGCTAGCTCTACTTACCTTGAAATAATCCCTGTGATCCATAAAAGAACAACCGATAATTTTAGTTCTTGATAATAAATATCAATTTGTCGACCAATTCGATGCAATATTCAATAAAAGTTATTCTAGCTGGGTCCCTAGTTATGAATTCGTTCCTGCCGCGGCATACAACTAAGTAGGTACTGAGAAACAATGTTTAATTTTGATAACTTAACCTCGACACGAAAAAATCAAAAACTTATTTACGCTTTTATTAATTACTTTAAAACAATACCTACTTGCTGCCGACGAGCGCAAGCTTAAGGCGCAATTACATTAGTCGTTAGCTCGTATTCCATTGTCGATGTTTCAATAACAATCACATAACATCACACCCTTATACCTACTTTATACTACAAACGCGTCTTACACTTAGTTAGGTACTTTGCAAGTTCTACCAGAATCAGTGATAGAAAAGACTCGAGTCTTTTAGCCTCTTTTTTAGACTCGCAGCCTTATTGACAGGGCTAGAAGGCTAAATAGGTTTTAAGCCCCCGAGCTTGATTTAAAAAAAGGCGTTTGCTGGTGATAGAAAAGACTCAAACCTTTTAGCCTCTTTTTTGGACTCGCGGCCTTATTGACAGGGCTAGAAGCCTAAACGGCTAAGTATGTTTTAAGCCCTCAAGCCTTATTTTAAAAAAAAGCCTTTGGCTCCTTCCTCCTCCTTTTTGGGGTTGGTCATGCATGAGATATAAAAGAATGTAGTTTAATTGAAGCGGCTGTAGCCCAATGGCTAAGGTAACGGACTTACGATCGGAAGGTTGCGAGTTTGAGCCCCACCCATTGCACTACCGATGTGAACCGTAATCGTAACACAAGCATTTAGCTATTTAGCTTAGCACGAGGGGTTAACAAGTATACTAGTAATGTGCGACCCACAATGCTAGTAAGCTTAAAAAAAACT
Organism: Catocala nupta; assembly: GCA_963675205.1. Taxonomy (NCBI): domain Eukaryota; kingdom Metazoa; phylum Arthropoda; class Insecta; order Lepidoptera; family Erebidae; genus Catocala; species Catocala nupta. The sequence continues at coordinate 35,772,540 of OY776078.1, forward strand.
CGGAACGATTCCCACAAGATTATCTGATTCCAAAGTAAGTTATTATTTAACTTGTGTTATGGTAACCAGATAACTGTATATACATACTTATATATTTCTAAATACATACATATTATAGATAAATTACATCCAGAAACAGAACAAATATTTGAGCTCATCACACAAATAGTTGTCCTGAGTGGGAACCCACGACCTTACTCTTCACAGTCGGCTCATCACCCATTACGCCACGGAGGTCTTCAAAGTTTAATGATCAGGAATGAAAATAAGTAAGCTTATATTTATTAACAAACGATTAAAAAAATATTCACATTTAAAAATATTACGATCCAAATTAGGTGTGATAATGATAAAGACAGAATGACCTGATAGCTGACTTGTACTATATTCACGACAAATGAAAATAAAACTACTCAATAATATCTTGTATTTCCATTAACCTGATCCTCAAAGCGACTATAGGCTTTTTTTACTATCAAGGCTAGCTAAGAACTCCAATCACGACTCCAGCTTTCAAAAAAGGCTCGAACTTTAAAAAAGCCTAGGCTAAAAAAAAGACTTTTTTTAGTGAGAAACTCTAGTAGGCTTATTTTATTAGTCCGTCTCAAAAAAGGACTCTGAAGCTTTAAATTTAAGCCTAAAAGGCTCGATTCTTTTCTATCACTAACCAGAATTGTAGGCTTTTTATGATGACACATTGTAATTTAATCAAACCATCACTGATTTTAAACACTACGCAATTATTAGAATAGTGTTAATAAACAAAATCAACTATTCAACTCGCTTCTCTGCCGCCATAGTGTCCAGTGCCCAGATGCTCGCTATCTCGCTCTAACGCGTGTGAAGCTCCGCTGTGAGTGGCCTCGTCGGCGCCGGCGGCAGAGTAACAGCGCGAAATGCAATGATTAGAGAAACAGACGTCAATAAAAATAATGCAGAATTTGACCTACAATTGATTTTTTATGTTCGTAAAAGAATGTTATGTATCTCCACATTTTTTAATGTAACTTTTCGATACCCGCTTGTTATAAACTCACCGAGATCCTTTAATAATGTTTCTTTATGAAATCATTCATTACTTTTAATTCCGATGTGAAGTTATAATAAATTGTTTAAATAAGTTATTATGATAGATCTAAGACAGGTAGGTATGTTAATACCTACCTCTCTTAGATCTATCATCCAATGCTCATTATTATTTTTAAGTTACTAAACTTAGTATAAAATAAAGCATAGCTGAAAAATATTTTTTATAATGTAGCTAGTGACTAACACAACGTTAAAAGATACAATACTATAAAAATAAATAAATAAATAAAAATAAAAATTGTTTATTATCATTTTCTTATATGCTATTTTATAATCAGTAGTTGAGGTATTTCTTTTAAGTAAACATTACCTATGTTGGGAGACCCCGCTCTTCACATTACAGTAATAAGATAATTGCACAAGTTTCACAATTATACAGTAAAAACAAATGGGTAATAAATATAAACTTAGTATATAACTAAATTTGTTGAGTAAATAAGTGTATGTATGTATATGTAAGTATGTCTGTGGATGTGTGAATGTGTGAGCGTGTGTATTTGTGAGTGTGTACGTGTGTATGCAATATTATTAAGACAACAATTATTATGAAATTACATACAATAATTCCTCAGTACTATTAAAATTTAAGTTTTTAAGCCAAAGCATTAATGTTTTTTTGCACTCATGATATGTCAAAGGGTATATATGTAATATTTTATTTATTTTGTTATATAAATGGCCTGATTGCCTATCAAATTGTTTTCTCGCGAATGTTGTAGCAACGGTGCAGATAGGGATAACGTGATGATTGTGTCTTTTCATAAGAAGTTGGGAGTCGAATTTAAATTTTTGTAATTTTAGGAGAGTGAGTAGAATATATAATTGCCTGACAGAAAGAATGTTACTTAGTTTGTATAAGTCACCAGTGAGAAACCAAAAGGGTTTAAAATACATGACTTTTAAAATTGATCTTTAAGGGCCTCTCAATTTCAAATAATTTGCTCTTATTAGCGCCGCCCCACACTGGTATACAATATATTATTATTGACTGAATCAAAGAAATGTAGATTTTATTTATTGTTTCGGATGTTTTAACGTGACGCAATGTTTTGGAGACCCATATAAATATTCTAACCCGGCTCATAAGTAAATCCAAATGTAAGTACCATGACATTCTTTGATCAATCAGAATACCAAGATATTTTATATTACTAACTTTTGCAATAAAGGGACAACTGCAGATACTCGACTAAAAATTGTTGCAATTGTGAATCCGAACTCCAAAATCTACTTGTGGTTGAGATAAAAGTGTAATAGAGAAGCATATATAATTAGTTTTTGAAGTATTTAAAGTCAGAAGATTATATCAAAATACTCGTACCAATGCAGATAGACGGACGTTATCTTGACTTTATTTTTGTGTGAAATCCGTCCATAAGCATCTTACTGAGTTATTCAGCGACTGATGGATTGGGAGGCTAGCACCTGACGACCTCGTGCCTCCGATTTTTCTGTGTCGGTACGTGATAAAATGTGTATTCGATCGGGAGTGATGACGAGATACGTCGGCAAATAGTGAGCATGATAAACTCCGCGCGGAATGCACTGTCTACACGAGGAGACGATTCAACAAGCCCGAATTTATCTGGAGGTGGATGGGGCGCAGTTTGAAGTTTCCAATGGGTAAGTAATACGGTTGTATACCGTACTTAGCTGCGAATAGTTACGGCGCACCGACGCGGTGGCGACGCGCGGTCTGACGCGGACGCATGGCATTGAATCCAAGATTTGTTCGCTTTCCATTGCGGGATTGCAAAATTCCAAATTCCAAAAATAACGAATATAAGGGAAATGATTATTGGTATTCGACAGTATTTTGATAGTATAATATTAGCATTTCGGCTTCGGGAGCGTTTCCCTTACACCCTGTATACTACCGTATATTGAGCTATGCAGCACTGCAGCTGTCGACGAATCTACATTTCAGCTAAATAGATTCGTTCATCGTTATCAGTATTGCAATTCAAAGTAGCTTAAATTGGTATCGGGTTTGCTGTAAATAAGTGATGACAATTAAAACTAGATTTGCAAGCAATACCCGATTATAGCTCAAACTGTTTTGTTGTGAAACTATTAAAATACGGAATCTGTTTTTGTTATTAACCTGCAATTTTGAAAGACGGTGATCACACCACGATGTTCTACCGATATCAGAAGATAGACCTTTTATTTCTATGGGACAATCCATTCAAATTTCTAATACGTAATTAAACCAGATGACATGCGATAAAGCGGCACAGGTGCGAAGCAACGGGTCAATGTACAATTGACTACGCAACTTACCTGCGTTAATTTGACTAGAATAGTGTTAGCTCATTTGTATTTCGTTAGCTTAAATTATATAATATAATACAAAGATAGTTAAGATAGTAATTAAGTACTAATTAATAATCGACTTATATTATAATTGTAAGTCACTCAACTATCTTCCGGAAGTTAAAAGTAGTCATGAGTACAGTTTGTTAACTAGTTAGTGCGCCCTCTATCGTTATAGCAGAAGTAACCGAGAGATAGTTGGGTGACATCGCTCAAACAACAAGTCAGTCGATCGTGTTTCAATTTTGGAACGGACAAATCCTACAATAGTAATAAGATTCTTGCGTGATATTTGCGACTTAATTATAAAAATAAATAATTATATATTACTTATACTAGTATTCTGTATGCGAATGTTAACATTAGATTAGGTAACAATTTCAATGCTCGTTCCACGTCGATGAGTTTACTAGACTCTGCATATTCTAGTGCATCTATGTCTGTTCTCCAAACCGAATTTCGGTCACGACGGCCAAACTTAACAGAGACTACCCGTGCACACGTGTGTGTGTCAAAATTCGACCAAAATTCCTAAGCTTTTTTTCTTTTTCTCTTTATTACATATAAATAAGGTATAGATTACCATATTTACAAAGAATTGTACGACGTCAGCCAAACAATGCCGAAATATGTACTACGAACGCGATTCGATTGCTTGTGTCAAATGCATGGTTGTGTGCGTGTAGTGTTTTTGCATTAATTTAATGTATTTCTAATGCATATTTTATAAACATATATAAACTTTAACTGTGCCAAATTTTATACGCGGAGGAGTATGAAATTTAAGTAAAAAGTTTGTGCTTCACTTATTAATATATAGATTACTAGCTATGCCTCTGGAACAGTAGCGGGAAAACGAAACACACAAATAAACATACAATCTCACATTTACATTTATAATATTAGTTAGGATTAGGATATAGTTAGGGTAGTTGGGATGTATATTTATATGATGTTTATTTATCTACAAATGTAAAGGAACGTGAAGGATGTTAAATTAAGTAAATATTAATATCAGACCTGTTTATAAAGTGTACCGATGCTGGGCATGGGAATCTGTATGAGAAGGGTTACTATAGTTAACCACGATGACCTAGTGCAGGTAAATACACTTTACACATCTCTTAGAACATTTTGGAGAATTCTGACATGCATGTTAAGGGTACTTTAAACGATCAAACGTACAAGAAAAATATACTGAGAGTAAATAATATATTATTTGACAGGATCGTAGCATGTTGAAATCCGTGGAAATAATTTATCAATAAGTTGGTTAAGTTTATCTTATTGGCTAGAAAACCAGATGGGTGTAAAAATCCAGGAGTCAACCACTTAGTTTTTTCTTTTTTAGCTTTTTGTGCAATGTCGTATTGCTGGGCAAAAGCCTCTCCCTTGGACTTACAAATCACTCTGTTGGTGGATATCCCCTGACCTTATGACATTGTGACCCCTATATTTCGGTGGTATTTTGAGCCACAGGGCCCATATTCAAATTCGACCGAGGGATGACCCCAAGGTATCTGTACACCAAGTTACAAGTCAATCGGTCCAGTGGTTCCGGAGCTATACCTGTCACTAACCAACTGTCACTAACAGACTGACACACAGACGCACATAGTGTTTTCATTAACCTCTTCGAAGAAGACTCAGAGGTTAACGAGATGATTTTAAAACCCCAGGATTCAACCTCTTCGTCTTAAATGTAAAAGTAATGAAAAGAAATGACCCCCATATAGCGAGGCTCTTTTGACCCACAAGGCCCATATTCAAACTTGACCGAGGTATGACCCCAAAGTGTCTGCACACCAAGTTACAAGTTAATCGGTCTAGTGGTTCCGGTGTTATGTCTGTCACTAACAGACAGACACACAGACCCACATAGTGTTTTCATTAACCTCTTCGAAGAAGACTCAGAGGTTTCATAAATGCATGCGTAATGTAGTCGTAAGATCGTGAGAATGATCGTCCTTAGATATTTTTGGGTTAATCTGTCAAGTTACTTTTTGAAGCAACCCTAGTATTGTAACCTAATATGCGTTTTCTAACAAATGTAGGCGAAATAAACGTTTTCTTAACTCTGTGTATTTTGCTTGAATCGCGATGTCAACTAGTTTTAAAACACATTTAAAAGTTTCATTTAAATTTGCTTCATATCATTCGTTAGTAAAATTTTGTGCATAAATAAATAATAAAGCAGTCAATATGTGCCTAATATACCTACAGCAAAGCTGTAATCAAGTTCAAGGACTGAACCATTGTAATATGATTTTAATACAAGTGCATCACGATTATAGCGAGCTCCAATATCTTAATCAGTTGTTGCTATATCAGCATTTCGGCGCGCGGTCAAGAACACGACGCAGCCTTGTCAACACAATGGGTTCTATAGCAAATACTTTGTATGGAGTATTAGACCAAAGCTTCGCTGACAAATATCAACGAGCCATTGAACTCATACACGGCAACGAAAAACACCTAATGAAACTTTGGAAGAACCAAACTTCAGTAGTAGAAGCCGAGTTTAATATTCTAAAGCGAACAGAGAAAACCATTGAAACCCAACATAAATTGATAACTAGGAATTTAAATTATGTAGATTAGGCTACTAAAGAGATACAGAAGCAGTATAAAAACACATACAAAAACATAAAAGTACACTTAAATCACCAGCATTGTAGATAAATACCGGCGCCGGCTTATACATATAAATGTGTTACAATATGGTTAAGTTGATAGGTAAGTGATTTAAGTGTACTTTTATGTTTTTTGTATTTATTGATACAATGGAATTATAACTACAAAAATGCACTACAATAAACATGTATCATCGTCAGTGATCGGAGTAGGTAGATTGATTTTTGGTACTTGTATCATAAATGCACACAGAAAGAATAACATGGATAAGCCATTTTCCCGGAAAGTAATTCCGGTATTTCCGGATTCAATTAAATATTGTTAATGTTGGTAGTGATATTATTCCTACTCAATTCAAAATTTAAAGGAAGGTATCAAAACTAAATTACTTCATTATTTATCTGTTGAATAATAAAAACAATCGAATTCCGATCGAAGCTTTAATTTTTATTTTTAGCCTTTTATGGCTAGAACTTTTATAGATAGACATAAATTGTTGCACTTAAATTTAAATATTTTCATAGGGGTCATGGTAATTTGAATTAAGGGTAGAATAAATGACGGGGCCCCATAGAGGGCCAATGCCTGCTGGGGTCGTGAGACTGTTCTAAGGATGCACCACGACTCTGAAACGTAAAGGGCATACGAAGGAACAGGTTGATTTTAGTCAGATTTTAGGACCAAAAAAAAGGGGTAGAATAAAGAAAAAAGATAAAAATCAAGATTGTTTATTGTTAAATATGTACATTTTACATTTATTCACATTTTTAATCTTCATCGATTACAATGTCAGCATCCTGGTAATCCTGATCTTTACAATTAAAATATATAACTATGAGTTTCTCTATATTTTCTATTTTCAACCTATTTCTTTTAACATCTAAAGTCCATTTATAAATGGAAAAAGACCGTTCTACATCTGACGATGTCAAAGGAGCAAATTTTAAAAAAGGTATTAAATTATGTGCTTCATTTTTTTCAATGGCCTCACTATATTCTTTAAGTGTGTCTAAATCTGGGTTTCGTTCCATAACACGTTCTATTTTATTTTTTATATTTTCTGAATTGCACTGATTTATAGCATCTCTGACGTTGTCAAATGCTAAAAGTGAATCTGTCAACGATAAATTATGCTTTTGCAATTCTTTTAAAGACAAATGAATTATAAAATAATTGTCTTTAATGTAATTTAAATCTTCTTTTAAATTTTCTTTTTCTATAATATTTTTTGCCTCTCGAATAGATACCGCATCAGAGCTGCTTAAACAAGATAATATTTCTTTTATTTTTCAAAGTTTTGAGCGTAATAAAATGCTGCCTCTAACCAAGTGCCCCATCTTGTAACAACTGGTTGGGGAGGTAGCGGCAAATCTGGATATTTTTCTTTTAAAATTTTGACTCTACTTGGGGCTTTCAAAAATACCTTTTTAACATTTGCTATTAAAATGTTAACATCGTGATATTCTAACCTAATTTGCTCAGATACGCGATGAAGAGAGTGCGCCAAACATGTTACGTGCTTCATTTCAGGTAAGTATTGTTTTAAATTTCGTCCTGCAGACAGCATATATGCAACGCTATCAGTGCAGAGGACAAGAATGTTACCTACCTTCGATTCAAAAGAATCTTCCCAAAAGTTTTCCAAACATTCTAACACAAATTGCGTGATTGTTTGTCCATTAACTACAGTTAGCATTTTACATGCTACCAAATAAGGTCTAGTCAAATTGCTAGGATGTAATGGTTTTATTAAAAAATGGACTATATAGCGACCTAAAAAGTCTGTCGTTTCATCTAATGATATCCATAGTTTCTCATTTTTATAATTTTGCCGAATCGAATTGATTTTATTCTTAAAAAACTTGTCCAAGTAAACTTTCCGTAACTGTGATTCATCTGGCAGAGTACGATTAGTACACGTACAACAACAGGTACTACACATATATCTTTTAAAGAAATCTTGAAAAGTAGTATTTTTCATCTGAGACCACGGAATATTGCACAAAATGAGAAATTTTATAAGATCGAAATAAAATTCCTCTTCGGGCCGCTTAAACTTTCCCTGGTGTACTGCTCCTTCGATATGTCTTTTAACGTTTCCTTTATTTATGGTTTTCAAATGGCTTTCACATTTTGAACAGTATATTGTACCACTAGCGTGATCGTAAAGTAGTTCGGGATGACCGGATATCCATTTTTCTACAGTTTCAGCCTTGACGTTTGCCATATCTGAACTTTGTTTTAGAGATGGAACCTCGTATATATCACCTAAAACAAAGACATGAAAAAATTACATTTTATTTAGTTTATTTACCTTACTCCGTTTGTTTTATTTTTCGTGGATCAAATTTAGTCATTGAAATTTCACCCTCTTCCTGTCAATCCAAAATGGCTGCCGCTACAAGATGGCGGACAATTTATTTTTTTTTACAATTCCTTCAATATATATATATATCAAATGAAAGGGCTTGTTACGTAGAATATTTTGTAGAGAAGTAGATAAGGCCTATAGTAATTTATTTTACCAATACATTGCAAGAGGACACAGGGCATTCAAATTATATACGGATTCCAGTAAAATGTCGGTTAATAGTGGAGTTAGCTGAATTGCGACTACATTACTAGAATATCATAATTTTGTTTCGCACTAAGCTCACTGGTTCATACTCTATTAAAGATTTAACAATATTAAGACTCATGGTATGTTCAGCAGGTTAAGCGAACAAACACAATACTAAAAATATTCTTATAGTACATCCAAACATGCTTTATACTCCTTGTAACTAGTAAAATATTACTTACCAAAGCTTGGTTTAAATATGTAGATCCAATTCAATAGTGAAAAATCTGAGTCCGTATATTCGAGCCAAATCGTGGTTTAGAGCAGATTCCAGAAGTCAGTATGTACACAAGCCAGGGTCAAGTAACGTTTTCACAACACAGTAACAAACAAAGATGCGCACTCTACGAACCGAAGTAAACGAGTGAGCTACCTGGCATGTCGTCGGCGGGCGTACGCATTGTTCTGATAACCGGTTATTGTACCACCCATGATCCTTTGTTCTGATTGGTCGTTGGGTTTTGTCAAATCGTGACTGTGTGCCGTTAAAAAAAATATGAAGAATAATAAAGAATAATATTGCTCATTTTATTACAACTCCTACCTTTTTTTGAGGATGGCAAATCATCAAATGACTCCTTCCACTCTGGCAGAATAAAATTCCTACATAAGTTCCGGTTTTTTTTTAATAATCCACCAATTCCGGAGGAATGTCCATATTAATATATACGTTTCGGATCAATGACCCCATTTCAATCTACCTACTCCGATCACTGATCATCGTACAATGTATCCAAATAAATAGTTTAAATCTATGTGTTATCATTATATTATATTTTAAGAAAATTTTATAGTAGGTACATAATATGTATAATTGCCGGCGCATCGATATTCAAAATGAATAATTTGAAATCACATAATAAAGCATCATACATCGCATACAATATTCAACTTACCTATTGTTACATTGAACACGCCGAGCGATGAATCTTACCAACCGCAAAGTTTGTAAAAGTGCGATTAAAAAAACCTTTTGAAGCCCGCCTCATACAGATAGCAGAAGCGGAGAGGTACTGGTGGCAGATTTTTTGTATCGAATTTAAGTACAATACTGTATACAGATGGCGTAGTGGTTTAAGTGTTGTGGATTCAAATCTCATACGTGACAAAAAATTGTATTATCCACAAATAGTCGGTTGTACTTTATGTCCGTTTTATGAATGTTTGTAAAGTCCGACACAGAAATAATGCCTAGTGCGGGAATTGTCTGTTTAATAAAAACATCAGCAGTACCGATTCGCCTTTGCTATCTACTTAAATGGGTAATTCATCGCTTACATATTTTCTCTTACACTACAGCAATCTGCCTTTAACTTTCAACATTTAATTAAATTCAAGTCAACATATTATATGCCACTTTAACTATTAAAACTGCCTCGGTGGCACCACGTCATAAGTTTAATTTAGTTTTACTGGATAGATGAATTACTACTAAAGATTGATTTTTGAACTTCTCTTTAGTAGTACGAACGCTGTCTGCCTCGGGGTCACAGCGGCAGCGATTACTGGGCATGAGGTATCAGTAAGATTTTGCGGCACTGCGGCAGTGATTGCGACTACTGGGCATAAGGTTTTAGCACAATGCCTGTATCGGACGGAGTGTTTTTATGTATGTCTATCAAGAAATTCGCCGTATCTCTGTAGTGTCTACTTTGAGCTGCTACTTTACCAGGTAGCCGAGAATGGGCCCGCCCGCTATAACGTGGGAACTGTAAGTAGCTAAATGGACGCAATACACAACTGCCCACCCTTTCGCGGATATAGGCGTAATCTTATGTATGTAAGTACGTAGATTTTACGTCAAGCTCCACCAAATATGTGTGGCGTAGTTAATTAATTATTGTTAAATTACCTATGGTTTAAAATTAAATATGTGTTTAACTAGGTTTATATAAATATTTTATCTGTATTTAATAAAACTATATACATAATAGCATTGTACAACTGGACAAACAGTCCAGATTTAATATTAGCGAGTCGATGCGTCGGCCGGTATGCGACCTGCGGTTGCCGTCCTGCTCACGCGCACGGTCTCCCTCCTGCGAGCGGGCGGAGCTTAGAACATTCCAGAGCTCAGCGCGGGCAAGTCATTCTTGGATTTTGTACGATAATTATTGTATTTAAATACATCCACGCATTTAAAAGTTATTGGTAAATACATATTCAAAATTTTTACCAACTGTCTGAGTCCTGACCTTTGGTTTTTTTTTTTCTTGCGGTAATGCGCCTGATGCATACCCTCTCGCCACAAGGGGAGGCCCGAGGGTTATGTCCGGCTCTCCCATACTTCGGACCTACGGACCAAAACCCCACGGTGTGAACGCTCGCTTCCTTGTATAGTGGATGGGCCGCTGGCAACAATTACTACCTCAGCAACCCATCCAGCAGTCTACAGCTCCTCGGCGACGCCCCGGCACTACATAGGGCGTCGGAGCGACTCAATGGCTGACTCAATGATGGGAGATCCCCGTTCTCCCGCCCGCGGCCTTCATCATGGCGGCATAAGGCCTGCGCCGCCCGGTTCGCCGGCGACGGCTCGGATCCGCAAGGATACTTTCTTCACGGATCCGCTCCGCCGCCGCTTTCTGCGAGATGACGTCCTCGCAGAAGGACGCGACCGCTGCCCACTTCCTCTCGCTATCGACCATGGCTTTGATCACGGCCGGCAGCGAGAGATCTTCACCCACAACCTCAATGAGTTCATGGCGCTGCACCGCCCAAGCAGGACATTGCTCGAGCGTATGCTGCGCCGTGTCCTCCTCGCAGTCGCAGCGATGGCAGACGGGACTCGGTTCCCTCCTAGCGACCGTGTGCAGGTATTTGCCAAAGCAACCGTGCCCTGACAACACCTGCACTAGCCGGAAGGAAAGGGTCCCATGCTGCCGCCCTGCCCACCGCTCCAATACCGGCTGGAGGGCCCCAACAGTTCTGAAACCGGCCTGGGGCGCCTCCAGCCGCGCCTCCCACTTTAAAATCATGCCCTGGTGGGCTCGATTGCGCGCGCACTCAATAACTGTCGGGAGGGGACGACAACCCGTCTCCTCCCGCACCGCCTCACTCACTGCAAACACTTCGGCGAGCACTTCAGCCTCCAAATCCCACGGGGGTGCTCCGGCCAACGCGCAAGCTGCGTCGGCCGACACCGTGCGGTATCCACGTATTACCCTGACCGCTATGACTCTCTTCGGTCTCCGCAAGAGAGTCCTGCACTGAGCGGTCAGGGAGTCCGCCCTCACCGGTGCGCCATAAAGCGCCATCGACCGGATAACCCCCGTGTAGAGTCGCCGGCAACCAGCACTGGGCCCGCCCAAATTTGGCAATAACCGCCCAAGGGCGGACGCAGTGCCGAGAAGTTTCAGAGCGAGTTGTCTGAAATGCTTGCCGAAGTACTTCCGTCCAGCACCAAGCCCAGATTTTTCATGTGGGCCTCTCAATAAATAAAGTAGTAGTGCTCACTTTAGTTCCATAGTTTAAGAAACTACTGATACATTTTATTATTCAATTTGTTTACTTGTGTTGTGGACCCGAAGAGCATTCCTAATGACGAGTTAAAGTGACACTGATGATAAAGCTTCGGCTTCCACTCCAATGAAAAAGTGATTTGGTGAAAATAAAAACAACGAGTACGAAAATATAGGGTCGAGTGGGTAAATAACCCAATATTTAGCAGGTGGGTTGCTCGTGACGAAAATAATGACGGTGTTAAGTATGTGAAACATCTATAACAACCGAAAAACAAGTTCTAGTAAAACACTCGGAAGGTAAAAACACTTGAAAATTTATCTGTGATACGTGGTTCAAAATCAGTTACGTCCTATTTTGCAAGTAACACCAGTTCGTCGTAGGAACCAAACACAAAAAAATGGCATTGATTGCAGAGATCAAGCTGGCTGCTTTTATGGCCGAACATAACATAGCCTTTAACGCTTCAGATCATCTGGGTAAACTACTTAAGTAGTGTTCAAAGATTGGAAAAGAAATCAATCTAACTAGTAAAATATTGCAAAAATAATATGCGATGCTATTGCTCCAAGTCATAAAACATTTATGGTGGCAAAATTCAGAAATACAAAGTATTGCATCATGACCGATGAATCCACTGACATTTCCACCAATAAAACATCATGTGCAGTTGTCAGATTCTATGATGAAACGGCAGGCAGAATTAAAAGTCAATTTTGGAATTTGCATGACATCTTCAATGGCAATGATCCCAAAACAGCAAATATAGGAGCTACTGCTACTAATTTATATAATAAATTGATTGCATCATTTACGGAACAAGGCATTCCCCTCAAAAACATCGTTGGATTTGGTTCTGACGAGTGTAATGTTATGATGGGTGCCGAAAACTCCGTGGCAAGCAGATTAAGTAACGAATGTCTGGGCATTATAATTATAAAATGTAGCTGCTATTCAGACCATCTTTGTACAAGTGCAGCGTGTCACAAGCTGCCCAATAGATGCGAAGAGCTAGCAAGAAACGTATTCAGATTTTTGAAAATGAGGTCAAAGCGATACGCTCAGTTACAACAGTTTCAGGTATTTTTCGATCTTAAACCTCAAAAAATGCTACATCCATCTCAAACTAGATGGTTATCTCCGGCTGATGTCATGACAAGGATAATAACACATTGGGATGCATAAAAGTTGTATTTTACAGACATGGCACTCTCTGAGCGTTTGGTATCAAGGCAATTGACATTAGACCTGCTCAGCGATCCATATATGAAACTATACTATGACTTTATGTCCTGGGTACTACCTAAATTTACTCATTTTAATAAATACTACCAATCTGCGGAAGTTGTTGTAACGGAAATGGACTCGTAAGTCAAAGATCTATACAAAGATTTTCTGATATGCTTTATGGACAGAAACCACGTTAACAGATCTGAACTAAGTAATATTGATCCGGCAGATTCAAGACACCATTTAAATAATGAACAGCTATATCTTGGAATTGCTGTTGCATCAAAGATCAATAATTCTGAGATAAAAGCAGGTAAATAACAGCGCACATAATTTCTGCAGAGATGTAAAGATTTAGATAGATAGATTAGAAGAGCCAATGAAAAAAGTAATGACGGAATGCAGTGCATTGAACTGGTTTTAGAAATCGATATAAATATACCATAATAAGCGGTACTTTAAAATTGTAACTTTAATTGTTGATTAAATTCTATATTTTCTTGATTCCTTTATTTACTATTCCTTTCAATAAAAAAAAACGTGTGCAAACTCTGTTTTTGTAAAATATACGATCTTTTTTTATAAATACTATCTTTTTGAACAAAATGTACGATATTTTTTTATGTGTCCGATTCCATAACTGCCGGCAGTCGAGTAAAACCATCATGACGCGCACCCCGCGCATGTCTGCCGACGCACCGTGCTTACGCTAGCTTCTTTATATATTGTATCTGCTGTATACATTCCTGTGCCGAAACCTGTGGGAATAAACTCGTCGTCGCATACCACTGCCTTTCATTCCCTGGCTTACTCCTTCTGCTTTGCAACAACCCCACATATGCATTCAACACAGAAACAAACAGTCTTGGTTCGAGTTCAAAACGTAAGGTTTTTAAATATCTATACAATATCGAAATTGGCAATTTCAATTGTCGTAAAGGACAAAACACGAGTTTTCAGTAGAGCCAAAAACAAACAAAAAAAAATGTTTTCGTCTAATATCTTTGTCAAACCAAATACTATATATTTATGATGTCAAAATAAACCGGTATCGATATGTAATAAAAGCCCTGTTGGTCGTTACAGGAACCTATACATATAAGCGTGCCAGCAATGAATATTTGATAAGAAAATATTGAAGCACAAACGAGTTATAATTAATATTACTCTACTTATAAAATTCTTACCATACCTAAAAAATGTTGCTTGCCTATGAACTTACACGTGTCAACCTAGCCGCCAAATAATTTGTCGGCACCTTTGACATCATCACGAAAAGCCGATGCCGCTCACGTTAAAGAAACCGACGCAGGGCGGCTTCTTTGTGTAGGCACGTGCGGACCTTTATTTGAGCCGCCGCACGCGCCGAGTTTCCGTTGAGGTGCCGCTTACCACCATTCAGTCGCCGTGATACTTAATTACGACGTCCGAAATTATTTCGCAAACACCCGGATTACGAAATTGTCGCTAGTGACTAATTAACTAAAATTACGTTTCCTAACCTGGAATATTTTAATATGTTGATTTGTTTAGGAAAGAGTGACCGCTATTATGCAGAAGCTCGTAGGATGTATGAATAGATAGATGTATGCTGCGCCGAAGAACACTGCTTTGCCGTCGGCAATGACATTTCAACGTCTACACATACGTGTGTACAATACTGGTGCTGTCTATGGAGGTGACCAGCACCGTATCGATAGAGGAACGCCGCGAGAACATGATAATGTCGAGGAGCAAGTTCTTGACTTGATTACACAAGATCCTACGCGTAGTACGCGCGCCGTCGGCCGTCAAGTTGGCGTAAACCAAATGCGCGTTTAGAGAGCTTTAAAGGAAGATGGCCAGCATCTTTTCCATTATCGCCGAGTACATTCGTTGCTTCCTAGTGGCTTCGAGCCTAAAACAAATTATTGCCGGTGGATATTGAGCAAAGTAGAAGAGGATAGCGAGTGCCTGACGCGCGTACTTGTTAGGTACGGCATAATGCTCATTTGTGAGTATAGGCGTGTTTAATTCGCACAATGAATACGTGTGGTCTACAACTAATCCGCATGCAATAAGACCAAGTCATTTCCATCTCCGTTGGCGGATTATTGTGTGAGCTGGAATTATTGAGGACAGGATCATTGGGCCATGTTTCCTGGACAACTCCGTGAGCGGACCAAACTATTTAACATTCCTGAGTCGAGATTTGAGTGAGAAGCTCGAACATTTACAATTAGCTCTCATAGATAGCATGTGGTTCCAGCATGACGGCGCGCCACCACATTTTTTTCCGAGACGTTAGGAACTACCTGAATGCGAAATACAGTGAAAGATGGATTAGGCGTGGCGGACCGATCAATCGGTCTGCGTGATCCTCTGATCTTACATCTCTCGATTACTTTTTTTGGGATGACGTCATACAGTTTGTATTTAAAAAAACTTGCGATGCACATTAAAACGGATCCGTCACTAATACAATCCATACGTTTAAATCTTATACGTCGGTGTCACAAGTGCATCGAAGTTCAAGGCGAGCATATTATACAATATTTTCGTGATCGTCAAGTCTTTGTTATAAACTAATAAATAATTAATCGTGTATATTTAAAAGCTCTTTTAGATCAGAACGCTAGAGTGATAAACATCGCGTAAAAACAATAAAATGTCTTGTCAATAATCAGTTGTAAAACCAATAAAATCTGCCTTAATATAAAAAGTTCTTAAAATAATCGTTTACCAAATTGATATTCATAGGTTTATTAGCTTTATAAAAGTCTTTTTCCAAAATGAGAAACAGCTGAGTAATATTGTGAGTTCGTGACCCGAGCGGCATAGATGTTTGAATGCCCGAGCGCATCATACAGAGAGCGCTCGGTCTAAGCGTCACGCGTCATCAATTTTTAGAGGTAAACTTTTATTTTTTATTATTATAATTTATTCAAAATTTGTTTTCATTTTTTTATGATCGCTTATTGAAATATAAATCTATCATTACAAAATAAATGATAGATTTATATTTCAACAGTGACTGACCTACCTGCAAGGAACAACAGCGTTTTTGTTACTTCTTTATATATAATTCTTCTATACGTGTGTTGACAGTGAACTCCTCCTAAACGGCTGGACCGATTTGAATGAATTTTTTTGTGTGTGTTCAAGTGGATTCGTGGATGGTTTAGATTTGTTTTTTTTTTCTCCTGTAGAGGAATACGTCTGTCCCGACAGCTAGTATCTTCTTTATATATATAATTCTTGTATGTGTGTTCACAATGAACTCCTCCTAAATGGCTGGACCGATTTGAATTATTTTTTTTGTGTGTGTTCAAGTGGATTCGAGTATGGTTTAGAATTGTTTTCTTTTCTTTTTTTTTCTCGCCTGTACTGGACATCGTCTGTCGGGACAGCTAGTTGTATATATAATTCTAGCGATTCGCACGGGTAGTACAAAACCTTAACAAATTATACATCTAAACATTCCTCATGAATCACTTTATTGGTGAAAACCGCATGAAAATCCGTTCAGTAGTTTTAAGTTTATCGTGAACAGATGCAGCTTTGTTTTATAATATATAATATGTAAACAAACGGTAGTGATAAAGCTGAAGAGTTTGTTTGTACAATTGTTTATTGTTTATTTCTGTTATAATTACCATGTGATTATAAAATTGCATTTGATAGCCCTTTGCTTGAGGAAGGTTAAAGACAATATAACATTACGCTAGGACTCACGAGAGCGGCGCAATAATCATAAACGTGGATAAAACCGCGAGATCACCAAGTTTTCTATATACAGATCGCAAGTTCACACTTTTACAAAAGTATGGACGGAACATAAATAATGTAGATCACCGCAGACCTTATGCTATAGCGGTATCGTGCAGCTTTGAAATTTATGAGCCATGTTCTCGCCTTACCGAAAGAAGTTCCTTAAAGATCGGACAGACAGGCATAAAATATATCTAGTAAATAGATAACACATTTTTTTTATTGCCGGTTTTGCGGTCTGAAACTGACAGTTGTACAAACGTAACATAGACTATCCATTCGGGTATATTTGATAAATAATTTCGCAGTATAACCTCGAAAACCCTTTCGATGTTATGCTGCGAAATTATTATTAGGCTACGTATGTTGCATCTCTGCTTACCCAATCAGAGATGCAACATACCTACATAGCCAGCCACGTTTCAAGTGTCATGTATGAGCACTACCACCACATACTACTAATTTTAATTTTAACCCTAACTATTATGAATAGGCATAATAACTAGACGCTGTTCACTCAACTAACAACTATTCAACATTAGCATCAGCTACAGCCCTTTATGTTGAGATTGCCTGGAGACCGAGACGACACCGATTCATGTGTTCCTATACTGAAGAATTGTGAGCTTCTGAGCAATTAAGAACGCATGTATGTCAGAAGTGTTATATTTTAGATAATGGTGATATAGATGTCTCCGATGATTCTGCCTTAGAATTATATGAAAAGTATTACGACGCCAAAAAGGAAAAGAATAATTGATTCTTTAATGTTAAAGTTGCTTTATAAAGATATTCTATATATATTTGTTGATTTTTATAGAATTATTACGTAATCTGGCCATAGGTATATTGCCGTCCATAAGTACAAGTATTTCTGTCCAAAGGTGTGGACAAATTTAGTGCTTTTTAAAAAAGTGGTTTATTTTAATAAATATAATTCATACAAAACTAAAGACTGCTAATTGTTAAGCGTTAACTAATCCTGTAACAACATGTGTAATAATTTACGACTAATAAATTAATAATAATTAAGTCATTAAACCTTATTTTCATTCAAAATCCGGTGAATGTCCACAGGTATAACAACTTCCCCTACCTAGCACAAAAATATTCGCTACACGCTTTTACACGTTTCCGAACCGACAGCGGGCGCTATGTTAAAGACAACTGTCAGCTCTTTCACGCTGAAATTTAAAAACTAGGCCTTTGACTGCCTTTGTCATGGACGGGAAATATCGTGAACAGCAAATATACGGGGTTATTCTACTAAACAGTTTTAACTGTAGCGGCCATTCACTAAAACAAAGTCAAAAATCATTTATTAATTTAGGCCCAAAGTATCACGTTGTCTCCGTAAAAAAATAAACGGTAAGTGAGTTTAATGAAGTTACTCAATTTATTTTTGCATTAATTGCTAGGTTTAAGCGTAGAATGTAAAAGTCCCCTTGTGTCAATAGATTCCGATCTTCATGAATATCTCTGACAGGTCATATGAGGGCTTTAAAACAGAGACAGTAGAGTAGCAACAAATACCGAAAAAATAAAACGAATATTATAACAGCAATAGCTAGTGTCTATTCCTAAAGCAATTTAAACGTATAGCTCGAGGAGTTAAATCCTCATCCTGATTATATCATTGCAGCATCCATCTGTAAAAACTAGTCAAACCAGAAACACAGATTTACAACTACAGTAGTATTATTAATGCGTATCAAGAGAATATTAATATATACCTTAAAATATTATATCGACGTTCATTCAAAGAAATGTTGTACCACTTATTGCCATTACAAATTCTGCAGGCGTTCACGAACAAGACGCAGTATCGCTACAATATTTATGTATGTAATGTATATGCAAACATATAGGTAAGTAAATTTTTAACGTAACTTAGTGTTATGCCAGTACACTCTAGAAGAATAAGGATTTATGCAGGCAAATATATACTTATCCTTCAAGGAATAAGGGTGTACCTATACACACTTTCTTTTTCATAAGGATGTATGCAGAGCCTTCGGAAATTAACTGGTACTTCAAATATAATAATTATGAAGCAGCCAACGATGGCGTACGCTTTATAATTATTATAATGCGCAGTCAGACTTTATCCTCTGCTGGATGTAGGCCTTTTAGTTTTACTATCTGAAATAACTTTATTCATTCAAGGCTGCTGACTCTGAATAAAGGACATACCTACTGAGCACAAATTTTGATGAACGTTTATTTTTAAATATTCCTAGTATTCTCGTTAGTTCACACACCTAAACTAATTACTGTTATATCTCTAGGCTATATGTAAAACAAAAGGAAACATACGGTCAGTGCAATAAGTAGCAGAATTTAATTTCGCGTGCCACGGCTTTATATGCATATTAGCCTGGAGCGATGTAGCTTTTTTATATTAACTGTTGTTTTTATACAAACACTAGAGTAAAACTCTATGTAGAAGGGTAAAGAAGGGGACTTTATAGGTAAACATAGAAACTAGGCCGTGAATAATCATTTCTGGATCACATGTGTGTGTAAGAAGTTACGTAACAGAATGCCCGTAGCGTGTTGAAATTGATTTGATTTACAAACTTGAAAGGCTTCCCACAATATAATAGTATATTAACGCTTTTTTGATCGCTTGTTTACGTATTTCTCTATTCAATGTGCCCGTTTACCTATACAGTCAGCGATATAAGTAGCTAAAGATTAAACACATTTGTAATAGTATATTATAAATAAAAATGTACTTATTGTTGTTCTGTAATAATGAATTATCTATACACTACCTATTCTTTTACTGTAGTACTGAAGTAAGAGATGAGGAACTACCGTTATTGTGTATGACAAAAGAATTTCAAATTTCGTAAATGTTTATCGACTTATGTCGCTGACTGTGCCATGAAATCATAACACAGAATTTCAAATATATGCCACAATATTGACTACTTCGTGTGGAGAACTATATTAACTAACCTGAAGAGAACGAAAACAAATTATGTTTGAAATCTATTTATTAGACTCGAAGTCAATATACTTAAATATATCTCTCGTATGTATTTTCAAGACTTCGCCAGTAGTACGCGTATCTCAACTAACGCGGAGCGCTTTGACATAACATGTTCTGCTCTCGTTATGACCACTTAGTATCGCAAAAGTACTTTCATATCACATGTTTTATTCCTTGTGGAGACACAACCAAGCGCATAGCCAATATTGAGTTGACGGTTTTAACCACAGTGTGATTTTCACCACTTCGGTAACCGTGCAATCAAATCAATGAATAACGACACACAAAATATAGCCCGAGAATATTATACAAAACTAACATTTATGAATATTATTTAAAGAGTACCTACCCTAATACGACGAGTGTGCGTGAAGAATATGATGAAAGTAAATGAAGAAAGAATAGCATGCCAAGATCATAATAAGTGGAAATCCGTAGTCTCAGCCTACCTTTAGAAACAGGCATTAATATATATGTATGTATAATACAAACCTAACCTATTTTATACTGTAATCGATTCGAATAGGATCGACGACGAATCTTTATTTATTCGGTTATCTTATCTTATCTTGATTCGGGGGCAAGTCAGTGTAAACCGGCGACACTTCGACCCAGTGGGATATTTTGTGTTGGCCCCGAGGTTTATCCCTGAGCTATCTCCCTATGAATGTACTGCATCAGTCGCAGCGTACACTTCAGAGGGAGAAGCCTGAAGTCTTCAGGGTTCGGATATGCCAATCCCATCAGACCCATCCTTAGTCCGGCCAACGCGTCACATTCACACAGTAGGTGTGATATGGACTCGTCCTGTTCACCACAGGCTTTGCAGATCGAATTGTTTGACAATCTCAATCTGCACAGAAAGTCGTTGGTGCCAAAATGACCAGTAAACGCTCCTGTGAGCAGGCGTATTTGGCCCTTGTTGTACCCGCAGAACTTCCGGGTAAAGCCTGTGGCTCTGTTTGCAATGCATTTCTTGAAGTGTTCCAGACCCCTAAGGGCCATTCACTCTAGCCTGTGTTTATCATTGCCATGAGCATTCAAAGCTGCCTTGACGGTACTCTCAGAGAGACCTACGAATGGCTCGGGGCCCACAAATAGTTACTCTGAGCCCTTCTTGGCTAATACATCAGCCTCCTCATTACCCTGCATCCCTGCATGACCCGGAACCCACACCAGCCTGACTGTGTTTTTCCTGCCAAGTTTGTTAAGGGCTTTAACACAGTTCAGGACCAGTGCTGAGTCCACCCTACAGGAGTTCAGAGCCTTAAGAGCAGCTTGACTGTCACTAAGAATATAAACAATCTTGTCAGTGACATTGTTGTTAATATTCTCTTGCGCACAGGCAATTATAGCATAGGTTTCCGCCTGGACGACCGTTGCATATTTGCCCATGCTTTGGTTCACCTTGCAGTCGTTGGCATAAATACCAACACCTGATCCTGTTTCCATTTTGGAACCATCGGTGTACCAGATGAAACAACCCTTGTCAGGGGATTGTAGACCTCGTCTCCATTCGGCCCTTGTGGGACCTTTAATTTAAAATTATTTTTGAATATGTGCATTGGTTGCATTTTGTCACATCCCATGCTCATAATCTCTTTAAGATTCTTCGAGATCTCCAGTTTTGTGTGTCGAGTTACTGGCATGTTGACGCTCCACAGCCTATGTATAGATAGTCTATGTAGCGCCTTCATCGCCTCTAACTCCACAACAATGTGTAGCGGCGTTAGGTCCAGCAGGATCTCTAACGCAGCCGTTGGCGTAGTAGGGAACGCCCCTGTTATAGCCGTGCAGGCTAGTCGCTGCACCTTCAACAGCGCTTTCCTGCATGTTGCTAGTTTGGTTCTTGGCCACCAGACAACGCTTCCATATGTGATTACGGGTCTTATCATCATCGTGTATAGCCATTTGATGACCTTGGCTTCAGGCCCCAGGTCTTCCCATAAGTAGAACGAATCATACCGAAGACCCGCTGGGTCTTCATTATGGCTTTGTCTACATGAGGTTTCCACGTTAGCTTGTTATCTAAGGTCATGCCTAGATATTTCACCTCCGTGGACCATTGTAGTTGTGTACCATACATGGATAGAGTTCCCAAGCCAGTCAGATCTCTCATCCTAGTAAACGGCACGACAGTACTTTTCCCTGGGTTGATCGATAAATGGTTACTACTGCACCATTTTTCTACCATACTCAGGGCCCTCGGCATGAGACTGAATACTGTGCTCGGAAATTTTCCATTGACAAGTATCACCAAGTTACCCGCATAACCGACCGTTAAGTACGGACCTTTGTTGAGTTGTTCTAAGAGTGAACCAAGCACCATAAGAGTGGTGAGAGTACTCCACCCTGAGGGCAGCCATTGGTGGTCATTGCAATCATTTCATCCCCTAACAACTCAGACCTAATAATTCTTCCTCTGAGCATACAATCGATCCACTTGCAAATGGTTGGATCTATGCCGTGATTTGCCGATGCCACACTATCCAGGAATGCAGCAATGTATACTTCCCGGTTATCTAATGCATGTTCTGCCTAATTTACCACAAAATGCAGTGCCGTCTCAGTGGATTTTTTCGACTGGTAGGCACATTGTAGCCCGTGGAGGGTGAATGTTCTCAATGCTCCCTCCCTGACATGTCTATCTACTAACTTCTCCAGGGCTTTCAAGAAGAACGAATAAAGGTCGGTATGCCTTGGCTTCTGCGTAGTCCTCTTTGCCCGGCTTCGGTATGTAGATGACTTTAAGTCGCCTCCATATCTTTGGAATGTATCCAAAAGCTATGCAATCTCTGTATATTATATTATTTATTCGGTTAACTCACAGCGTACATATGTTACAATTTAGTAAAAAATTAGATTATAGAGTTCTAATATACATGCCACTTGCGAGCTAACACAGCATTCATAGTTGAGAGAAGAAAATTATGTTAAGATTGACAAACAAACAATCTTGCTAGTCCTTAATGCTAAGTGTGTGTTAGGAATTTATCAAAACAACGACTTCTAACTGAAGTTTGATATCTTAACTAATGACACTTCTACAGATGGATAATGTCTGGGAGCAAGCGTAATCTGAATGAGTTTAAACGTGAACTGAAATCTAACGATAGGTATCAATTTATGTAAGATCTACGAAGGCGCACAACTTTATAAAAAAATACTGTCAGCCATATAATGTGTAAACTCGTTTAATAAAATTAAAATAAAAAATAAAAGTAAAATTAGCCCAACACGTCGTCGAAAACTATAGCTAGTGGTTATTGGTGACTAAACGAAACAAAAATAAATAAGTAGCGTAAAAATATCCAACGCACGACAACCTTATTTGTCAAAACATTTTGTACCTAACTATCTATATAATAACATTGTTCATACAGTGACTTTGCAGTTACTTAGATTTGAAGCAAAATTCTTTAAATCTAAGTCTTTGTTGAAGTTATAAGAATTATAAAGAGCCAATAAGCGTCGATATCTAGGATATCGACGCTTATTGGATCTTTATAATTTTGAAGCAGAAATTATCCTCTCTCATATAATTTTACCGCTATGATTACTAAAGGTAAAACTACTGAAACCTTCAATTTACAGCATATAGAATAATCAATACGGCGCTATATACGGAAGTTAATAATATTAGCCCTGTTTATAGGTATACTGAAACAATGTTTGGCACGGGCCTCTTCTCAATATTACAAGGGTTATTAGACTGCGCAACCTTAATATGAATTGGCGTACTTCACTGCAGAAATAGAAGGCGTTTTGGAATCAATCTCTATAGCGCTAAGTGGCTGTCTAGCGGTCTACCCACTAAGCTTTTCTTTTTCGTTATACATTATTTTCAGGCTATAGGTAGATTTTAAAGTTGAAGAATACTATGGCCTTCAATTTACTAAAATAATCAATACTGTACATAGTCTTACACCTATATACCCGAATGGGTAGACAAAGATGTATTAAATCCACATTTGATTCAATCTGAGTTAGATCAGGCAAACGGCCAACGGCCTTACGAAATCGCCGCGACACAGGTGTTCAACATTACTACTTAAATTTTTGCTGTTATTAAGAATTTCTTGACAGAAATGTCCAAGAATATAATTATGTGCATATTATATATGTATTGTTGAGCATTAGGTACTGTCAAGAAATCCTTATTCCCGAGATCTCAATGCACACCAATCCCATTCAATATCACTGCGCAACCAAGACAGTCTATTTTTGTATTCCTATATTTTTGTAGTCCTCGATGGCGTAGTGGTTAGTGTAATTGATTGCTACGCCTGACGTCGCGGGTTCAATTCCCGCACAAGTCAAACATTTGAATGCATGAACAAACTTATACATATTATTTCCACTAAGTCCAGTTATTGGTAATGTTTCTAGATCATTCTGCTACGTAGTACCATAAAGAAGTCGAGAATTGTTTGAGCCGACTTGCGTGCAGGCTTAATCCTAACTAACATTACGAACGAAAAAAAAAATAATTATAGGAAGAAGAATGCGAATGCGAGTTTGTTTGTTGGTTTAGGTTTAGGTTACGCCTTAAATACACGACCGATCATGATCAAATTTCGCAAACACGTTCTCAGGGGATCAGAAAAGGACAACGGGTACCTTTAGTCGAGAAATAGTTCTATTACTAACCAGCGTAACCTGATCTACATTTACTCGAGCAAAGCCGCGGGAAAATCTACTCTTTAATATAGTACAATTCTCTATCAGCTTGTTTGAACAAGAAAACATAGATTAAATCCAATGGTAGACATGTTTTTTTTATTCAATTAATGTGGCAACAAGCATATGGCCCATCTGATGATAAGTGGTCATCGTAGCCTATGGACGCAACACCAGAGGCATCACTTGTGCGTTGCCGACCCTTTAGGAAAGGAAGTGGGAAGGAGAAGGAGCGGGAAGGGGGAAAGAGGGTGATTGGGCCTCCGGCTCTCTTTCTCACTGAACGAAAACAACAGTAGGAATACTGCTATTTCACATAGATATTCATTGAGAGCCTACCCTCTCAATGAATATCTTTGTTAAATATAGGGAAAGACTACTCCTTCCCCGGTCGAGTCGACCCGTTCATGCTGAAATCAGCGAGGCTCTACTACTTGAATATTGTAGCACGCACATGTAGCTAGCCGTAGTTCTAGGTCACACGTTATAAAGAACGTGTCTATTTGCAATTACCTGGATACAGTTCCAGACTTCGTGCTTCGTACTATTTCGTACTAAGTGCTTAGATAGACCTATGGCTTCTTTGCCTGACCCGGGCATCAGATCAAAAACCTCTTGCAAAGTAATCGCAAGTTAAATATAAGTATAGTTTTTCTTTATACTTAAGCTTCTCGTCTTTTCACTTATAATTAATATAGACATAAAACTCATTCACATCATTAACAATTGGCAGCGTGCTCAGAAGTCACCGAAGTTCGCCACGTTAAATGGCAAGCCAAATTTCTTGTGCCAAAAAATGCCAGCACTTTGGTTAAGTAATGAGTCAATCAGTAGTTTTACTAAATTTTTATAAACAAAGCTAAGATAACAATTATCAATATACGATACGTACTGTTACAAACCCCTATTGCACCCTAATTCCCTTACCTAGTCCAAAATCCCCTATACTCGACAGAAACCCCTGCCAATGCCTAAAATCCCGTGTCAGCACTTTTGCCTTCATAAGCGCAGTAGTAACCAAGAGCGGTCTTAGCACATCCTCCGTCGCGAACGCAACTTACTATGTCCTAAGTGCGCCAGATTCATTTTATATCATTATACTATCTTTATTTTACTATTACCATTTTATATTCCAAGTTTTAATAAACTTTTATATTTTGGTGACAGCGGTGGGATTAGAAAAGTTGAAATCCCCGGTTTTGCCTTTGTTCCGTCATAATCGTGACGAACCTAGAACTTTCTAATATATCTCGCAGCATCGAAGTGCAGTCAAACTCATTAACGGCTAACAAACTCGCAAGATCGTTCTTCCGCAAGTTCTCGAGTTCCTGAGTTCCTGAGACCCTGGTTCCTTACAAGGAATCCACCGGTTTTTCACGAGGTGACCATGATCATACTTCTCGTCACTATCGCCAGCATCCTATAAGTGACATCATTTCAATATACAGTGAAGTGCGATAATACAAAGACGTCATTCAAGTCCAAATTTATAAAGTGTCGCAGTGTGTCTACAGTCTACAGTGTTGCGCTTAGTTAAAACAATTCTCAGAATTTCCTATCAACTTCCGGCGTCTAACAAGTTGCAAACTAAGAACAAATACTATATCTTCACAACCACAATCTGCGAGATACTTTACAGAACTCTATTTGCGTCGTACTAGTTTAAGTGATATTTTTATTTACATTTATCTTGTCTTGTTTGTTTGTTTAGGTTGCATTTATTTTGTGTTAACTACAGACATATACAGGGTGTTCGGTAATTAATGGATAACCTGGATATGTCTTAAAGTGGAACTGATGGCCGTTCAGAAAAATATGAAAAAATCTATCCTAACTACTACCTGAAATATCTGTTCTTTTTTTAATTACCCTCTATAACTTTCTTGTATACTACGACCATAAATGAATGAAATCCATCGGTATTTTGTTGTTTTATTATTAAACACTAATTATGCCAATAGATAGACAGTCAAAAGTATGCTATGCTAATATAGCTTGCACTTTTTAATATATATATATATATATTTTTTTTTTTAATTTCTTTATTATGATTTTTTTTTCTTTTTTTTCTGAACGGCCTTCTGTTCTACTATAAGACATTTCAAGGTTATCCATTAATTCCCGGACACCTTGTATAATGACCACCAAGAAGGAGGAAACTGTCTTATCAGAGCGTATCGATATCAACGTTTTATTCAAATTCATAAAACCCTTTGATGGGTCTAGAGATAAACTAAAGTCGTTCATACACAATTGCGAAAATGCTTACAAATTTGCTTCTCCAACACACGACGTCGACTCGAAGACATGGCCGAATCCGCTGCTGATGCCATGAAAGAATTCGACAACTGGGGACAGTTAAATACATTCTAACAATCCCAGTTTGGCGAAAAGAAACACTATGCCCATTTGCTTAGTGGATTACAAGAGACTCACCAACTAGTGGGAGAGTCCGTCAGTCAATACTCAATCAAAATCGAAACTTGCTTAGCCCAAATATTAACTGAAATCACATTGTCTAACAAAAAGAAAGCAGAGCTATCAGGGAAAACTTTCGCAATGGAAGACCTCGCTTTAAATTCATTCCTTATGGGCATTTTACCCAAACTAAGCAACCTTGTTGGCATCTTAAGCGAAGCTATTAACTATGCTATTTTAGAGGAGAAAATACAAACTTTGCTCTCTAAGAGGTATCTGTATCAAAATCGATCTAGAACAAAACCCAGTACCTCTCAGGATCGCTCAAGATCAATAGTTCATAACCTTGGGCAAATGCCAAACTCTATGCCAACGTGCCTCTGTTGCAAGAACATAAAGCACACTATCGAAGTATATAGGAAACGAGAATTTAATAACAATAGGGCTAAAAACAACACCTTCTCTCAACGCCCTAATCCGAACAATATCCGTCCTCCTCAACGCCCGAATATCCAAGGCCGAGTTAATTACACAACTCTCGAAGATACATTCGTTGGCCATGATACAGTGGACCAGCATTTAAACGAATAGAGGGCTCATGACGGTGTCTCGTGAGACCCCAATACTATAATCTGACTAACGACATTACCAAAGACACCCATCCCAAATCCAATGCGTCCACTGTATCTCGAGTTACGCGACAGGGTAACCAGCCCCAAAAAGCAAGCTCATTCACCACACCCAATAGGACGTATGCATCTACAGCGTCCTATAAATCCACTGTATCTCCTAAATCTACTATATCAAGAGTTAAACCACAGGGTAACCAGCCCCAAAAGGGAAACTCAACCACTGTATCCACCAAATCCACTGTATCTCCTAGATCTACTATATCAAGAGTTACACCACAGGGTAACCAGCCCCAAAAGGGAAACTCAACCACTGTATCCACTGAATCCACTGTATCTCCTAAATCTACTATATCAAGAGTTACACCACAGGGTAACCAGCCAAAAAGGGAAACTCGACCACTGTATCCACTGTATCCACCGAATCCACTGTATCTCCTAGATCTACTATATCAAGAGTTACACCACAGGGTAACCAGCCCCAAAAGGGAAACTCAACCACTGTATCCATTGTATCCACTGAATCCACTGTATCTCCTAGATCTACTATAACAAGGGTTACACCACAGGGTAACCAGCCCTAAAAGGGAAGCTCAATCACTGCATCCGCTGTATCCTCTGCATTCCATAAAGCCTCTATTCCTACTAATTCCACTCAGCTCAAACGCTCTATTGCCACTGTGTCTCCCAAATCCACCGTTTCTACCAAACCCACTACATGCCCAAAGCCCTTTACTCCTTCTAGACCATCTGTACCTACAGAAACCAACTCTACCAAATGCTCCAAACTCAGTCTGACTCCTAAAGCTATCAGTGCCTATCCTGAAACAAGAAATAAAATATACGAAATTAGTACTAATCCTTCAAAACGATATTTACCCCACGTAAACATTAGAACTCAAGTCAATAGTTGTGATCTCTCCTTCTTAAACGAACATCAATGAACACAATGCCTGTCTTACAAAATCAAACTATAAAACTCAAAGGCATTAGTACGAGTGACGAAACTGTAGAAACAATAAGTCATTTTCAATTACAATTATTCGCAAATATCAAGTCACACCTTACTTCCACTACCAGTTCCACGTAATCGAAGAAATCGATTTAACTTATGATGGCATTATTGGTACCGATCTTCTTAACGACCTAGACGGTATCGTCCATTTCAATTCGAGTACATTACAAATTAGACACTTAACAGTCAGATTGAAATACTATGAAATAATTTACAAAATTCCACCCCGTACTGAAACAATAATGCACCGTTACCAATCCCGAGTACCGCAAAGGACTCATATTAGACCAACATATATCTGACTCCCTTCTCGTATATATGACTCCCTTTTAGTCGCGAATAGCATTGTTACCGTAAAGGATAACAATAGAGTAAACGTTTTCATACTGAATACATCCGAAGACACAGTAACCATAAACTCCGATATCAAAATAAACAAGGGCTGGCCCTTTAATATCAATTCCTCTTATATCTATGACTCTGTCTCACACACTCCTAAATCCTCTAGCACTCGCAGAGACCAAGTCCTTAAAATGTTAAGGATTGAACATTTTAATAATGAAGAAAAGTCTCGACTCCTCTACATATGTTCCCAATATTCCGATATATTCCAATTGCCACTGATTTGCTGAAACACGAGGTAAATACGTCCTCCTCATAACCTATAAACGTCAAATCCTATAGATTTCCAGAAATCCACAAATAGGAAGTGGAAACACAAATCTCTAAAATGCTTTCCCAAGATATAATAAAACCCTCTGTTTCACCCTGGTCGTTTCCCATATGGATAGTTCCAAAGGAAAATGATTCTTCTGGTCAAAAGAAATGGCGTATAGTCATTGACTATACAAAACTTAACGATATAACTATTGGAAAAAGTTA
This sequence comes from Catocala nupta, assembly GCA_963675205.1. Taxonomy (NCBI): domain Eukaryota; kingdom Metazoa; phylum Arthropoda; class Insecta; order Lepidoptera; family Erebidae; genus Catocala; species Catocala nupta. The sequence goes on from OY776078.1 coordinate 35,802,263, forward strand.
CTCCATTCCTCAAATTAACGAGATATTAGACCAATTAGGCCAAAGTAAATACTTTTCTACACTTGATCTTTTTACAGGCTTTCATCAAATCACCATTTCAGACAAAGATACTCCTAAAACTGCTTTCACTGTGCCCCAGGGTCATTTCCAATTCAAACGTATGCCATTCGGACTAAAAAACGCCCCTGCTACATTCCAACGCCTTATGAACACTGCCCTAGCCGGTCTTCAAGGCATTCACTGCTATGTCTATTTAGACGACATCGTTATTTATAGTCACAGCCGAATATCACATTGTGATAAACTATCAAGGATCTTTGACAGGTTACGCAAACATAATCTAAAGCTCCAACCCGACAAATGCGAATTTCTCCGCAAAGAAGTTGCTTATCTCGGGCATATTATAAGTCATGAGGGAGTAAGCTAAACCCTGAAAAATCAAAGCAGTCACCCATTTTCCAACCCTTAAGTGTCCGAAAGATGTAAAATCATTTTTAGGATTCGCATCCTATTACAGATGTTTCACAACCGAATTTTCAAAAATCGCCAACCTCTTAACCTCTTTATTAAAGAAAGACGTCACTTTCAACTGGTCTAACGAACACCAGCTGTCTTTCGATGACCTAAAAGGAGAGCTCGTAACCGCCCCTGTCCTCATATATCCTAACTTTGCTGAACATTTCGTACTGACCTGCGATGCCTCAAATTATGCCATATCTGCTATCCTCTCTCAAGGCGAAGTCGGTAGAGACCGTCCAATAGCATTCGCGTCCAGAACCTTGAACAAAGCTGAAACGAATTATTCCACACAACAGAGAAAGAATATCTAGCTATTGTATTTACTAAACCTTTTAGACTCTACCTTTACGGTTACAAATTCACCATTGTCATCGATCACAGGCCTTAAAAATGGCTTTTCAACTGCAAAGAACCTGGTTCACGCTTAGCTAGATGGCGCCTAAAACTAGAAAAGTTTGATTACAGAATCGAATATAAAAAGGGAGCAATCTATAGTAATGCTGACGCTCTATCTAGGTTGCCCGTAAATCCTGTACAACCAACCCCAGACACAGCCGACAATTCTATTCCTTCTACCTCAAGACAAAGTGACCCATACGATGATCCTATTCCCTCTACTTTCCGACAAGACACTCAACAACCATCACCTGCTTTCCGCCCTTTAACTCTCGAAGACCTCGATATCTAGATACCTTCCATTCCTTTAGACGCCGACGAATTCCCATCAATAGACTTACTAGAAAATTATGACCCAATACCTGTTATTGCCAATCCTCCAGTTACCCCCGCCGTATCCGCTGAATCGACTCAACCAATCCTAAATCCTACTTCTAACTCTGTTCCCGCTGTTTCACCCGTTAACTCTCCGCCTCCTTCTAATGAAAACTATAGTAAATTCCTGAAAACTATGTCTGAAAAACAGTTCACAAGCAATACCAAAATTAAATAATACAATGAAAGTATCTTTAAAACTACTTGTAAGCATGTATTATTATACCTACCTCAATTGACCTCGATACCTCAAACCCATATATTGAAAAAATTCTAAGCGAAATCCAAGATCCCTCGGAACTCCTAAATAGGGAAAGAACCCTATATATACATATCCTTTGAACACAAAGGATCAATCATATACTTCCTTTTCACCAAAGTATACCATTTCGATAACTGTCCTTATGAAGCTATCTATAAAAGCTTAACATATCTTAAAATCAACTACATTCAACGCTCTTAACTGCACCCTAAGAAAATTCTGAAGCAGCGATCACTGATTTATACTTTAGGTGACCCTATCGACAAACACATTTGGTCAAGAATATACAACATGTTATCCTTTATATTTAATAATACTAACATGAACATAAATGTATATCATAATACACTCATATTTCCAACCCTCTCAGAAACACCGAAAATTCTTCGTGATAACCATGATATTCCTATCGCAAGCCATCTTGGTACAGCTAGAATGTTAAATAGATTAAGAGAAAGGTACTACTGCAAAAACATGCGCTCAGATATCGAAACCTACGTAAAAAATTGTTTACTATGCCAAAGCTATAAAGCGCTAAGACAAATAAATAGAGCGCCCATGCAAATAACAACTACTTCTACTAAACCTATTGAACACCTTAGCATTGATTTAGTAGGCCCTCTTCCCGAAGTAGGACTAAGGCAACTTAAGTTCATTCTTACAATGCAAGATGACCTCACCAAATTTTCATTTGCCTATCCTATTACCAACGCTATGTCAGAAGACACGTGCGAGTTAGACACTCGTACATTTCATCTCACTTTTCGGTATTCCCAAAACAATCCTTACAGACCAAGGCACAATATACTTCACCGCAGATATGTTCAAAAGAACCTGCGAGTTCCTTAAAATCAAACAAATATGGTCGTCACCATACCATCCTCAAACGCAAGATGCATTAGAACGAAGCCATTCCACTCTTAAAGAATATTTAAAATCCTACGTAAATGACAACCACGCAGACTGGCATAAATTCGTGTTTACAGCAATGTTAGCCTACAACACTGCAGTCCATGCATCAACCAACTTCACCCCTTACGAACTTCTATTCGGTCATAAAGCCTTTATTCCCGACTCTATATATGAACTACACCCAGAACAAACATATCCAGAATACATAAAATTCCTACATCATCGCCTTAAACTTTCGAACGAAAAAGCTCTCGAAAATCTAAATAATACTACGATAATCACTCGCGTCCTGTGCAGTATAAAGTAGGCGACTATGTTTACCTAAAAAATCATGTGAGATTACGTAAAGCCCTATCGCCGATATGGAAAGGGCCATACAAAGTTATAAAGGTAAACGGTAGGAATACTTTGACTCTTCTCATAAATAGGAGACACGTTACTCATCACTATGATAAAGTAAAGTTAGCGCCCAGATTAAATGTCAAAAAGTAAGACTAATATGTATACTCTATTCTTTTACAGTAACCCTTTAACGGACCAAGAATTCGTCGAACCCCTGACAAACAGTTCAGGAATATATTTTGATTCCCTAGGATCCTTAAATTTAGTTGATAGTTATCTTAATGTAATTATACCTGTAGACATATCCTATATATTCCCGCATATTAATAATTTATAATATATTTAATAAATCAAAATCTTTTTGTGAAAATAATGTGTGACATATATAGATATCGCCAGCTGCCTTAATTACCACATACGTGTCTTAATGCTGTCCATCATCACTTGGAGAAGGCTCGGCCGGCAATGCTTTTTCTAACGGAGACACAAATACGCCGATCCTGCAGACACGACCTACCTGCAATATCCCGGCTACGTGCTAGAGGAGTGTTTCCTCGCGAAAGCCGGGGTATGCTTGTTTGTTAGGGCGGATATTTGTTGTCGCCGTCTACACTGCCTAGAGGACCCTTCCTTCTCTGTCCTTTGGGTACCGTAGATCATCGCTCTTTCAGCCAAATCTACATGTGCCTCTACCGATCTCATTCAGGAGACGCTGAGACAACTCGACTCTTTGATTACCTGAGTCAGGCAGCAGAAGACGCGCAGGAGCAGTTTCCGAACGCTGAGTTGGTGTTCTTGGGAGATTTCAATGCCCACCATGAGACCTGGTTGGGTTCTCCCAAAACAGACCACGCGGGACGAATTGCCCATGCGTTCGCTCTCACGCATGACCTGTCTCAACTAGTACTCCAGCCCACCCGGATACCGGACATTGCAGGTCAGGCGCCCTCTCTGCTCGATCTGCTGCTGACAAGTAACCCGAACCGGTACAGTGTGTCGATTAGTGCTCCTCTGGGCACCTCAGACCACTGTCTGGTTTGTGCCGCAGCTGTTGTTGTTACGCCCCCACGACCCGTGGTTCGGTCGTGAATGCGCTGATGCTGTTGAACGCAAACAGACAGCGTACCGCGCTTGGACCAGGGCTCGCACTCTCCACGACTCTAACGTGGATCACCTGAAGGCAGCGTTCAACCAAGCCACAAAGTTCTGCAAGAGGGCATATTTAAGAGCGGATGCCCAGCGCGTCGCACGGTTCGGCCAGGAGCTCATGGCCCATCCTACGGGCAGTCGTAACTATTGGCGCCTGACCAAAGCCGTGCAGTCTAACTTCTGCCAGACCTCGCTGCCCCCTCCGAGATATCCGAATGGATCACTGGCTCATCGGCCGCAAGAGAAAGCAGATCTGCTTGCAAATCTCTTTGCGGCCAACTCCCGAATCGATGACTGCGGTTCGCAGCCGCCTAAAATTGCAAACTGCGGCTACACCATGCCTGATATACGTATCAGGCAACGTGACGTTCGTGCGATACTGCAGTCTCTCAATGTTCGGAAAGCCAGTGGACACGGACAGCTGGGATGCCGTCAGCATCCCAGCTGCGGTCCTCAAAAAATGTGCAGCGGAGTTGTCTCCCACACTTACGCGCCTATACCGGACGTCTTACGCCGTGGGCACTGTGCCTGAGGCTTGGAAGGAGGCGAACGTTCAACCGATTCCCAAAAAGGGGGACCGTTCCGAGCCAGGCAACTATCGACCCATAGCTATCACCTCGGTGCTCTCCAAGGTGTTCGAGCGGATTATAAACACCCAAATTATCCGCTATCTGGAGGATCACTCGTTGATCAATGATCGCCAATACGGCTTTTGGGCTAAACGATCAACGGGTGATCTTCTAGCGTTCCTCACGCACCTCTGGGGTGAGGCTATGGACAAGCACGGCGAGTCTTTGACTGTCAGCCTAGACATAGCCAAAGCTTTCGATAGAGTCTGGCACCGGTCTCTTTATTCCAAGCTTCCGGCCTATGGCTTGCCCCCTCAACTGTGCACCTGGATTGCAAGTTTCCTGCAGAAGCGTCGTATTCGAGTCCTTTGCAACGTTCGCGCTTCCAAATTTATGCAGGTCAATGCAGGAGTACCTCAGGGGTCCGTCTGATCCCCTACGCTCTTTCTTCTGCATATCAATTATATGTTGAATCTCGGCAACATACATTGTTATGCAGACGACAGTACCGTGCACGGGCGATATCTCGGACGTCCTGGGGCCAAACAGGCTGAGGTTGAGGGGAAAAGGCAGGATCTTGTCGTTGAACTTGACCAGATCTTGAACCGCATCTCTGAATGGGGTGCCAAGAACTTGGTCCAGTTCAACGCCAAGAAGACCCAGGCATGCGCGTTCTCAACAAAAAAGTCTCCGTTCCTTCCCCTCCCTTCTCTGAAGAACACTCCACTGGTGATACGTGACAGCCTCTCTATCTTAGGTATGGATCTTTGCCGCTCCCTTAATCCCAAAACCTACATCGAGAGCGTCATTAAGCAAGCTTCGCGAAAACTCGAAGTTCTGAACAGGGTGAGGCGGTTCTTCGCGCCTGGGCAGCTGTGCCTATTGTATAAGGCACAAGTGCGCCCTTGCGTGGAGTACTGTTCTCATCTTTGGGATGGCTCCGCGCAGTATTTGCTAGACGCTCTTGACAGGTTACAGCGGCGGGCTGTCCGTATCATCAGAGATCCAGAGGTCACGAGTTTACTGGAACCTCTGCAACTCCGTAGGGATATTGCCTCTAATAATAATATAATCCTGGGTCCTTTAAGCGGGGCGTGAAAAAGCACCTTCTCAGGCCGTCAAAGTAGAGACCTCAACATCGCCTCGGCTGCTATGAGGACGATGTGGAGGCCACTGCTCTTAGACCACACGACTGCTTACCATCAGGCGGAGTGTGGTCATTTTGACAAGCGAAATAAAAAAATAAAAAATAAAAATGGCGAAAGGTGCGGGTCTATTATTTCTCACTGTGCACATTTCTAGAAATTATGCTGCTACTGGCAATATCTTCATAACATAGTCAACGAAACGTAGGTGTAACATATCTTTGCTTACCCTTTCGACGCAGTGAACGGAAATAAAACATAGATGCAGCATTTTCATACTATTGACTGCAGCTTACATATACTAACTCAAAAATGAACGTTATTTTTAACGGCACAAGGTGGCTATTAGCTGTTCTGTTTTACTGTTTATTTACTTGCTGTCAATGTCGAGAACTCAGTTTCAATGATATAATTATACCATACTTTAGCGGCTCGGCTAAGTTTTATTAAGTCTCGCCCACTTTGTGTAGTTTCCATGGTGCCATTATTTTAGTGGTGAGAATCCTAGCTTTGTACCTACCCCTTTTTGCGAAAATTGCGCGGACGGTGGAGTATGAAATTTGGCACAGTTAAAGTTTATATGGAGAAGGAGTGGCGAATCCTAATATTTTTATAAAATATGCATTAGAAATACATTAAATTAATGGAAAACACGACACGCACACAACCATGCATTTGACACACACAGTCGAATCGCGTTCGTAGTATTTCGGCATTGTTTGTCTGACGTCGTACAATTCTTTGTAACTATGGTTACTTATACCTTATTTATATGTAATATAGGTAAAGTTATAAACCTTAATAACGATCAAACTTAAAATTTAAATCAATTATGGTCGATTTTTGACCACTCTGAGTTTGTTTGATTGTTTGTTACGCTATCACGCTTCAAGTACTTGAAACCACCGCCAATCACCATGAAATTTCACAAACACGTTGTCAGGGGAACAGAAAAGGACATACGGTTCCTATCATCCAGAAAAACTATTACTAATCTTACCTCACCTCCATTTACGCTAGCGAGGCCGCGGGCAAAATCTAGTACTTCCATATTTTATTGCTGTTCACTGATTTGACGATATGCAAACATGAGATGCACGTCACTTTAGTTAAGCATTTTCGATGTGAAAATAGTGTACCTAACCTACCCACTATTTTAGTATTTAACTCGTTATAGGCACTTTGCATGCCCCTTTGTTCCCGTCTAATGAGTTTAGCGGTGCATGTAACTTCCCACGTGACGTGACGCGACGCGCACCGTTCGTAATTGAAAGTGCTACTCCATTTTGTTTTATTTTCAGCCGTTATTCATCTCGTGTATACATACTTAATGTTATAAAGAGGAAAGATTTGATTTCTTGTTTGTTTGTAACGATTTAACTCAAAAACTACAAAACCGATTTAAATAATTCTTTCACCATTAGAAAGGTACATCATCTCCGAGTAACATAGGCTATATTTTATTTAAAAAAGTACTGTTTCTAAGATATTTTTTTTACTTGGTGTAATGCTTTGTCTCGTACCTCTCCGCGGGGCGACGGAGAGGTTATGTCGGGCTCACCGGGGAAAAGATACCCTGGTAATACCGACTAAACCTACCACGGTGTTCCTCAACATAACCATAGACGGCGAGGCCGCGCGAATCGAACGCGATCGAGCCCATCGAGTGAAAAGGCAGGCCACTACACAAAAATACTTCCTCCACCGTCCACATGGGCGGGGGAGACAAATAATAATAATAATTGTTTATTAAGTTTAAGTTGGCACAAATATGAATAACAATAGGTCTTAAAAATACTTTAAATAGGATACATTACTTTGGACGCCTGTACTAGGTTACACCTGTATCACAGGCGATAATTATGTGCTATTGTAGTGTAATAGGAAAGGCATTCATAACAATATTTAACAAATTTAGATTGTTCTATAATAAGTTACTATTACAATGAAAATAATACTACTAATATATATTTATATAATTTTGTATTAAAATATTAATTGACATATCCTATGTTTATAAAATAAACATAGGATATGTCTAATAATGGGAATCTAAGCTAAGTGGTAGTAAGTGATGAAATATAAATAAACGACGATCTAGGCACCCTCATAATCTACTGAGTTTATGTACCTATATTCAGCTTGTTTTCTGGCTGGACAATCAGTCTCACCCGTTTTGTGTTTGCTAGGCTTCTTAAAACGAGAGCATGAAGCACATTTAGGGGCATCTTCCTTCTTTGTACATTCGGTCATCGAATGTCCAGCTTCGGCACAATGTCCACACGTAGGTGTAACTTCTCTGCAAGATTTCGCTGCGTAGCCATACTGATGGCATTTGAAACATCTTGTAACTAGTGTAAGATCTCTCACGGGGCAGGACATCCAATGTATAAAAAGTGTAGCCTGTGTGACTAAGGCTTTTCTTATGTTAGCCGGTACCTCAATAATGTAGTTGCAGGTTGGAGCATCTTTCTTGCCCGATTTGTGGCTTAATTTAATGAAGACACAAATGATTTCAGGTTCATCGATGGAAGCTTATCGGCTATATTTTGCTCGAAAATACAGCTGAATGCTTCATTTTTGGACAGAGAAGTGGGTACACCAACTACCACAATCCTTGGTTTACGCTTGGCGTGTTCGTCAACTGTAAGACCAGACAAAGAGAGATAGACTGCCTGCTTCACTTTTTCTACGTCTTGTTTAGTTTCTGTGCTGATAATAACTCCTCCATTTTTAGTTCTCTAGAACCCCACGAACTTGCAACTTCATTTCCTCCGGAATAATAATTTTCTGTACAAGAGTTTTCGTTTCATCACTGGTCTTTAATATGTCACGGGGATATATTGCCACACAGCTGAGATTATTTGGCCGGATGAAACTATTTGATCCCTTCTTAATCATTTCCGCATAAGAGACTTTTTCAGTACGGGTATCCTGGATGGTTTGCTTGAGCTCCGAAAGATGTTCTGTTAGATCGCATTTTTCTTGTGTGGTATCTACTGTGTTAGAAACTTGAAGCGCTTTCTGTTTTAGCGATTGGTACAGGACTGCCATTTGTGAGGTGCTATAGCCAATTTTTCGACACAGGTTTGAAATTTTCATCTTCTGGTCCGAATTGAGTTTACTGTCCACGGTAATGGAATAAACATCATTTAATTGCTGCTCGACGGATGACATCCATTTTTGGATCTCAGATGTGGACGCGATATATGATGTCAGAGTTAGAGGGAGGCGAAGCCGCGGGGCGCACTAGCCCGCTCTTATTACACGGACTACTTTCCATAGTATAATATTATATCACTTCAAATATACATAAGTGTTCATTGTTAACGAAAATATGCACTAAGTAGGTAACAAAAATGCATCACTCAGCAATTTTACAACTAAAGGAGGTCACAATTTATAAATCGTAATTATTAAATATTGTTAACGAGCACGTCTATCTTTGTCAGCGCACTTGACAAATGTGACAAAGACACGACACAGAGGCGCACGTGGGAACACGCACGCCGCCTCTCGGATCTGGTGCTGATCGGGTGGCGAGCAGGCCCACGCAGCCCACTACTTCCAGATCAAACCTCAGGGTGGCTGGTGTCAGGGTCTGCGGTTGGGGAGAGGGTTTAAGCGCTCCCTCTCCCGCTCCACCGCCTCCTTGATGGAAATTACTTTCTCACAGAAGAAGGCGACGTCGTTCCACGATCTCTCATTCTGGACCATAGACTGAACCACGGCCACGGCAACCAGTCCGACTGCCGCAATCAACTCATGGCGCTGCGATGCCAGGCGGGGCAATCCGCCAAAGTCGCCTGCCGGCCTATGCGACACAGAAACTGGCCAAAACAACCGTGGCCAGTCATTACCTGTGTCACTGTTACTAACATAGCATATCCTAACTTTTACACGAGTGAAGACGCGAACAAAAGCTAGTCCATTATATTTATGTTATCTGACTGTCTCGGTGGAATAATAGTGAATGCAACTGTTGTGTCCGAGCAAATCGAATGAGAATGAGTGGGTTTAATTTCCGGATGTAATGTTAACTATTATTGGGTTAGGAACTGTTTAATAGTGGCCAATAGGTTGCTCCCTAATACTTAGTATCAAAAACATTGCTAGCTATATCTTTAGATATTGCGGGTGTAATGGAACTCTGCTCATCCCTTCGGAGATATTTGCTTGAGACTATGTATCTTTTATGCAATACTTGACCAATAAAAGACACCAACTCATTTAAGCGATGAGTTCTCGCGGGATATCATGACACGAGTGTCCTGTATGGTTGGCTCGAGGCGATCGTTAACACGATGCTAATAACGCACAACAGTACCACGACATGCAGGTGTTATCAAAAAACAAAAGTCACAACGAAAATGACGTCAACGAAATTTTTCACTCTTTTCAGATGCACATTTGAGTAATCTTATCATCGTCAAAGTCCGAAAACATTAGCTAGATGTTGATGACTTTTGTTTGTTTACTTTTTCCACAAGCACTCTTTGTTGCGAGACATTTAAATGCAGCTGACAAACCCTTTTACAGCTACATACCTAAAGGATTAGGCACACGTTTTTAAAAGAGATTTCCATTGGCATTTTTCCGGGTATTATCAAAATTTTGATGATGATGGTGTTATATATCAAAAGTTTAGGATACGTGAGTATTACTAATATTTTCAAAAGGATAACAGCTGCAGGGACTATACTCAGGACTTGAAAAGGTTTGGCAATAGGCATCGGTATTTCTACTCCTTCGACATATACAAGCGCGACATATTCTTATTTATTGTATGATCCTTGCTCTACATAGAGACTAAAAGGTATGAGGAAGAATCATTCACCTCATATATTTTAGTCTCTAAACTGGGAATAATTCTCGGGCACATTACAGACACTGAACAATGAACACAAAGGACAATAGGCACAACGATTTGTGGATCATTCGAATTTTAATCGCGCCTTCTAATCATATTGATCAGCACATTACATATTATGTATGTATACGTTAAGCATAATATTAAGTCGTAATCAGACTTTGTAAGCAAGTCACACATACTTTATTCAATAGAACTTTTAATTCTAATGCGGCCCTTTTAATCCCACCTACAGAAAAAGGTGGGGGCATTTAGAGTGTTCCACTTTCTCATTTCAGTTAAGAGACGACTAAAACTTTGAAGAAACTCAAGTTTAAACAAAGTACCCAAACCTCTAAGAGCAATTGTTTCAAGCCGCTGTTGTTGGCACGGCACCTATTCAAAATGTTGTATGAAATAAACTTTGATCCAACATCAATTATAAACCTAATATGACTATAGTGTGAACGTGTGGGTATGTGTGCGTGATATGTGCGCCTGTGTCTGTGCGTATTGTGTGGTTGTAGGGAAATACCATATTTGAAATTATATAAAAGGATTCAGAGAGTGAATTGAAAATGGACTTATGCCAATGACCAGTAGTTTGATGCGTGTTAAATTTGGCTTATTTGCGGTGGTATGTATGATATAGTTGAAGCGGCTGTATTTCGATGGTTTTGGCATCGAACTTGTGTATGATTCCTATATATTTTATTATTGTTCTGATTCCTCTCCCTTCCTATTTCTTCCTCTATTAGCGATTATTGCTAACGCGAGCGTTTTTATTAATGTTTAAATTTAGCCAAGCTGGCTTATATTAATAAGATATACTTTGAGTATTACTACAATAACCATGGCAAGAACAGTTAGTTTCTGGCGAGGCGACAGACGAGTTCGAGATGAGATTTTCAGGAGCTAACAAGGGAACTAGTAAATAAACTCTAATTGCTAGATATCCGTACTCACCAGCCGAAAGGCAAAAGTGTTATCAGTAAAGGTTGGAATTGGCATTTCATAAAATTCTCACGTAGGTGAACTAAGTTATTTTTGTGTTTTTATGTACTAGGCATAGTTATACTGGCACTACTTATAACCCCTACTTACGACCATAGACTAAAATTTTTCACCTTATAATCTACAAGAAAAATAATCGCAAGCATGCTTATGTCACGGAATCAGTGCGGGATTCTGTTAAGAAAAAAAAACAGATTAAGTCACGCACGGGCCTTATAAGCAATTTTGGAGACAAAATTGTACAAAAGCTCGTTTATCTGGCTGCCTCTAAGTAACGCAAAGCCGAGCTATATCTATTTAAATTGGTAAAACTCTCTTTCTTACGTGAATACTTCCATAATGGTGCCAATTCTGTTGTCACAAAATTCTCTTATCTTAGCTAAAAATCTCTAAAATTTAGATGAGTCCTGTCAAACGACATTTTGTATTCTGAATTCGCAAAAAGTGATAGGACTAAAATAAATTTTAGAGATTTTTAGCTAAGATAAGAGAATTTTGTGACAACAGAATTGACACCATTATAAACCTAATTTAACCCATTACAGAGCATGCATGCAGCATTTTCTTAAAATAAGAAAATGTAGGCCATAATTTACTATGTAGGCCAAACGCGACTACTAACTTCGCAACAATCTGAAGAATTCGAAGTTGTGCACTAAACATGTTATCTCTTTATTCTTACTCAAGATTGTTACAGCAAATAGTAATTCATATCCTTCAATTTAAAACAGTTCCCGCGCTAGGATTAAATAATGTTGATGTGTGTATGTGGTAGAATATTATTATTATTATGTTTCTCTTATCACAGGTACTTTCTAACATATTATATTAGAAAATACCTGGCCCTTTGGGAGGCTTACACGGAGACATGGGTCCAACGTGAAGAGGCCCTTCGAGAGTTTTAATCAAAGGTGTGATGGAACACCTACAGCGGCACGAGCCGCAGCAGGCGTAGGACTATTGCTACGAATGGATTCTAATATATGGGCTATAGGTATGGGTGAAGGTGGACCGGTATATTGCTAACTATGCATGAAAAACGGCGTCTGCCCTGAATACTCTAATAGCATCAATGCAATGGGCAGACGGTGACTCGCCAAGTCACTAGATGGGCCCCCTGAATAGCCACTATAGGCATACAAGCCAGCAGCAGAGGGCAACACCGATGCGAGTGGCTAGGGGTGTTATTATTATTATTATTAATGTGTTGCGGTGGCCTTTTACAAACACTAACTAACTACGGACACAAAGCACACCAGACTCTTAAACAGCCATTTGTGGATCCTACAGATGTCCCTTATGGGAAACGATCCAACAACACTCGGCATAGTGGCAATGACGAGGCGACCACTTAATCCACTACCCTATCCATGTAGTATATTAAAGTAATGAACAGGACCAGGGATATCACTTGTATGTTATCCGTCTCACAAAAATTAGAGTTATTGTGTCAGCTCAAGTTTCAAGGACGCAGTGTCTCGCACTGTCTTCTTAACGTGCCTTTCGTCTAAAAGGCAAGCTCCGCACTATAGACGTTCTATCTGTCGCGGTAGACTATACATATATATATTAAAACTACGGACACAAAAACCAGCCAGAATCGGAACGAAGAAGTATTATATGTAAAGGTATATTACACAAGGTGCTGTTCCGTGTAAGGATTGGACCAGAACATTCGGCGCATCTATTGCCGGTGATGATGCGATCGGAGGCCATATAAACTGCGCCAACTGCGCATATACAGTATGAGTCTTCATAAAGTGCACAAATGAAAATGAGTGAAACTAGACATCATTTTAACGGTAGGAAAAATAATAAAAAAAAACTTATCAAAATATTCTTCGATTTATACCTATTACCATTTTTTCTAGTAGTTATGGACCTCGTACCAAGAAAACCTTGTAACTTTTGAACCAGGTGGTTAATCATGTTGAACAAAAACAATAATAATAGTGAATGTGTTGGTAATACCGATGCAATACTAGTTTACCCACTTTTGTAATTTTAGTAGGATTTTATAATTATGGATTTTTTTGTAAGTATGTGATCCCGAGCGATTTCGTTTGCGTATTTAAATAATAGTCTGTGTACCAATTGCTTACACAAGTTAGTTTGATATCGGGAGCGACAAAAAGGCTTTTTAAAAATTAAAAATAATTATAACTAAAATGGGAATCGAATTAAGATTTTATTAAGACGATCCGAGCTTTACAGATTCTATGTAACCGGATGACATCGTGGGCGGTGGTCGTTTATCACGCCACGTCTAGCTGATAAGGAAGTGCAGCGTAAGGGATACTGCACCTGCACTGACTTATTGCAGCGTAAGTTTATAGAGAATATAACTCCTCCCCCTTAGATCGAAGTTAGCGAAAAAGATGTATATTTTTCGAGAACTTCGGAAATCTATAAAACGTAATAATAGTTACAAAAGAAAAATGATTATATAAGTACAGAAATAATAAGATCTAAAATAATATCAAGGGCCAAGATGTATAACACATAATGCTTGATTTACCTCAAGATAATGAATATATTTAAGTTACTAATAAGATAGGGCCCTGGTTATTTGTATTTTCCTCCAACTCAGTCAAATCGTTGGGGACGATTTCCTTGGTACACATTGATTATTACTCGTATTAAGATTATTCACAAGGCCTTCAATTAATTTAATGCGTGCATTCATTTTACTAGTATTTTCATTAATGATTACCGTAGAGTTTAGGAAATGATTCACCATTTCAGCTATCACAGTGAATTTATTTAATATTGCCTGCTCTTTTGTTTGAATGTTTTTAATGAGTTGGTCATATCTAATCGCATCTGCGTGGTCAAGGTTACCTGTTATAATTTTAATTAATGATCCTAAAGGATTTATAAGGCCACGTTTAAATCTTTTGGAAGGTACTAACAGCTGTTATTTTCTACAGTTTCATTACGAATATACTTTACTTGTGTTTTAAGATTCATAAATTCATCCATATAGGACCTATTAGGGTGTAGTTGGACTAAATTCAGAATATTTTTGAATATTGAAAGCCAAATCTATACTTATGCCTTGTAGTTTGATAATTTTTACTATAGACCATTTATCGTGTTGTACAAAAGCTTGACCTAATTTTACCGGGAGAATACCAGGATTTTGGTTACTCTCTACTGCTTGAATGGCCAGGTTTGGGAGAGCCCAATTGATCGTTGTCCAGTTCAGCAAGACTATACACCACCTGTCGAGGACGTTTTATATGTAACAGGTACTTTTGTGTCTCTATTTCTTAGCTTTATTGGTACAATATTGCGCTCTATTTGTCCTGTGACAACAGCTTTTTGGAACTTTGGTTTATCTTTAGATTGTCTTATATTAACGGCTTTAGCAAAAATCGGCTGTCCTAATGCTAATTTTGGTTGTGCCTCTCCACCCCTCTTGTCTATAATCTTTTCTTTTTGATCATTTAACCTTTTTGAAATAAATCTATAAACAGCTTGAGTTCTTTTCTTATGGTCCTTAATTAGTTGCTGTATGTATGCTTTGTCAAATTCGGAGTCAAATGTAGAATTTAATTCGGTGTGACCAAATGCGACTTCAAAAGGTGTTAAATATGTGCTACTATGGTTTATTATAAGCCATAACAGCATAAGTCATCACAGACGCTGCGTCTGTGAATTTCCTTTCATATTTGGCTAACCTATACACTTCTATTATCGTAGAGTGAAAACGTTCTATTAACACCATAGAATTTGGGTTGTTGGGTGTAGTGACGTGCAATTTTATTTTATGTAAATCTGTAAGTCCCTGTAGTAATTCATTGTTAAATTCGGTACCAGGGTCAGAACAGATTTTTTGTGGTAACCCGTAGAAAGAAAAGTATTTCAATAATGCCCTGACTACTTCAGGCGTTGAACGAGACGGAATTTCTATAGCTTGGCCTAATTTACTGAATGCATCGATAAGTGTTAACTAGTATTTTGATTCTATACTAAATATCAATAAAAAATTCCTGGCAAGGTGCCTTCTGGGTTTGTATAAGTTGTATTACTGGTTTAATGGGATTTCTGTCGTATTTAGCGCATTTACAATGTTCACACGCATTAATAATAGCGGTAACAGTCTCATTTAAATTTTGCCAATGATAATTACGACGAATTCGTTTTATAGTTTCTGAAATCCCGCGATGGCAAGTTTTGCCCTCGTGTAATTTAATAACAATTTCTTTTTGTTCTTGTTCATTTTCTACATATACTACTCGCTCGGTGCATTCATAAAAGTTTACCATATCTTTCTTAAATAAGGAAATTATAACATTACTAAAATGCTTTTTATGTTCCGGGTTTTCAAAATAAATGAAGTATTTAATTTTTGATTTAATATATTTTTTTAGAAAACCTTTGATAAGCTCATGGTTGTCAACGGGCAAAAATACTTCTAATACCTTTTGATTATCCCTAGATAAATCTCTGACTTGGGTATCATTTCAGAACCAGCTAAAAACGAGTATTGGTTCGGTTATGTATCTATTGCTTCGTGTAGAATAGGAATGCCGTGGGATTCCAAATCTTTAGCTGAATGAATTGTTTGTGTAGATTCAGATTCAGATTGTATGGGATACTCAGGTGTTTGTTCAACTACTACTGTCTCGGTGTCTGAAATAGTTATCAGACTAGCTGTGGCTGTTCTTTCAGAGTCAGATATAGAAATGGTCCTAGAGTCATCAGTACTTCATCGTGGTGTGCTGTCAGTAATTTGTTTGGTAACATCGTCTAAATAGCTTTGAAGTCTTTTCTCTTTCTCATCTACATTAACAATCATTGAACTGTCGTCGGGTTCATTTGTTCCTAGAGCATTAAGCTTAATGCGAGACAATGCGTCTGCGTTTAAGTTTTGTTTACAATTTTTATATATAACATTGAAATCGTACTCTTGTAAGCGCAATCGCCAACGCGTTAACTTGCTATTTGGTTCCTTGAGTTGGTATAGCCAGACTAGGGGTCTATAGTCAGTATATACATATGTCGAATTTATGTCCTTATAAGTAAGGTTTGAAGTGTTTGGTTGCCCATACAATAGCTAACAACTCACGTTCAATGGTACTATATCTTTTTTCAGTATCTGTTAAAGTTCAGCTAGCATAGACTATGGGTTTATCACTACCTACAGGGCCTTGTGACCATAGCGCGCCAATTGCGACTTCAGAGGCGTCGGTCGTTGGAACAAATAGTCTTGTCATGTCTGGGTACTGTAATATGGGGGCGTTAACTAATAATTCTTTACACTTTTGAAAAGCCTCTGTGTATTTTTGATCGATAATAACTTTCCTACCTTTCTTTAAGCAAGCCGTCAATGGTTCAGTAATTTTGGAAAAGTCTTTAATAATCTGTCTGTAATAACCAACGAAACCTAAGAATCGTTTAATTTCCGTATGTGTCCGCGGAATGGGGTACGTAAGAACTGCTTGAATTTTGTCATTGTTAGGTTTCAGTCCGTTTTTAGTCAAAGTATGTCCCAAGTACTGCACTTCCTTACGTAAAAATTCGAATTTGTCTAATTGTACTTTCAGATTCATTTGGCGTAGTCTGTCGAGGACAGATCGTAGTCTTTTTATGTGTTCTACGATTCCTGATCCATAAATAATTATATAATCTAAGTAGACCATACAGTGAATACACTGTAGGCCTCTTAAAACATTATCCTTTGTCCTTTGGAAGGGCGCTGGAGCTGTTTTGAGGCCAAATGGCATACGGAGAAATTCAAAATGCCCATTCTGCGTAGAAATCGCTGTTTTCTCACAGTCAGCAATTCTCAATTTGGTGATAGCCAGAAGCCAAATCGAGTGTGGGGAAATAATTGCTTTTACCAAGTTTGTCAAACAAGTCAGATATGTTAGGAAGTGGGTATTTGTCATCAATAGTAATGTCACTGAGTCAGCGATAGTCTATGACCATTCTATATTTCACCTGACCTGAAGTGTCTGCCTTTTTGGGCACTAAATGTACGGGGGCACTCCATGGTGAATATGACTCTCGAACGACGTTGTCTTTTAAAAGCTTTTCTACCTGACGTTTGATTTCCTCAGCTTGGGCTAGATGTTGTCTATAGGGTTTAACATAAATTGGATCTTCATTAACGGTAGGTATGTGATGTTTAACACTGTTAGTAAAGGGGTAGGGGTAGCTCTTTGCAGTAAAATATGTCTTTATACTCGTGACATAAGTTATTAATTAAGTCACTTTCCTCTTGGCTTAGATGGTCTAGTCGTAACTTCTTTAAGTTGTCTGTAAGCAGTGAGTCAATCTCACATCCGTCAAATCAGTCGTGTTATTGACTAAACACTGTTCGTTGGTGAATTTAGAAACTTTAAAAGGTGCTGTGATAGTCAACTTTGCCTCAAGGTCAGTAGCATTTTGTATCACAGTTGAGGCAAAATAATTTTCGCATTTAACTATTCATATCATATATATCATGAAACTGTTTATAATTTAAAATAGCAAAACCATCTTTCTTATTTACAGGTAGACTTACTCTATGTTCTAATTTAAATTCAAGGTCTGTATTATAAATAATGGGAATATTAATGTCGTTTGTTTTTAAAATCCTATCCTTGAAACTTATGTCAGCTCCTGAGTCGAGACATTATACATATTCCTATCAAACCATCATACCTATCGTCAACGTCATAAATGTAAAACTTATGATAACCATATTCGTTAAAAATTGAAAAAAGTGGAATGCTAGCAACTTCAAAATGTTTACTAGTAGCATGAGTGCTTGCCACTGTAAATGGTTCATAGAATATTGAATAGGCAAAATATTCATTAACGTTTCTAGGACTTATGAAAGACCTGGTACTGCCCGTATCTAGCATAAATTTTCCATTTATATCAGGAATATATATATATATAAGGATGTCTTAAATTAGCATCATAATTAAGTTCTATCATCTCAGGGTAATTTGCTGCGTATCCATCTGAAAATTTTGTACGTCATCTATATCATTGTTATTTTCAGATGAGTACGGTATGTCCGCATCCGCGTCAGGAGTCTGATTTACACAACCATCGTTAGTGTACATATTTGTATAATCATAATCGCATTGCGTCGACATATTATACATATAATCATTGAAACCGGCGTCATAAATATATTTTTCGTCACCAGTGTAAAGTTCATTTACAGGTAAACCTTGTGTAGGCTTAACTAGTGCTGGTGCGGTTATCATTGATACGTCACGGTCATTAACAAAAGGCTTGGGTGGACGAAAGCCTAAAGATTGCGAGGGTCTTTCGCCGAATTGCGCAAATGAAGGCCTATATCCAAACTGTTGTGGTTGTTTACTATCAAGCATTGTCGGCCTATTACCTGGTAGGGCTGAGGGTCGATATCCGAATTGATTCGGGGGTCTAAACCCAAATTGTGTTGAAGGTCGGTATCCAAATTGAGCTAGTTGTGGTCTCAAAACCTATGTGTTGATAAAGCATATTTGGGCGGATGATATTTTGATTTTGTATGCCAAACTTAAATTGACCTTAGTTTGGCTGAGGCCTGAAATTATTACTAAATTGCAAGGGTGGCTGTGTAAGACTGGTTTCGGATTGCCTGAATTAAAAGCTGATGATGATCGGTGTTGTAACATTTTACTACGTAAATTATACTGATCCTGAAAGTTAACTTCTTCAAGGACATATTTTAGAGCATCCTCCAAAGTGTTTGGGTTTTTAATTCGAACAATCCGTACCATATGTTCTGGTAAATTGTACATAAAAACGTTAAGAGAAGTATTGTTATAAATAACTCGCTTAGCCTCTCTCAAAGTAACACTGTTATTCTGATTAACTTTGGATATAAGTATAGCGCGAATATTTTGTATCCGGCTACCAAATTCTAAATAAGACAGAACGCTGTTTAATTTTTGGGTTTCTATCTAAATAGCAACGCACTCCTCACTTCTAGGATCGCCAAAATGTTGGACCAATAACGATTTTAATTAATTGTATGTCTCAAAGTCACCTCTTTCACTAATAAGGGCTGCTGCCTTACCTTTTAATTTAATTGTAATGGTTTGCATTAAAAGTTCATTTCGTTCTGAGGTTCCTTAGTATCTACCAATAACATATTCGCACTTTCGCAAAAATAAACTAAGTAAATTTGTTTCACCGCCAAACTCAGGAATTAATCTAATAACAATACAAAAAAGTGAGAAATCAAAACTTTACGCTACAAATATAAACAATACAGTGATGAACAACAATTGAAAATAAATATTTGTTGACAATTTAAAAGTGTTGTGACTGATATGCAGCCTTTAGGCGGTCTGTGACAACTTCTTGTAACGTCCTCTTCTGGATATGACTAATTCTGTTTTTGAACACTTCTTGTTACGCCCGGTTCTAGTAATGCCCACTTCTGTTTTTGACCATTTCGTGTTATGACTATTACAAGTAAGATCGAGAACAAAAAATCTTAATTATAATTTATTTTATCATTTAGGTACTTCACCTACATAGTAATTCAATCTCTTTGGTAGTTATGAATCATTTAATTTTAATTGACGTTTTCCTGTCAGTTTGATAATAAGTATATTGCGCATTTTATAGTAAATAATTACATACTTCATTATAAAATGGACACAGCAAACTTAACCGGCTTGACCTTAAATACCGACTAGAAAGGTCGAGAAACTCAGTTTCGAGCTTTGCAACAACTGAATAACAATTTTAATGCGATTGCTAATAGCCGCCGTGGTCGAGTGGGTAAGCGTGCCGCCCTATCGAGTCTGAGCTACCACCGTCTACACTTTTTGAGATTCATATTGACTCATTCATATATAAATCTGTGTGTAAACAATACCGACAATGTCTAAATTGCCCCGTACAGCGCCAAACCAACATATTTCTTCCCGATCGGAATCAGATATACGCCAGCTATGCGCAGAAGAGTCGCATTCGATCAACGATAATATTACTCAGAGGTCTAAGAGGCGTTGCCCACCGAGTGATTTCGAAGCTACAAAGATAAATTTAGACGATTTTAAGAAAGAAATTAAGGATATGGTTTACAACATGGTTAGCCAGCAAAACTCCCGCATGGATAAGTTAGAAGCTCACATATTAGAAATAAAAATATAAATACTAAGATAGAAGAAACAAATACTGAGATCGAGAAATCTATGACATTCGTTACCGAACAGTTAACTTCTCTGGAATCAAAAGCTTTTTGTTTAGATAAACAACGCAACACCATAGAAACTAAAATAACGGCATTGGAGGAGCGAATAGCATACTTAGATCGCTCTATTATCAAAACTAGCGTTGAGCTTCGTAATGTTCCAAAGAGATCAAACGAAACAACGACGATGTTATAAGCCAACTTGAAAACTACCGAAATACGTTACGTCTCAAGAAAACCATCTAAGAGAGACAACCATCTAAGAGAGACAACCCTTGCTCAGCACTGACAGTTGAATTTATGAACAGTCTTCACAGCCAAACATAACTTCCTTTCTGCCGTCAAAGAATATAACAAACGTAACCCGAAACACAAGCTTAATTCTACTCATTTGGGTTTCAACGCACCTATAGCACCTGTTTACGTCGCAGAGCAACTAACAACCAATTCTAAGCGCCTCTTCTACCGTACCCGAGGCTGGGCAAAAGCGAACAAGTACAACTTCTGCTGGACGAACAACGGACGCATTATGCTGAAGAAGGACCCGGACAGTCACACTATAGTTGTTAAGAACGAATCGCAACTGCAGGATTTATCAGTATCGACCAATGCATGACTAGTACCACACTTCGCTCTTATCATTCTCACTAATTATGTCCTATTTGCATGCTTCTTATTTCTATTTTCCACTAAATTTATACATTATTATACATTATTATTCATTCATTATTCATTATTCATTTATTCATAGAAATATAAGCTTACAGTATAGGTACACCAAATCACTTATATCTATGCTAACTATACTAAAATAAATTATATAGTACTACAATGTTAACAGGATCTTAGACTAACAAAAAGGAAATAAGATAAAAATAAAAACAAAAATAACCTCTATGTAGGAACTATGATATTACATTTTACATAGGTAAATATAAATATGTTTTAATATTACATTCCGGGTGTCAAAAAATATGTCTGCATCTGGACTATATTGAAGGAACTCGTTAATAAGTCAAATTGCTCTAGCCGTGGGGCTGTTCTCAGCTTGTGGAGAGCGCCACATAGGTGGATAGCTTAGGAGTCTATGCTGTCGTCTTCCCATACACATATTGTACTAAACACAAACTACACGCTACACAAAAACATTTCTCAAAATAAACTCTCGTTTATCAAACATAAACTACACACACTCATAACACTTAGATATCTCCAATTCTACACCGCACATATTAATAGAATAAATCAACTAGCATCAATCCAACCACATATACAGCCTTACCTGTCCTTTCTATGCTAGATCCTAACCATGCAACAGATACATTTATAAACATTGCAAAAACTGCTATAGCCGAATGCACAACACGCATAAAAAAACCCGCGAACAAAAAAACACTCAAGCCTTGGATAAAGCCAGGTGTCCTACGCTGTATACGCAACCGTGACTCACTTCACAAACTTTTACTTACCGTTACCTACAAACGATACAGAAATTTCTGCACAAAACTATTAAAGAAAGCAGAAAGACAGTTTGATACCAATCAATTAAATAAGGCTAGTCATGACCCTAAGAAGCTCTGGAGTACCATTAAAAACATAACGAATACTTCAAAATCAAAAACCTCTTGCAATCAATTGTTATCGCTTTCTTCACCTCCCCATTACGCTTGCAATGATGTAAATCACTATTTTGTTAATATTGGGAAAACACTTGCAACTAACATTGTAAAAAACAAAAATCGAACATATTGTGCGCCTATTCTAACTATTAAATCAAGTAAATCCTTTGTTTTAAAACAAACAGACCCTGACGAAATTTTCTCAACTATAAATACTCTCAGAGCTAATGCCGCTACTGGCTGGGACGGCATCTCTGCAACAATTCTGGAACGATATGCTCAAACCCTTGCTCCTATACTAAGCCACATTTTTAATCTTTCCTTTGAAACAGCAATTTTCCCTAATTCCTTCAAAAAAGCTATCATCCATCCTATCTATAAGAATGGTGATAGACATCTACCTAATAATTACCGCCCTATAGCCATGCTTAGCGCTCTGTCAAAAGTTCTTGAACGACTCATCAACAAGAGATTAGTTTACTACCTTAAACATTTCAATCTACTTTCTCCTCAACAATTTGGCTTCCGTAAAAAGTTCTCAACTAATGATGCGATCCATAACCTACTAGATTTTGTAGTAGAAAATCTAAACGCAAGTAACACGGTCTTAACGATATTCTTGGACCTTGCGAAGGCCTTTGATACAGTGCCTATTCCTATCCTCCTAATGAAGCTAGATAACATTGGAGTCAGAGGCCTTGCCCTTGAATTGTTCAAGAATTATTTGACAGATCGCTCACAAGTTGTTGTTATAGACCAAAACTTTAGTGACGAACTTCCTATCCAATACAGGGTTCCCAGGGGAGTATTTTGGGCCTCACATTATTTATAGTATTCATCAACAACCTCTGCGACCTTAAATTTCAAAACTCAAAAATCGTATCCTTCGCTGACGATACTGCCATCACCTTTTTTGCTAAGTTTTTTTTTTTATTTTTTTTTTATGCTACTAAAGTGGCAAACAAGCTTACGGCCCACCTGATGGTAAATGGTTACCGTAGCCTATCGACGCCTGCAATACCAGAGGCATCACTTGCGCGTTGCCGACCTTGTAAAAACCTTTTAACGCCCTTTTTGAAGAACCCCATACTGTAGTCTTGTGGGAAAACCTGGGCAGGGAGTTCATTCCACAACCTGAGCGTCCGCGGGAGAAAATTCCTTTGGAACCGTTTAGTGCGGCACCAATTAGCTTATAAGGTGTGAGAATGACATCCCTGCCGATGGCGAGCGGTGCGATGATAAAAAGTAGCTGAGGGCATCATCTCAAACAACTCGTCAGAACACAATCCATTATATAAGCGGTAGAACACACAAAGGGAGGCAAAGTCTCGTCTGAGACTTAGTGGCTCAATACCGTCTGTGAGTTTGGGCTCATCGACAATTCTCAATGCTCGTCTCTGTACAGCGTCAAAAGGATCAAGCTGGTATTTTGGTGCTCCTGCCCAGAGATGATTGCAGTACTCCATGCGAGGCCGGACTTGCGACTTATATAGAAGCAGTCTTTGCCCAGCAGTGAAGTACCGCTTAGCTCTATTGAGCACACCAAGCTTTTTGGAAGCCAGCTTGACCTTGCTCTCTAAATGACTGCGGAACTGTACATCACTTGATATGTCGAGGCCAAGGATTCCAATACTCTTGGAGATGGTGAGGGGCGTGTTCTGGAGTTGTGGAGACACAGTAAATGGAGTTTTCTTAGCGGTGAACGCGCAGGCTTGTGTCTTAGCTGGGTTAAACACGACTAAATTTAGTCTTCCCCATTCAGATACTCTATCCAGAGTATTTAAGATTTCAGACACAAGCCGTTCGCGGCTTTCCTCCACTGTGGACCGAGGGATATTAGCGCGGCCCGTGTAATAAGTATCCCCAGTACTGTCATCCGCATAGCAATGAATGCCATCAATTGACAACATATCATTGACATGCAGCAGAAACAGCGTCGGGGACAACACAGAGCCTTGCGGGACTCCAGCATTTATGTCCATGCGGTTAGAGCAATCACCGTCAACCACAGTGGAGGAAGATTCTGCCTTAAAGTGGCTTTTTCTCACACCCTAACCCTCAATACTACTAAAACGAAGTTTATAACCTTCTCGCTTAACACAACTTCTCAACCCATAACACCCTTAACCTTAATAGATCACTCTTGTTCTTCACACTCTAACCCTTCTTGTCAATGTCCAACTCTAATTCCAGTAAATCAGATTAAGTACCTTGGCATAATCCTAGATAAAAACTTAAATTTTAGGTATCATATTAACACTTTATCAGATCGGGTTCGAAAGCTAATATTCATTTTTAAAACGTTGCGACACGTAGCCGATCCTTTTATCATTCGTAATGTATACTATGCACTCTGCCAGTCAATCATCATTTATTGTATCTCCAGTTGGTGAGGAGCAGCTAAGACCATTATGAAGCCACTGAGATAGCTCATCAAGCCATACTTAAGGTCTCAACTTTCCGACCTATATTATTCCCAACAAACGATCTATATAAAGCGTGTAATTTACTCAATGTAAGGCAGCTATTTATTTTACAACATCATAGAACACCTTTTATAGAAATTACCAAACGACGGAAAGACAAAATCTGTAAAATAAACCACGCTCGCACCTCCTTTATTAAAAAAATTGCTATTTATCTCGGTCCTTCTCTCTATAACAAAATAAACGTAGTATGTCCCATCTACGGATTGTCACACCATCATTGCAAAAGTAATATTACAAAATTGCTCCTTTTATTTAGTTATGAAAATACCGAAGAATTCCTATGTAAATAAACCAGGGACTTGAAACGTTACTGAAAATAACGTTATGTACTGTTCTCGTAACGATAATTTGTAACGTTTCACTAGGACCGTAACGAAATTCTTTATTTTGTTCTAACTTTATGACATAACGGAACGAAATTTCCATTCTGTTTAATAACAGTATCAATAAAGTAACGTTATTACTATATCACGAAACGTAACATTATTTATTTTGTTATGCAACGTTGCCAGCTTTATCGTAACGTTATTGCAAGTTCGGCGCGGTCGCACCTTTCCGGGACTCTTCGCGTGCAGAATGAAAGAATGGCAACCTAGCATAATTTTTTCGTATTTACATCTTATCCGACCTTGTCTAGTTTACTTTCGATCGAAGCCGTAGTTTGTTATTGTTTGACTTTGAAGTTTATTTGTATGTGCGATTAGTGTAACTATATATATATATATATATATATATATATATATATATTTACTACTAAAGTGGCAAACAAGCGTACCACCTGATGGTAAGAAAGAAAAGAAAGAAAGAAAGAAAAATGTTTTATTTGAATCTCCATACATACATAATTTAAAAGAAAACAATATTAATATATATTTATCAGAAGGCGGTACATGGAGATCAAATTAGGCACTGCGTCAGCTATTGTTGCAGTATAGATTACAACGCTGGTATTCTCGCAGGCCTACTAAATGGTCACCGTAGCCTATCAACGCCTGCAATACCATAGGCATCACTTGCGCGTAGCTGACCTAGTAAAAATCTTTCAACGCCGTTTTTGAAGAACCTCATACTGTAGTTTTGTGGGACAATCTGGGCAGGGAGTTCATTCCACAACCTGAGCGTCCGCGGGAGAAAATTCCTTTGGAACCGCTTGGTGCGTCACTAATTAGGTTGTAAGGTGTGAGAATGACATCCCTGCCGATGGCGAGCGGTGCGATGATAAAAAGTAGCTGAAGGCATCATCTCAAACAACTCATTAGAACACATTCCATTATACAAGCGGTAGAACACACAAAGGGAGGCAAAGTTCCATCTGAGACTTAGTGGCTCGATACCGTCTGTGAGTTTGGGCTCATCGACAATTCTTAATGCTCGTCTTTGTACCGCGTCAAAAGGATCAAGCTGGTATTTTAGTGCTCCTGCCCAAAGATGACTGCAGTACTTCATATGAGGCCGGACTTGTGACTTATATAGAAGCAGTCTTCGCCCCGCAGTGAAGTACCGCTTAGCTCTATTGAGCACACCAAGCTTTTTAGAAGACAGCTTGACCTTGCTCGGTACTGTACATCACTTGAGATGTCGAGGCCAAGGATTCCAATACTCTTGGAGATGGTGAGAGGCGTGTTCTGGAGTTGTGGAGACACAGTAAATAATAATAATATAATAATAATAATATTCTACCACATACACACAACACCATCTAGCCCAAACTAAGCAGAGCTTGTACTATGGGTACTAGACAATGGATAAACATACATATATACTTTTTTTTTTTTTTGTAAATACATACATATTATACATAGAAACACCCAGACCAAGACAAACATCCATGTTCATGCACACAAATGTTTGACTTGTGCGGGAATCGAACCCGCGACCTCAGGCGTGGCAGTCGGTTACACTAACCACTACGCCATCGAGGCCGTCAAATGTAAATGGGGTTTTCTTAGCGGTGAACGCGCAGGCTTGTGTCTTAGCTGGGTTAAACACGACTAAATTTAGTCTTCCCCATTCAGACACTCTATCCAGAGTATTTCCGATTTCAGACACAAGTCGTTCGCGACTTTCCTCCCCTGTGGACCGAGGGATATTAGCGCGGCCCGTGGTATAAGTATCCACAGTACTTTCATCCGCATAGCAATGAATGCTATCAGGAATAGCGTCGGTGATAACACAGAGCCTTGCGGGACGCCAGCATTTATGTCCATGCGGTTAGAGCAATCACCTTCAACCACAGTTTGGATGCATCTGCCGGACAAAAAGCTGGTAACCCATTCGCATAATACCTTGGGCAGTACGTAAAATGGTTACTTCGATAGAAGACCTTTGTGCCAGACCCGATCGGAGGCCTTCGCCATGTCCAGGCTTAAAGCCAATGCCTCACTTTGGCTCTCAATGGCTAGTGCACATCGGTGTGTGAGATACACGAGAAGGTCGCCAGTTGAGCGACGATGGCGGAAGCCGTATTGTCGGTCACTCAACAAATCGTATCCTCAAGGTACCTCAGCAGCCGAGAGTTAATCAGCCGCTCCATCACCTTGGAGAGGAGAGAAGTTATAGTGATAGGCCTGTAGTTCGATGGGTCAGATCTGTCACCTTTTTTTGGCACTGGGTGAACGAATGAGGTCTTCAATGAAAACGGAACTTATCTTGTGGAATACGAAAGCGAGAAGAGGCGCGTCAATACTGGACACAACTCAGGAGCACACCGCTTTAGTACCACTGCCGGTATGCCATCTGGCCCGCTCGACTTATGAACATCTAGAGACATTAGCTCCCGCCGGACCTCACGTTGTGAAATTGAGATTTCCGGCATGGAATGACCGCACCACAGAATAGTAGGTGGTACGGCGCCTCCATCGCTCATAGTCGAGTTTGAGGTAAAGAGAGAACCCAACAAATCGGCCATCTCTTTGACACTATGGGCCAGATTACCATCGGGCTTTCGGAGTGGTGGCAAGCTAGCAAGTCGCGCGCCAATTCTGCCGACGAAATCAAAATTTGCCCTGGCAACCACCCTCTTATTGAGTCTCGAGGCAGCATTTAGTTTGCGTTTCACTTCGGGGATGTTAGATTCCTTGTTAGTACAGGCCGTGGACCAAGCCTCATAGGCAGATTGCTTTAAGGCTCTAGCATGTCTGCAGGACTGATAGAACCATAGTCGTTTTTTAATTCCTGCGGCGATCCGCGGGTTTGGGATGTAGCATTCCATTCCTGCAAGTATCGCTGCGCAACGGCGCTAGCGCAGGTTTTGGGATCAGCTGAAGTGAAACAAAGCTGCCTCCACGGGTACGCTGCGTAGAACTCTAACAACCCATCCCAGTCTGCTGACTTATAGTGCCACACTCGACGCCATGTGGTGGGCCGGAGTGGATCTACTTGCGCAAGTGGCACTCGCGCTCGAACAAGGCAGTGGTCAGAAGAACCAAGAGGTGCATCCACCTGGATGGAGTATCCATCCGAGCTCGTAGTCAGCAGAAGGTCCAATAAGGAGCTGGTGTGGATCTCTACGTCTGGTATCCTGGTAGAACTATGTACCAGTTGAGAAAACCCATAGGCCAGAGCAAACTCATGAGCAGACCTTTCCGTAAAGTCAGTGGACCGAGAACCAAGCTACTCTACGTGGTGGGTAAAGTCTCCTAAGATCAGTAATTCTGCAGAAGGGTACTGCTCAAGAACTTTGTCAGTCGATCGACAGTCAGATCGTTTCTTCTATTCTTTATGGCCATATTTTAAAAAAGGGGGTATAAAGGATATCAGGAGATGCTGTACTGTCAGCGCAAAGGACAAAGACGTGTTTACATCTCACCAGAGCCTGGAACAGGTAGAGCGATTTGCCGACGCGGCAGCCGGAAGGGCCCTCGGTCCCTTCCCGATACAGTAGTCGAGTCCACTCCGGTCTCTTCCTTCGGCAACAACTACTGCATAGGGAACTTTACACGGGCTGGTGGTTCAGCCTCCCAGGGCGGAGATTAAGTAATCCCTGAGTTCGGGAACCCGTTCAGCCTGCGGGTGGCCAGCGGACAGCCGTTTCACCGGGTCTCCCTGACCACCGCGTCGACACTTCGCGCATGTACAAGGCAATGGCGCTCACATAATCACTAGTCCCCTCACTGACAGTGCAGCGCCTCCTCAAGGAGCACTGGCACCCCTACTCACCGCAGGAACACAACACACGGTTATTTTGGCTGCGGTCTTCTGTAGAGTGGAGGTACTTCCTCAGACGGGCTGCTTTATTGAAATTGATACTTGATTTGCTTGAAATGTTAAAAAATTCTTCTGAGGGGGCTTTGAGTCAACTGAACGTGGATTTACTAGGGTAAAATGATAAATTTGGGACCTTTCAGAGGCTCGGACCCCCTAAGCCTCCCCTTGGATGCGCTACTGTTTTTATACATGTCTAGATGCAGCATCGTAAATCAAAGTGCGTAGGTAACTACTATGGATTTGAAATTAGAAGATAATCGCGGAGTCCCAACTTCATTTTTAATTTGTACTGTCAGCACAAAAGCTCATAATAAATTTATGTAGGTAATTGATTGATTGCTTCGTTGGTCACGCGGCATAAATTTACGTTTGGGATCATCAGTTCTCAGCTTTGTTTAGGCCGAATACCGAATAGTTGCCGAATATTCGTTGCAAGTCTAATTAAAGTCCTATAGTACCATAATAACAACTTAAATAGTAGCTAAATGCATAAATCAACGGAATATTCAAGAATTTAGAACATGAAAATCTATACTTGTAATAAAAGCCATATTAGTTAGAAATAATGAGATATATAATATTAACATGATACTCACACATTATAATAATAGAATCCACTGAAAACGGATAGGTATATTTATATGCTCAAAAATGTACCTATATTCACACGAATTTAATTGTAGGCCAAAAACTACA
This sequence comes from Catocala nupta, assembly GCA_963675205.1. Lineage (NCBI taxonomy): Eukaryota > Metazoa > Arthropoda > Insecta > Lepidoptera > Erebidae > Catocala > Catocala nupta. The sequence continues at coordinate 35,831,962 of OY776078.1, forward strand.
ACGCACTCTCTCATTAACCTTGAATTGAACGCAGCAGCCGCGCGGTGTGGAGGGGTGAATTAATAACGTTAGAGGTAAAACTAAAACGTTTCAAGTGAAACTGTTACGTATCAGAACGATATGTCCAGTACCGTTACTGAACCTATAACGTTACGGAAAATATTGTTCTGCTAAAATGATATTCTATAACGTTATCATTTTATAACGTTTAACATTGCATAAAGATTCAGTAACGTTACAAATTTTGGAACGTTATGAGAAAACATTTTGTGTAACGGAACTAAATCCATTTCGTTTTCAAGTCCCTGAAATAAACACACTCACGCACCCACACACACACATACATATACATACACACACTCACACACACACTTACACACTCTCACAAATACACACACATACACTACTTAATAAGAAATGTAATTGTCTAATTGTTTTACTTACTGATAAACTACTGCTGTTATTAATTTTAATAATTAAACATGACACGTGCATCAAAAATAGAAATTAACCTATAGGGGACCGGCATTGTACTCCTAAACACAGGCTACTCAGTAGCCTATCTAGGAGAATAGTACTCTACCCATCACTGATTGTAGATTACGCATATTGTCAACTACGAGTATAAATGAATACCTGTAACAAATAATAGCCTAAATTAATGTAAACCTACAATCTCATTTCAGTAAATAAATAAATTATTATTATTATTATTATTATATTAATCTTAACACATCACGCGGAATTAATAATTCCGGCAATTGCATAGATAACGGCGTATCGGTACGAACAGACGCAATTGCCGCGCCTGCCGTGGGCACAGGGATCTGAACTTGATTCATTTTAAAATTTAACAGACACGTAAAATATAAAATGTTAAAATCAAACAATATAAATCCTTAGGTAACTAATTAAATCATATGAAAAATTTCGAATTATATAAGCAAATTTAATGAATTTGTTCACTTAATATTCTTTTAAGAAATTATTTAATTACGACAACTTATTACGAAATTTTATCGTGTATAATTATTTTTCATACGATTTAGTTTTAGGTTTTTTAAAACTATTACTCATATGCTGAAATACATAATGTTAAAATTTTATTAACAAAAATTGTGAAGGGAATTTGGGAAGGAAGCAGAAGGTTACGCACAGTCCAACCGCCTTATACATCTCTGCTCACCTGCGTTATGTTACGCGTAATCAAAACTTATTTATTTGGTTTGCCGTGTTCGTGGATATATGTAAAGAGCGTCACTGATTTTAAGCACTGCCTCTACGTAAAGTCTGTAACCAGTCGCGAAGTACGTTATAACACTTTTCACAGTTTTCAAACGCGACTTTCCGCGAAGGCTAACAGCGGCAATCCGCTGCGCCAGTTTGATTTCTAAAGCGACGAAATGACTTTTTAAAAATTAAAAATAAATGTAACTAAAATGGGAATCGAATTAAGATTTTATTAAGACGACCCGAGCTTTACAGATTCTATGTAAGACTAACTTAATATACTTATTCTAATGCATCAACACCGGATGACATCGTGGGCGGTGGTCGTTCCAGAACATTCGAACATCAATGTATCACCAGGTTTAATTAAAGCGCACAAACCGCAGGGCAGCTTGTGGCGAGCTGAATGTGAGTGGCGACACTGCGGTCCTGAATGCCTCAGAGAGTTGGTTAGGGCCTCGTCCCCGGCTTGCCATTAGTGGTTGGCTGGGGTGGAACTTCAAGAGCGCCCGTAGGACTCTCAACTCTGGCTTGCCTTGGTCGGCCGGTCAGAGGGGGGCCGCTAGAGCTATATGCTTGAGGGTGGAAGTGTCATTTTCAAGGGCATAACTACGGGGAAACCCGCTCCGGGTCTCCGTTGTCACGAGACCTGTGATGGTGAAACCGGCGCCGCACCGCTCGACACCCCTAGCCACTCGCACCGGTGTTGCCCTCTGCTGCTGGGTTGTATGCCTATTGTGGCTTATCAGGGGGTCCATCTAGTGAGTTGGCGAGTCACCGTCTGCCCATTGCATTGATGCTATTAGAGTATTCAGGGCAGACGCCGTTTTCATCCATAGTTAGCAATATACCAGTCCACCAAACACCCATACCTATAGCCCATATATTAGAATCCATACGTAGCAATAGTCCTACGCCTGCTGCGGCTAGTGCCGCTGTAGGTGTTCCATCACACCTTTGATTAAAACTCTCGAAGGGCCTCTTCACGTTGGACCCATGTCTCCGTGTAGGCCTCCCAAAGGGCCAGGTATTTTCTAATATGTTAGAAAGTACCTGTGATAAGAGAAACATAATAATAAACATTTATTTCAGATTTAAATCTATAATTTGTTAGTGACAATTACTTAAAAACTATGTTAGTATATACAATTATTAAAATTAATTCATGTATCTTCCTATAATAACCCATACATTTTTGGTTATTCGATGGATCGGTATTTGCGATCAAGTGACAGTAAACTTACATTGATTAATAAGCTATCCCACTATTGGGCACGGGCCTCTTCTCAGTATGAAGAAGGTAAAGAGGTATATAATCGTTTTCCCGGCGCGTATTGATAAACCTCACATTTACTGTCTAGATATCAGAACTTAAATATGTTGGATTCCTCATGAAGTTTTTCTTTGTTAACCCTCTTGTTACTGAATCCCTGCAATTGTTTTGATCTTTGTGCAATGTACAGTAATATTTATTTGTGTATTATTGATATTGATATTTTTTACATAAGCATTTAGTATGTTAATGTAGAATGTAAATAATATCAGAAGAAAAAGAGGGTGTGGTAGCGGACTCAAGTCCTGCTTATTGGATTGTCTCGTTTTCCCTTAGTAGTTTATTGACATTTAGTAAAGTAGTAAAAACTATTATACTTTTATGAGAAAACGATAACTATGAATACTCATTGGAGTGCGAACCGTAGGATATGCATACCAGTCCAATAAAAATCGCATCGAGCCGTTGCAACGTGAAAAAAGACGCTAGCAAATACACTTTCGTATTTATAATATTAAAAGGACATTATCTAATTTGTTTCCTGGCGCCTGGCAATCTTATAAAATTACAGCTTTTACTTGGAACTAACACACTTATTTACGAAGGAGCGTTTTCATTTTCCAGTGTGTGTGTATAGATTGTGTTCCAGTGTTTAAGCTATCTTCATATTAAACTTGACTAATTTGTGGTAAGGTAATGAAGACATAATTACAATTGTATTATTGTAGGTTAGAAAGCTTTCAATATATAATTGATTGAATAAAGGCAAGCTTACTGCAGACATCTTACCTCCATTAAACACTTAGGAAAATAGGGAAATAGCGAGTTATAGGAAAATCAACGCTCGCTTGGCCTCTTTCTTCTTTTTCTTAACTTTGCCTTTCTCAAATCTATTCACAAGTTCTCTGTTTATGTCCTTATACAACGTACGTAAGAAAAACAACAACCTTTAAAGAATAAGAATTATGACAATTGTCAATCTAGAAAACTATTGGCAGCGCAAACTTACATCGATCAATTTAAGTTTGAGATAACGTTCAATTCAATTCAACTCAATTCGTTTATTGCACTCCATGATGTATATACAGGTGTTATAAATGTAGAGAGAACAATTATGATAGTATAATTAATTCACAGTTGATTGTGTGTTGTGTGTGTCACCTGTTGCCAAATTTTATCACCTCAGTTCGTATTACTATCTACATTTTATTACCTTCCTATGTATTCTGTGAATAACTAGTATAGTGTAGTATATATTAGTTTGAGATCACTTCTGTGTATTATATAATGTGTAATTGTGTGCTGTTTAAAATAAAATAAATATGAGTAATTACGACTGCCTCGGTGTTCAGGTTTTCCTGTCAAGTAATTCTCAGTAGAAGCGTCCAGTCTAGAACTGGGTCCGGTAATCGTCTCGCCGGGTATCGCGTAAGGCTTTACGCCTCCATAGCAAGCGAAATGTAGGTGTATTAAATCTCTGCCTACGAAAACTAAGGGTACGGTCGTTAGATGAAATATGTATGTATTACTGTACAAAGATTAAAGTTGTAAGTGTAAATATTACCTACTACAGAATCTATTTACCGGATAAATTGACAAATACATAAATTCATAATTAAACTATATGAAAATTTAAAATGGAGCCATGATATTAATTTAGTTTAATCATGTGTTTATACTTAAGTTATCTGATCCATAGTCACTTAGAGGCTTAGCTTGTTTTCATCCATCTATAAAATATTGTCGATAGTATGTTACTATATAATATTAATCATAGAACAAGAGCGTCGTGTACACTTTTCAAATAATCTCTCAATATTACGCGACTCATGTCGATTGAGTTACAGTATTTGGTACAAGGGACACAAATAAACACGGATTCGGTAAAACTAATAATCAGCAGGTCGAAGTTTAACATGGCCGTAGATATACAGATCAACTGTAAGTACTAAACCTGTAATTAAACGTCCAAATATATATTATATTTAAAAATAAAGTCTGACATAATAAGTTAAGATACCGAACGGACTTATGACAAAATATTTTCGTTCATAACCAGATAATACCAGGTTATGCCGAATAATATATGTTATATCGAAAAATAGGTCTAATGTCCTAATGCTAATGTTATATTTGTAGTTGTAAACTGTTTTGCAGTTATAATACATCCAACAGCTAAGCATGATATATTAGATTCCTTTGCCAGATCGAGCAAAGAACCTCGAGTAAAGAAGAACACTAATTGCTATAACTACCGATTCTCGATCAAGAAATTCTGAGTAGTAGCACTAGCTAGCATTATCGTTATTAACGTATTTTATAGTTTTTTTTATGGAGCTTTTATCCCGAGGTCTACTTCACTCCATTAGGTCTATACATACAATATATCAAAATAACAATGGAAAAACAGAACATTCATGCGCATAGTGAACGTCAACGCATTCCAAACACAGTAATTTTATATAAACCAATTAGATCTCTCTGATTGCTTTATATAAAATTACTGCGTGTAGACCAAAATTCTGTTACAAGTGCCCAGGTCCTTCAAATCTTTAGTGATGAGTAACATTTCATTTCTAATATCCTCATTCCGGACACATTTCACCATGATATCGTATTTTATCTTCATCATTGAATATTTAATTCGTCGTCAATACAAAATCTTAAAAATGCATTTTAATGCACTTTGAATTGCACAACAAAGGTAACACAAGCGCAAATTCTTTTAAATAGAGAGTTCATTAATCGTAGCTATAGAGAGAGAGAGAGATCTCATTTATTATAGAATACTGCGAATCAATCGTTGCGTGGTTAGCATAACAAGTTTAATCATTTCATTATTTTACCATATCTAGCGTTCGCCAAATAGTCGAAATTCGACCATAAATGTTTAAAATTTTAAGTTTGGTCGTTATTAAGTTTTTATTGTCTATGACAATACCAAACTAACCCTTATGATCACATTTCATTTAGATTTCGCCAAGGCTATACAGGTTAATTTACCTATCTTTTTCAAACAAATTATTATTTACTTAACCATACTCTTTCATTGACGATAATCCTAAGCTTGCTACTTTGTTTTCCTTTTTTCATTATTACTTATAAATAAGGTATGTAACCATGGTTACGAAGAATTTTACGACATTAGCCAATCAATGCCGAAATACTACGAACACGATTCGACTGCGTGTGACACATTCATGGTTGTGTGCGTGTAGTGTGTTTTTTCATTAATTTAATGTATTTCTAATGTATATTTTATAAAAATATTAGGATTCAACACTCCTTCTCCATATAAACATTAACTGCACCAAATTTCATACTCTTACTTCTGCGCATTTTTCATATAAAGGGGCACAAATTTTTTGAATCACGTATTAATATACATATAGATTACATTATTATGAAACCAGTCCTTCGGTAATTAGAGATATTACTTAGTAGATTTTACCCGCGGCTTCGCTCGCGTAAATGTAGGTTAGGTGGGGTTAGTAAAAGTAATTTCAGAGTTCGAAAAAAATCTTATACAACAGCTTTGTCCGTCCGTCTGTCTGTCTGTTATACAACGTTAAGGACTCGCGGTCAATGCCATGCGCCTCAGCATTGTCGATATACCCCGAAAATATTTTTTTTTATTGTGGTACTGGGAGACTGGTTTCCAAGCTAGGTAAAAACCTGTTACGTATAACCAGGCTTCCATTCCACGGAAAAGTCGTGCTTAAAAGCAGTGAGAAATTGTATCTAACAGTAGACGTAGACATAAAAAGAAAATAAATAATGAAACTCAAAACAGGTAAGTAAAATTAAAATAAACATAAGTATACAAAGTTACAATTAATTTGTATGGGCATGTAGATAATGATAATTATCTTGTTTGTGAATTAGGTGTGTGTGTGTGTGGTTGAGTGTATGAATTTGAATGGGTAGTTAAGTGTGTGTGTGTGTACGTGTATGTGTATGTATGGCGTGCGTGTTATTATTTTTGTACCTCTAGCAGGTTTTCCGTCTGACTATAGTCCAGGTCAAGTAAAAAATTTGAAATTATTTCTTTTGCCCACACTTTTGTTCGCGGATATCTGTTCAAGATTTTATTTAGTCTCTTAAAAAAGTAACCGCTTAAAATAGAAAAAGATCTGTGGGAGAAAACTGTACAAGTTGAGGAGGGACATACGTTATATTTGGCGTCGCTTAGACAAAACTGTGGTATCGAAAGATAGCAAAGAATGCTGCTTAAGAACTGTGTACAATATAAATAATTGTCGAACCGAAAGTATGGATAATTTTTTATAAAGTTCCACTGTGGGGAAGCAAAAGGGAAGAGATAGGGATGTTTTCAAAACTGCTCGATGTGCTCGTGCCTGTTTAAGGAGTGTGGTTTTATAAGTGCCTCCCCAAATCGTGACACAATAAATTAATAATGATTGACAAAGCGTCACGTATACCATTTTAGTTGTACTAACGTCAGCAACCCCACGCAAGCTCTTAAAGACGTACATAAGTTTGCGCAATCGTCCAGAAAGCAATTCTATGTGACCGTTGAAAATTAGTTTGCGGCCGATAAGAACTCCAAGGTACATTATATTGGTGACACTTTGTAAGGTAGGACAATTGCACGAGCAGTTTACGGATCGTGGGCGAGGACAGCAATGGTTCACGATAGTCCAGGGATCGTTAGGGGGACAGGCTCGTTTTGGGAATGTCATATATTTTGTTTTCTCCGTATTTAACGTTAAGATGTTATCACAAAACCAGTCAGTGACAGCATTAAGGCCAATTTGAGCGTGAGTGAAAACCTCCTTCCATATGGGTAAATTAAATATTAAAGCAGTATCATCCGCAAAGGCAACAATAGATCCATTAGTCATTGGTAAGTTACAGAGTTCATTTATATATAATAGGAAGAGGGTAGGACCTAGAATGCTGCCCTGCGGAACACCGCATTGAATTTTTGTGCTTTGGGTTCTATTGGTCAAGTAGTCCCTAAACAATTCCAATTGAGCTCCTCTCACACCAGCACGCTCCAGTTTATTTATTAGTATTGGAATAGAGACCGTGTCAAAAGCCTTAGATAGATCCAGAAATATTGCTATACATTTCATGTTCCTGCCGAGAATTTTAAAAGCATAGTCTGTGAGAGCATGAACAGCATCACCAGTGGATTTTCCAGAGCAAAAACCGTACTGAGAAGAAGACAACAGCTTATTACTTCTAGATATTTTATAAGTCGATTATTCATTATCTTTTCCAAAACCTTGGACATAGCAGGCAAGATGGAAATCGGTCGGTAATTAGGGACATGGTCTCTTGGTCCCCCTTTATGAACTGGGATTATTAAAGCTTTTTTAAAAGCAGATGGAAATGTGTCATTGTTAAGAGCCAAGTTACATATATTTGAGAGAGGCGGCACAATAACTTCCTTATGAAAACGTAGAATTGTCACGCTAATATTGTCACATCCTGCGGCATTACTTTTTAGAGATGTGACGAGCCCATCCACCTCGCATTCATCGGTAGGCAAAAATACGAGGGAATTGAGTATAATATGAGAAGATTGTTTGCAGTTAGAAATGGTACTAGTACAGCCCTTTTTTATTATATCTTCTGCCAGAGTCTTGCCAATATTTACAAAAAAGTCGTTGACACCATTTACTGCTGCTAAAGTATTAGAGTAATTTTTTAGCAATTCAATAGGGTTAGTTTTCGGTTATCGCCTATTGGTTATAGTATTAATTGATTTTCATAATAATTTGGGACTATGCTTGGACCTATTAAGTTGGTTAGTTTTATAGTTACGCCTTATTTTCTTAAGTGTTGCAAAAATTGCGGTAGCATTTATAAGTAATTAGTATAGTCTCGTTATTAGGATATTTCTTAGTTTCTTTGTGTAAATTATGCCTATTTCGCATGCATTTAAGGAGACCAAGGGTAATCCACGGCTTTATTATTGTTTTACTTTTTGAACCGGTGATCTACTTCGAATTCGACTGAATGGCTTTAGTAATAGAAGATATTAAAAAGTTTGTAGCAAAATTAGCATCGCTTGATTTAAAAACTGGACTTAGATCTAAATTGCGTAGACTCAATGCGAGGCCCTCGTGATCTATAATACTTGAAGATTTATTTACGTTATGATTAATGTTTGTTTTACTCTTAAGAAATGGTAGGACTGTTTCGTAATCAGTTAATGACCTATTTGCAATTAATATGTGAGATTGAACCTTGGTTTTTAGTAGGACATGATCGAAGAAGCTGTTTATTTGCGTTGGGAGTACATGGGCCGGGAGCAAACCATGGTACGCTGCAAGATTTAATTATTCTCGGGCATTGTCATCTAAGATTTCGCCTATAATATTAAGGTTAATGTCACCAGTCAATATAATTATTTCAAAACTTGAGTATTTCGTCAAAATTATGTTTAATGATGCCAGAAAGTTTGAAATATTTTTATATGATGGACAACGGTATATGGCAATAATAATAATATTTGAGTTAATTTTAGCTGTCAAACAATTCGCATCCATAAATTCTGGTTCCTCAACTAAAGTAGGGATGTGGTCCTTAATGTAGATTACCACACCATCATTTTGTAATACATTTAGTGAAGAGTAGGAACTGTTATAACCGTGCAGTGATGGTACGTTAGTATTACCGCGTAGCACTCAGTCAATATAATGACATCCCAACTTATACGTGACCTAGCAATTAAGGCTTCTAATCCAGCAAAATTGGCATAAATACTACGTATGTTTTAATTTAACATTTTTATAAAATATACCGGGTTTTTAATTAAGTTATGACAGTCCTCAATATCACATTTAACAGAGTCACAAATAGAAAAGGAATCAATACTGTTTTGTAGTTGTACATTATCGAATTTTAATAATATATGTCCATGGTTGAGAATAAACTCGAAACCGTGTAGTTTTGCAAATGTATGATAATAACAAAGCTATAAAATGCAACCACATGGATCTAACCAAGCTATAGATTATGAATCTATGGACGGATTGAGCTTGTACAATATTTATCGAGTGAGAGCACAAGCGATTTGAATAAGTGCGTGTGTGTTTGGGTGTGTATGCGTGTAGGATTTGGTGTGTATAAATATAGAAATAACGGTATGTGTATGTGCTAGAGTGGTAATAGTATGAGTGCGAGTTAGTGTATAGTAAAGTATGAAATTGTGTTGAGTAACTAACAAAGCAAATTTTTATGTTCAAAGTGGTAAATAAATATGCTAAAAAAAGTAAAAATGTGAACGATTTTGAATAATCATGCTTCTTGTTCTTCTTTTTTCAGGTTAAGGAGACATTGCTCGGAGCGTATTTGTATAGCTTTATCTTCTGCCGTCTTCTTTACTAGAATTCTGCCATTTGATTGCCAGCAAATCAATTTCCTTATCTTAGAATATTGACGAACATCATAGAAAAGTTTCCTTATGGTTGGCGGCAAATGATCATCAACATATATTGGTATACATTTACCAGTAATTCCAATTGTATGCGTGTTCAGCTTTTCGGAAGGAGGGCGTTTTTTATAAAACTGACGTATACGAGCCAGAAAGTCATTCCTGTTCGAAACTGAGTGAAAGTCCACCACAATAGGTCTGTATTTTTCAAATTTACCTGGTATTCGGTAAATGTCTCTCAATGAGTGATTTTGGATGTTTAGATCGACCACTTTAATATTGTCTTCTGTTTACGCGAATTTTATTAATTGAAATTAAACTACTATATACGGATTTTATGCGCGTTGTGGTCACGGGGAGACCTCCTCCCGTGACCATGGCTGCTGAAAAGCAACCGAAACGTCGGGGAAAGTGTAAACCTAAATATAAATAGATTTAATAGTTTAGGTAAATAATTTTATTAGCTTATAAATTAGTAAAATTCAACAGTAGTAGTAGTGTAATAGTTTCAAAATTATGAAATACAGTGATTAATAAACAACGCGATAAAATCCGTATATAGTAGTTTAATCGACCACTTTACCAATATTTTGCAAGATTACTGTGACGTCCGATGGCTTTTCATCTTGTCCAGTAGGGACGTTTCTGATTTCCAATGTTGTAGTGCGGGATTGTAGTTGAAAGGCTTCAATACGCTTTTCGAGCTTACGAATACTATCTTCATGCTCTTTCTTTGCAGTCTCTAAATTGAGACCCTCTCCTTCATGTCTTCGTACATTTTATTAATGAAGGACATACCTGAATCAATATCAGTGGCAGATTTTTGAAGAACCGCTAAGTCAGTCTTGAAGGAAAATACATCTTTGGTTAGAATGGACAAAGTAGCATCCTGTTCTGCTTTCCAAACGGTCAATCTTCGGTCATGATCGTCTTTCCAAGAGTTAACCATGTCCATAAGCTCCTTCTGAAGGATGCGAGTTCAGAGGAATTGAACGACTGTGAACAGTCATCGTGAGGTGAATTACACGAACGCAGCCCTTTATGTTTCCTCATTGTAACCTTCTCGTTTTCTTCGTCCAAGAGCTTCTTATTTAGATCTGCTTCAGACGATGATTTATTTGGTGGAGTTCTCTGCATTTTATTAGGCATCTATATTCAATATACATATACTCCTACCAATTTGAGTAGATGTGTTGGAGAAAGATCAAATTGCTAATATAATTTGGGCAGGCGCTTTTAGTTGTATCAGGGGGTGGAGCTTAATTGGGCAGGCGGTGCTTACCGAGCGTTGTAGATGAGTCACCTCCATGCAGTCTCTGCGCGCCTGGTACTTGAGCTGTATTATGTTCACAATTGTTGTTTTATTTTAGTTTTATTTTTAATATTTAATTATTAAAATTTGTACACAGTGGATACGTCTGTACGCTTTCGCGGTCCAGAGGTGAAGGGAGAAATGACTATGACCTTTGACTTTTGACCTACCTACATTTGACCTGATCACGTGTTATCACGTGACCTTTGCATATTACTTAAACCATTTTTTCGAACTCTAAGATTTGCGGCAATTCATTGCTGTTTCTCGCTTGTTTCTGAATGAAAGGATTCTATGTTCTTTTCTGTAATCCTGATAACGTGTATGCGACATTCATGATGATCTGTTGAGTCGTTAAGGCGTGAAAGCGTAACAAACAAACAAACACATTCGCATTTATAATATTAGTACCGCTTAACTAATTTGAATCGAGTATTTACAAGAATTGCAATTGAAAACACGTTGGTTTTTAGAATTGTATCGGCACTGCACGGATTTTGTTGAGTATCAAAATTTGACTTAAAATCCATAGATTTTTTCTGAATCCATTTAGCTTAATTGGATAATTATATCCAGTTGTGCTAAATGGATTTAGATCACTAGCGAGCCATGCAAATAAAACCGCTACGAGCGTTACTATGGTACTACACACAGACGAAAACACGAAAAATAACTTACAAGTCTGCATAATTAAAAATACACCTGTACTCATATAGTTCACGAAGAAAATAGAAGCCTTAATATGGATTGTAAACAAGTAGACCGTTTAACTAGATATTTTAATGTAAGATTGTTATATGATACCTTCTGTTCAAGGGCAGTATGAAACCACAACTTTATAAAGTAACTGGATAGAGACTTGTACCTATAGTAGGCCTATCATGCAACGTAAATGCCGAAGTTTAGGGCCGACTGTCAGTACCAAGAAACACATTTATTCCACAATTCATCCTGAATTTCTGGTCTTCAACTCTTTCATGAAGCAATTCTAACAACAGAGTTATGTCTCTTAAAAGAAACGAATATGAAAATCTGCACTGTGTGTTTCGTTTGACCCGAAGTTTCGTTTTCTGAAGCTGTTCGAACAACGGACTAATGTCTATTGAAAGAAAGGAATCCGAAAACATTGTAAATTTGTTTAGTTCGATCCAAAGTTTCGTATAGACGTTTCCATGGTAGATCTAATGTTTCCTGGAGAGAATAAACGGCCATACGGATTTATACTAGATACGATTTTTAAAAAAACTTGGTTTCTCGGCAGGAATGTGCATGTGCATTTTGACTGATATTCGGATAGAGCTTTGCTCAAGTCGATACCTATTTCATATTGTGAACGACCGTGCATGTACGTTATGTACAATGTTGTAGTCGTAGGTGGCTACACGTACTATAAATATGTAAACCCATTTTTTTATGGTGCAACCACACCGAAGTTACTTTTTGTGGAGAAACTTAATGCAACATGATAACAGCATTTTTAACATTGCGACTATTTGATGCTTTATGCTGTATGTTTCTTTCGTATACCGCCAGTAACATAATAATATATTACACATAGAGTAACATTTAGTTGCAAGAGAGTTGCCCGGCACATGTTTACAATTTTACAATCTGCACAATAAAAGTTACGCGTCTATAACATGGTAAATGAACAAGTGAGTGTTACAACAGCATGTTATCTCATAATAAATTAATGAAAACTTATACTTGCCATGTTAGCAGTAGGTAATGTTAGGAAACATTTGTTGACTGTTATCAGAAGATAGGCAACGTTACTTACTTATACTACCAATAAATAACTTTTTGGTATCGGATGCTGCCCACTAACATTTGAAAAGGTTGCTCCACAAAAAATAACCGTGGTGTGGATGCACTCGTCTTATTTGGTAAACAAACAAAATCATCATAAACCATTTCATATGTTCGTTTCATATGTGCATTATAAATAAATAGAAATGACATCAAAATGAAAGAGAATGATTAGAGTTTTATCCATTCCATATATTGTATAAAGCTATACAACATAACTCCCCGTGAACATGGCTGCTGTAAAGCAACCGACACGTCGGGGCAAAGTGTTACTTAGATATAAATAGTTTAATTAAATTAAAAAGCATAGTAAAGTTCAATAAAAGTAGTGTTAGAGTTTTCAAAATTATGTAATAAAAGTTTTTAAAGTAAAATAAACAACGCGACAAAATCCGTATAAAGTGTTTAATTTCAATGTATAACATTCGCGTAAACTTAAGACAATATTATATACAACATATTTGTTTACTAAATAAGATAGATAAGAAAATATGGATAGCAGCGATAGCTCAGTGGGGAGACCAACAGACTGCAATGCAGAGGGTCTCGGGTTCGAACCCACGTCGCGCACCTCTAACTTTCGAAATTATGTGCGTATTAATCGACAATTATCGCCTGCTCCGTGCCTCGGAGAGCACGTTAAGCCGTCGGTCCCGGCTGCCATGAACATCTATAACAGTCGTTATTGCGAAGTCAGTGGCCTATAATAGCCTGACACTAGCCTAGCCTAGGGTATCGTTAGCCTTCGGGTTGCGGCGGTCAGGTGGCAGCCACTCCGTGTAAAAACTGATATCCAGTCAAATCTGATTAGATTAGAAAAGCCGACCCCAAGTGACTTGGGAATAATTAAGGCTAGGGAGAAGAAGAGAAAAATGGACTACACCTGCACTGAATTTAAACTATTTTTTGAGAAATTTCTGTATAGTAGGGGAATCTCATTAAAACAACGGACACAATGAACACGCCGACTCGGAACAACTATTTGTGGATCAAACAAATGTTTGTCCCGTGTGGGGATGGAACCCAAAACGCTTGGCGTGGCGGCAGTGGCGAGGCGACCACCTAAACCACTACGCCATTCGTGCATTCAATGATGTATTTTATATTGGTAGGTACAGAAGTGACAAAGAATATGATTTCTATAAGAACCTGTCGAGCACGAAAATAAATAGAAGAGAAATTCACTTTTAATTAATTTAATTCGAATGCAATTGTGTACTTCACTAGTTTAAGGTACACTGAACCTGATCTTTCTCTAGAACCATTCCAAATTGCACAAAGAACTTTCACTGAGGTATTGCCCTTCCAGCTGTAGTATTTCTTTTGTAATTTCTTTTGTACATTCTTTCCACGAGCGAAAACTATCTTATCGTTCGTTTTTCATTGCTTGCAAGAACTTAAAGAATATACCATAACAAGATATCAGGATTTCTTACAACGGTAATGCGATATTGATTTTAAATTTGTAAAGAATCCTACGGTTCGAATACAGATAACATGGAAAATCAACTCCGTCTGCCGCGAGCAGGCTTCCCTTTCAATCTAGATCTTGTCAATAAATTCTTATTCTTCGAGTACAATACTTTTTTCTGCATTAAAGTTTCTACTCTGTATCGCTGTCAGCTTGTAAGCAAAATTTAATTATTATCGGTCGAGTAGTTTGTGGGCGTGAAAGCGTGACAAAAAAAACAAACAAGTTTTGCATTCCTAATATTAGTTAGGATGATGTTAATCATATCTTAAGCATAACTATCACTCCTTTCCTTAATTCTGATAAATTACATTAAATCTCTAAAATAAGTTGAGTACAACGTGCGTCGACTGGGTATAATACGAAAAAAATAATGCTTTCTTATATATCCCCTTCCTTGGGACCTTAGCTAAAGTAATACAAAATTTTCTCAAATTTAGTTCAGTAGTTCAGTCGTGCAAACGTATCAACCATACAGCAACTCTTGCAATTATAATATCTTTTAAAATAAAGATAAGATGGCTGTGTATAAAATATTTTTTTGCATGTAATGTCTAAATTATTAAGTTACCAGCATAAATGTTTTGAACAAGTTAACCGTAACTGGACCCTTTTAATGAAACATGGGTAATGTTAATCAATTTCGCCCCTAACATCTGTATATATTGTCGGCCTCGATGGCGTAGTGGTTAGTGTAACCGACTGCTACGCCTAAGGTCGCGGGTTCGATTCCCGCACAAGTCAAACATTTGTGTGCATGAATATGGATGTTTGTCTTGGTCTGGGTGTTTCTATGTATAATATGTATGTATTTACAAAAAAAAATTGTATATATGTATGTTTATCCATTGTCTAGTACCCATAGTACAAGCTCTGCTTAGTTTGGGCTAGATGGTGTTGTGTGTAAGTTGTAGAATATTATTATTAATTATCTTGCCCCAAATTTATCTGTGATGGAACATCATTTTAATTAAGCTGTACCGTAGTTCCTAGGCGTATAATAACAGTCTCAACTACTACATACTCTCCATATTGTAAGTTATCCTACTGATAACGGCTAGCTCATTTAATGTAGTCACGGCAAATTTCTAAGATTTATAGACTATCGTAAATCGTAAACAAGGCCGTAGCTAAGATTTCAATTTGCCTACGCTATAGCCTTTCGTCAGCAATGCTGACGTCACACCTTTTAAAAACACTTTGGAGGTTCCTCCTCCTTCATATATATTATATATCCTCTTCTCTTCTCCCTAGCCTTTATTATTCCCAAGTCACTTTAGGTCGGCTTTTCTAGTCTAACCGGATTTGACTGGATATCAGTCTCTGCCTGCTGCCACCCGACCTCCGCAACCCGAAGGCTAACGATAACCTAAGGCTAGACCAGTGTCAGGATATTATAGGGCACTGACTTCCGAATAACGACTGCTGCAGGATATTATATATCCTGATGCAGGATATCTTTATATATATAATTCTTCTGTACGTGTATTGACAGTGAACTCCTCCTAAACGGCTGAACCGATTTGAATGATTTTTTTGTGTGTGTTCAAGTGGATTCAAGGCTGGTTCAGACTTAGGTTTTTTTTGTTTTCTTTTTGCCTTTACAAGACAACTTCTGTCGGAACAGCTAGTATATTTATTTTTTTCGTGTTATAAATGCAGTGGTTACTCTGGTAAAGACTACACATATTATAAATAAAATGTATTATTAATAATAAATATCAATAACCTTTTATACAATTTGTATTTAAACTAATATCGCTTAATGCCTGCCCGCATTCAAAGTTATATAGTAATTCAAAGTTATAAGTTATAGTTAATTCGCCATAATTACATGATGTAGTATGAAAACCACAACGTTACCGAATTTCTTCATACAAAGCAGCAATACTTATTTAAACCCCTTTTATGGGCCTTGTATGTTTTTTAAGTTACATATGAGTAGTATTTTTCATAACTACTGCCCTTTTTTTATTGTGGGGTAATGCATTTACGCATACCTCTCCGCAGAATAGGGGAACCGAGTGTCGGTCTTACCGAGGAAAAGATGGAATGTTCTGGGTACTACCGACTTAACCTACCACGATGTACCATCTTGCTGCTTGAATAGTGGGTGGGTCGCTGGAAATGAAACTACTATCCTAACACTATTATGCAGGGGTCATTTAAGCCAGAATTTTGTTTGCTTAGGGCTAGGTTTCACGTCGATAGCGCACAGCAGATGGATACGAACCCGATCGATCGCAAATCCAATTGCTTACCTATTGTGTTACCATGAGCAACGAGGCTCCCCCTGTGTTTCGTTGTAACTAGACGTAAATTGTGTAGCTAACGATGAGTACATGTAATGTACATTAGTAAAATACTGAAATATATTTTGACAATTTATAAGAGTAACCGTGCGTTTTTTGCTGTTATCTTCTCATAGACCCTTTGACTGAACCTACCGACTAACGTAATGTAGCTTCAGTAACTTAGTTAAATCATAAACCTATAGATTTTGGTGTTACATTGTAACCTAAATAAATAAAATCATCTTCGACTTTACCTTTGAAATAAGAAAATTTTAAGTTCTATCATTGAATCTAAAATTGTGCGACAGACGGTAAGAGAATCGTCTCTTAGCACATGGGACTTAAATATTGTGGGCGTAATACAAATCTGTCTATCCTTGTTGTTAAAATTGTAACTTTGCCTAGACCTTCAAAGATATAACAGCATGACGTAGTGTAGATAAACGTGTTTTAAACGCTTTCGTGGGTGAACGAACAATCAAACAGATCTGATCTATTCCATATTTGGTATCTTCTGTCTTCAATGATAATTTTGAACATGGTAACCTTGAGTAAGAAGATTTTAAGTGTTAGGATTTTCTTAACTCATTAATTGCCTCGTTAGCGATAGCGAATGCGACTGCTGTGATCGAGATACGGTGTTTGATTCCGGATCGGGAAAATTTTTATTAGGTTTTCAGTCAAGATATTCTTAATAGCAGGATGTAATCTGGAACTGTGGCCAGTAGATGGCACTAGGGTGACTGCCTATGACATGAGACTTAAACCTTTATTAACGGTATGTGGATAATACATTTCTGCCTACCCTTAAGGGAATTTAGACGTGAGACTATGTATGTACCTATGTTTATCTTGTACACTAGTATTATGAGTTTATAAAGTTTTAATGGTCACGCTAGTTAGGACGGAGATCTCATTAATACAGCAATAAGTGTGACTGGAACCTCCCAGTATCAAGTTCAATACCTTCTTGATAGGATACCTCTGTGTCCAATAATTATGCTTCATGCTACGTTCAATATAAATTCTTATCTTGATTAATAACATATCTTGATTTTGTCCAAGCAAATACTCATGGATAAAATGTAACACAAAGATTTTGTATTCTGAACACAGATCAGGTCAGATCACAGATCAACTCGATGCAAGCTATGTATAATTAATGACTATTGATTAACTTACTCTACTTATATTCGGCAGGCTGCCGATGATGCATTTATGAATGTTTAAATGGCTTGAGCCAGATCCGATATAAAATTATCATAAATGTATATGTAGCCTATACAGGTTCATACTTAAATATCCTGGGATCGATAGGCAAAGCTGTATCAATCTCACTTTTTGCCAAGCAGGGCAGATAATCAACGCGCTGCTATTGAGAATATCCTTTTAGAAACATCTAATAGTACCTACGACTATACAAGGTTAATTTTAGTATAGTGCAATCTTAGCCTTTTTTGGAACACATTACAGCTTGCCAGCATGTGCCGTATCGTATCAAGCACAGAGGCCGTGGTGATTTTGATAATTTCAAATCAGAAAATCCTAATAGCACGTTGATGATTTGAGAATCCAAATCACCCTTCTTGTTCAGTCACCCGTAGAAAACCGAAACCAAAGGTGTATTAAAGTCACTTTTCACAAGGTAGGTTTCTTATGTTACACGTGCGCAAGCATCCAACATCAAATTGACGATTCGAGAATCTTAGCCTTTTTTGGTCACACTTTATCACAGGGCCAACTTAACAGTAGCAAAATAATAGTATAGTATAGTAGTATTTTTGATTCAATATGATTATATCTCAAGTCTCTTTTGTGTCACAAAGACGAATAGACAAATAGACAAGGCAAATAGACGCAAAAGGTTTTTAATTATATGTATCATACCAAAATCAGTCAGGTTAAATAGTATAAATTAAATTATATGATTGTTTTTAATGAATAAATTTAAAACTCATAACTGATCTTAAAATTTCTGCCACCATTAGCAAGCTACTTTATCCAAAAGATAGGTTATAAGATCACGCTACGAGCCATGGCATCGCAGCAGAAACCATAAACATTATCGAAACCGCGCGAGCTAGTAATATATATTACTACTACGGATAGCGTAGTGGTTTAAAAGTGGTCGCTTTGCCACTGGCACTGCGCCGAATGTTTTGGGTTAGAATCGTACACGGGAGAAAAATTTGTGTAATCCACTAATAGTTGTTCCAAGTCTAGATGTTTTTTATGTCCGTTATTGTTATGTTTGTAAAGTCTCCGCGATACATGAATTATTCTGCGGGAAATGCATTATGTAAAAATAAAAATATGTATATGCTTTTCTTTCATAATTTCATTTTCTAGGGTCGAACTGTAGCTCGCGGGGTACTTTACAAATATTATAGCAATTTATTCTACATAACATATTACCAAACCAATGATTTATAGATTACCCAAACGCCTAATAACCACACGGGACGTGTGGTATTCGAATCCATAATATTCGGTGCGGTGGCTTCGGCGTGGCAACCGCATGCATGTGCACCAGTCCAGAAGATTATATAGACGTGATATATGTCTATATTATAATTCAAATCATTTATTTGCCAGAGTACATAAAAATTACAATGAGGTCCTATGTATAAAACTTATATCAAATGTATTCAAATTACAAGTAGATACGCAAACCATTTCTTAAATATGTTTAAGAAAATAGTTTGTGCATGTAAAATTTTAATACGTAAATTTTCTTCGTAGTCCGCGAATTTCTTGACAATATAAAAACAATTATGTAAAAGCCTCTTTATACTTTTATACCTTAAACATTGCCTTAGGGATCTTTATATCAACATTTTATATCTATGCTATGACTTATGAGCCGTACAACAATTAGTTCTATGATCCGCACCTACATGTGAGTAGGACTAACTTGAGCGCCGGCGCTCCGGTGGTATAATTCTAGTGCATCGAACAAATTCTGAATCGTCTGCAATATCAGAGGAATTGAGATTATAACCGGCTTTTATCATAAACTAGCTTTTATCCGCGGCTTCGCTTTTTTTTATAGATGTGTAGTAACGTATGTCCTTTTCTGTAAACCTGACAATATATATGCGAAATTTTATTATGATCGGTCAATTCATGTCGGCCTCGATGGCGTAGTGGTTAGTGTAACCGACTGCCACGCCTGAGTTTGCGGGTTCGATTCCCGCACAAGTCAAATATTTGTGTGTATGAACATAGAAGTTTGTCTAGGTCTGGGTGTTTCTATGTATAATATGTATGTATTACCAAAAAAAAAGTATATATGTATGTTTATCCATTGTCTAGTACCCATAGTACAAGCTCTGCATAGTTAGGGCTAAATGGTGTTGTGTATATGTGGTAGAATATTATATCATTAATTAGTTGAGGCCTGAAAACGTAACAAATAAAAAACAAACAAACTCACATTCGCATTTATAATATTAGTTAGAATGTATAATTCGCATCAACTGCAGTCCACGTTAAAATAATGTTTACTCTTTACGTTTCTAGCTGGTTTATTTTACTTTATGCATAACAGACTTGAACATTCGTTTAATTAAGCACAAGTAATAAACAAATCAAGCATTCGTAGTATACATTTTTCAATTAAACTTCGCAATCGCGGAGTATGAGAAAGCTGAGCATCGAAATCCGACTCTTGATTTCAAATCCTATAATATTCAGAACTGACACACGGTACCTAGGTATAAATATTAGATATATAAACATTACCACCTCGATAGCGCATCAGCAGAGTATTCGATTGTAGTGCATGAGATCTCGGGATGGATTCCCGAGTCAGGCAGTGCCTTTAGATTTTTCTGTCAAGAAATTCTCAGTACTGAGACGTCGGAAGAGAAATTCTCAGTACAAGTCTACTCTGTACGGAACTGATATGAACTACTGACTGGAACTGATTGCCCCCTATTACATTGAACGTAAAACCTAAGCTGGATTCGAAAGACTATTTATAATACTATGTTGCATTTACTTCAGAAAGAAAATTCAAAGTGAAGTATACAAAATTCAATTCAATTAATTTATCCATTTATATTTGTTTAAATTAATAATTTTAACATCAATTGCAATTAAGTATTACCTAATACAAATTTGTGGATTCTCAATCTATTAAATCTATTAAGAATTATATATTATTTTAAAAAACTCATGTCATTTTGAATACTAAATTTATCTCAAATAAAATCCAATAATTTATATAAATAGAAAAATGACAACTTAAAATATTAATACGAGAAATAATTAACAACTTCTGCATACCGTTAACTTTATTATAATTAGATTTACAGTGTATACTTGCCTCTCTAATTGAATCAGGAGAACGTTAACGTAAAATCACTCACAGCCTTTGATGTAGACTAAATCATAAGTAGGTAAGTCTACTAACTATATACGTATAAACTCGAAGTAGTAGTTCATACAATAGTTCGATCTATATAATACTACCTGAACCGCCAGAATAAGCAGTGATGCTCAAAATCCCACAGGAATGTAGGACATTCTATAGTACCAAAAAAAACCAGTAGTCGTCAAAAATATAGTCGCTATAGTATTTTTTTGTGTATCTCTTTGACCTAATTACATTCACACGAGAATTTGATGAGTGTTACTCTTTTTAACAGTACGTATAGGCTCAAAATATAGTAAGACTATATTACGTAAAAGCAGCGATAGCGTAGCAGGAGACCGTTGGATTGCACAGAGTTGTCGAGTTCGATCCAGAAGCACGCATCTCCGATTCGGTTATGCTTTATCTGATTTAGTTAGCAGGGGCGTGCACAAAGATTTCTGGTAGGGTATGCACGCCCTACCCGAAACCTCTGCGAGGGCACTACATTTCATTTATAAATGTTTTTATGTGTATATATATGTGTACAATAAATAAATAAAATATCTTACCAAATTCAATTCAGCGACTTTTCGACATGGCACCATTGATGATTGTGTGTGTGGCCACCATGAATATCCAAATAAGTGACTGATGGTGAGAACAAGCCACCTAAATGATATCCATTGTGGCCTTGTAGGTATTACAAGGCCGTGAGATGTTAAGAGTGTTTTTTGCGCAAATTAACAAAAATAAATAAAATAAATTACTAACATACTTAACTGTAGGTATTATTTTAATTTTTATAAATCAAATCAACGTGCCTGTCTTTTTTTAAATAATTCTGTAAAACGTCGTCGTAAAAATTACAAGATCGTTTTAAAATCATTAAAAGTTCTTTTTCAATTGAAATCATAGACAAATCAGTGAGTCTGCTTTGGCCCTGTGTGTTTTGTAGATTTGCATGGATTCTTTTTAAGCAAGAAAATGATCGTTCAGCCGATGCGCTACTAACTGGAATCGTAACTATTAATTTTGCTTATTTGTAAACTTCGGGAAATATGGCTGTTAAATTGTTTGTATGTAAATATTGAATAAGATCAAATATCCTAACGTTTTTAATTCGTCTGATTTATAAACGCATCAGAGCTCATTCCTAAGGCGATCCGCGTTAAAGAAATGTTCATACGAATTAATGAGTTCGACGATCGATTGCTCTGAAAAATTATTACAATACAAAGTATAATATTCATACGAAAGTAGATTGAAAACTTAAGGTCTTTTAAGTTTTTATAACAACTACGACACTCGTTCAAGACATTGTCAATAATCTCGTTAAACACGCGCCTGTAATATTGTTGAACATTGTCAACACGTCGTTTTCTTTTCGGTCGATCGCAATTTGGTTAACAAACAAAATAGTTTATTTGTGTGTACACAGCCCGCTAGGTAGCTATAAATATCATAATACTTTTTATTAAAAGAACGTGTCATATTACCTTTCTGTTGTTTTAGATCTAAATCGCGAACACAGCGTCCAGGATAAATTATTTTATTTTTGTCATCAAAAGATAACGTCTAGAAAACACCAGTTATTAATTTATTTAAACACACGTTACCAATACAGATCTCACAGGTATACTTTTCCATAATTTACAGTAATACCGGTAATTTCACTAATTATTTAGATAACAATTACAAAGCGCTCAAAATCCCCTAGACAGCTCTGTGAAATAATAAATAATGGCGTACGATGCTATATTGCTAAAATAATAGGCCTATAATAAACAACAATTATGATGTTTTTGACAACTATTTAAACTGGTTGGATTTTCGTTGTAGGCAGTGCTTTCAGTCGGCGAGCACAAACGTGCATTTTACACACACAAGCAAAATATTTGTCTCGTAGACAGCGTAATCAATTGACGTTTAGATGTACTGCTAATAAGCACGATTCTTTGTGCTTCCAGACACCTCTCTACATCGATCAAATATACCATTGATCGATACCTCTCTATTATAATATATTCTATTTGTTTAGTAGTTCGCACATGGACCAATATATGGCAGTGGCACAAGCTCTTACTGTATCTGATAATTTTATAGTGTATTTATTATTATTCAGCTTGTAGTATTTAATAAATTGATTTCGAATATATCGATATACATAGGCCAGCGGACTAGGGTATGCACTGCTTATTTGCTTGGATGAAGCGCACGCGCCTGTTGGTTAGGTGCCTATTATGTAGTAAATTATCGCTCGCTTTTACCGTCAAGGAAAACATCGTAAGGAAACCTGTATGTCTGAGACTTCTCTGTCATGTTTTCGAAGATATGTAAAATCTAAACCACCACCCAACGGTACCTATGTTCCGCTAACTGCTTACTTTCCGACAAAAATTGAAGTTAAGGCAAACAATGGAGACTCTATTTACCGCCTTAGTAAGAAAAAATAACATTTATTTTCAAGCTAAATTAACCATACTAAGTCGAAATCTTTCGTTCACATCTGGACAGAATATTTAATTGCTCTGAGCCTGTTTAAAATCTGCCTAATGACGCCATAAGCAAAAAAAAATTCGTAGCCAAATCCTTTTAGAGCCTGTGGGATTAAAATTGTAAAGAAATGGTTGGATCCGTTTAAATTAAAGCTAAAATGAATGTGAAATTACTCAGCAATTAGTAATGTTACGTGTTTTGGTCGGGCACTATTTTCATTTAATAGTCACACGTAGGTTACTAAAATAAGATGAAAGAGTGACCGAGTTAATAAAGGCTGTATAACTACGGCATTTTATTAATTACACCGAACAAAATGTTCCGGGTTTCATATACTTCACTTTAACCAGAAAAATATAAAGTCGAGGTTCAATTGAATAACATAGTTATAATGTAATTGACATATTAGCTTTTTCACATGAATTACATATTAGCGGATAGTGTAATAACATGCAGCTGGTACAAGTTGTAAGTATATTATGGTGATAAAATATAGTCAAATAGGTACGTTATATGTCATTTATATCATAGCAATTTAGTTAGTTCGTTCCTATTCAACTACATAAAATATTTAAAAGAATTTTATTCCTATCGTATTGTTTATCGACATATGCACATATGCAAAGTTGCAAGTAAATTGAACACCGGAAAAATAGGCGAAGGAAAAAGGACAACCGTAATATCACCCTTGAAAGAGAACTAGGCATAGTGTACCTATGTTTCGAAATCCCACGTTCATTTTTAAAACGTTCATGATTTGTCCTGTAGTGCTAAGTTCTAAAAGCTATACCTTGCTTTTTTTCAATAAACCAAGGTTTGGAACGATTAATATAGTTTTATTTTGACTTCACAACTGTTTTTAAAACAGTTGCGAAGAATTATCAGGGTTACCAGTAATAAAGACATCGTTATTTAAATATCGCACTCACAAATATTAGAAGCGTATTATAATTGCAGAAAATATACCTAATTATACTTTTTAATATCAACTATCGTCTTATTAATGCACAAGATCAAAAAAATGTTTTTAACTTTTTGTCGCACATCACTATTCTGAGATATGGGGTCTTTGTTTTTTATCTACCCGCAATTGTTTAAATACGTTTATCGTTTTATTTTGTAAACAACTGTGTGATTCAAAAGTCTTATTTTTACATAAAATGTTATCTAGAGTATGTAAACTACATCCAAATCAATTTTGTTATGTTTGTGAGAAAATTTTCCAGTTAAATCGTGGTTTCCCTATAACAAAACCATTACAAGAAGCTTATTTACATTATTTTGGATTTCCAAATCAAGATAACAATTGAGTTCCTCATGTGATTTGCACTAATTGCAGATTGGTCCTCAGCTCCTGGTATTCAGGCAAAAATATGGAGAGCCAACTAACCCCGTAACCGATTGTTACTTTTGTTTAACAAAATCTTTTGGTTATAACTCAAAAAATAAAGATAGTATTAAAATGCAGACGTTCCATCAGTAACTAAGCCTGTCCTTCATTCAGAGGATTTACCAGTTCCCACACCACCCAGCAGAAGTGACCAAACTCACATAGATACAAGTAGTATTACAATCCACGAGCGTAGTGACAGTGAACAATCAAGCTCAGATAACTTTTTCGATGATGAGGATAGTCCACATTTGATAACCCAATCTGAACTCAACGATATTATAAGATATTTGCAGTTGTCTAAGTCAAAAGCGGAATTACTTGGCTCCAGGCTGCAACAGTGGAAATTGCTTGATCCTAAGAGAAAAGTTAGTATTTATCGCTCTAGAATTAAGGCGTATGCTGTTTTTTTTTACAAAAGAAAATGAGTTTTGTTATTGTCATGATGTCGAGGGGCTTTTTGAAGAAATGAAACAACCATATGACGCAAAAGAATGGCGCCTTTTTATAGATTTGTCGAAGGAAAGTCTTAAAGCTTCTGCACATTGGAAATACAAAGCCGTCTATTCCTATAGGTCATGCTGTTAATTGTAAAGAAACCTATGATACAATGGCCAAAATGATTGAATTGATTAAATATAAATGTCACAATTGGTACATTTGTGGTGATCTAAAAGTTATAAGTATAATTTTGGGCTTACAAGGTGGATACACTAAGTACTGTTGTTTCTTATGTCTATGGGACACCAGAGCAAAACAGAATCATTATAAAAGAAAATTTGACCTGTACGAAATGAATATGTTCCAGGTAAGATGAATGTAAATAAAAAATACATGTTTAGTTGACCCAAAAAAGATAATATTACCACCGCTTCAGATTAAGCTGGGCTTGATGAAAAATTTTACTAAAGCTTTGGATAAGTCCAAGCCTGCATTTCAATACCTCTGCTCTGTATTTCCGAATCTTTCTGCGGCTAAATTAAAGGAAGGAATATTTGTGGGTCCTCAAATCAGGAAAATATTGGACGATACAAAATCCGAGAGCCTTTTAAACGAGGTAGAAAAAGCAGCCTGGAACTCTTTCAAGGAGTCGTTAAAACTTTTTAGGCAATAATAAAAGTGATAATTACAAAGAGATTGTTGAAAATCTATTGCATTAAATATGTCACTAAAAATTCATTTTCTGCTGTCCATTTAGAATTTTTCAGAAAATCTTGGTAGTACG
This sequence comes from Catocala nupta, assembly GCA_963675205.1. NCBI lineage: Eukaryota > Metazoa > Arthropoda > Insecta > Lepidoptera > Erebidae > Catocala > Catocala nupta. The sequence goes on from OY776078.1 coordinate 35,858,230, forward strand.
AGTGATGAACACGGGAAGCGATTTCACCAAGATTTAAAATCATTTGAGCAAAATTATCAAGGTTTTTGGGACCAAAATATGCTAGGTGACTATTGTTGGTCTATTGTGAGAGATACAGATAAAACTATTTTTAAAAAAAGAGCAAAAATAACCCCATTTTGACTGTATATTGTTTATTTCGACATCGTTTTTTGATAAATCTTCTTAATAAATATTTCATAAAACTGACGTGCTGGATTTTTTTATATATTTTTCCGAGGTGTAGATACCCAAAGTAACGTAACCGTATATATTTCATTTCATGAACAAAAGTCATGTAAACTAGTGAATTATTTGCAAAACAATTATAAAACGAAGAAATCAGTTAATATGTATTTTCTAAAATCGATACATTAATGTTTTTAATATGGCAACAAGTGCAACAACATATTTTCGGATTTAAGATATTAAAAAGTAAAACAAAATGTTGACATATCAATCCCTATATAAAGACTTTCCAAATGAGCAACGCTTATAATGCTGTGAAATATAACTCTAGTTTTGCAATTCCTTGCTCTTAAACGTATAGTGGTATTAAAAATATGAGTTTTGTTACACATAACTGATGATTTTTTTAACACCTAAAATAAAGTTAAAAGTATCTCTTACTTTTAACTTTATTTTAGATAGAGAGAACTGTTTTTAAAAGAGCATTTTTTATAAATCTCGGAGCTTTTCGTAAATTATATTTATTTTCTTTAAAGTGTTTATTATATCCTATATAATGAGATAACTATCATCTCGACTCAAAAAATATTTATACCAATATAAACCGATACTGGAATCCATACAAGCCAGATCCTTTAATCTCCAATATTTGTTTACACACAAACACCCAACCAGGTGAAAGTAAATGTGTGTACACGCGCGTGAAATCAAAACCAGACGAAAGATCCAGTGAGATTTACAAAATTAAACAAAATATTTACTGGATTTTTGCCTTTCCGCCAATATGAACTGACTGAATGGCTAAGCTTCGGCAAATTCAATAACCGATACATTCAAAATTGCAAATAAAACAATTTTCTTACCTTTCTGTGCATTGCTCTGCAATATCCTCTGTATTTCACCAGCTTCCGATCCACTTTCCGACTCCGAGCATATTGAATAGCCGGCACCGGCCAAATGAATAATTTTCTTGTTATTCCCGAGTTTAATGTTTTTACCGGGGGCACTTACACTAGTGGTCCGGACGGGTGGCCGCGGCGGCACCCGGGATTGTGTTTCACAAACTTTCACCGCATTCGAGGGGCACTCATTCTGTCTGTTACGAACTTTATAATTACTTACTTTTAAGTCACTATCACTTTTACGTCCAATATCGGTTTTTGCGAATTTTTCCTCAAAACTGACACGTTTCACATGACCTCCACTTCGACTTTCTAAAGTGCCTGACCCGCATTGATAAATAGGCATTTTCTGTTCTTGTAAGGCGGGAGACGCCCTCGCATACAATTTCTCCGGACGACGGTATATAATTTCTGGATCTTCATACGTCGCTCGGCTTTTAATGAACGTGTCTGTTCGCCTCTCAGGAGCTCCTCTAGTAAATGGTGATGTAGTGTAAAATGGCTGATTCATGCTATAACTTTTAAAATCTTTTCCACGCGGCAAACTACAACTCCTTGGCTCCATAACAAAGGAAAACGAATTAGGAGTACTGCAATTAGAATTCGTTTTAAACCGAACTGGGCTCTTTAATGAAGAATTAAGTGATTGCCGGAACAGGTACTCATCTTCTTTTTGTTTTAACTCTTTTAATTTTTGCCAATAGAATGCTTCAACCTTTTGTCTAGTTTTTTCTCTGTCGATAGAATCATGTTTAGTATTGTCTTGCAGGGACGGGCTTGTCGCGAACCTGGGACTGTATTCAGGTCTCGGTGATGGAGTCGATTTATTCCGAGTAGATGTTCTACTCAAAGAATTCCTTTTTTCTTCACTCTCAATCATGGCTTTCCTTACGTGCTCGTATGGAGAAACAGTTTTTGGCATATTTGGCATTTTATGTGTTATCGGCATTGGTGACGTCGGCGCTGAATAATTGTACGGTTTTTTAACATTATCCTCTTTTGTACTAGATCTGGTGCCGATTTTCTTGTCCCTCTCGTCTTCTTTTTTGCTATCAAAAGACAGACTACGAGCTCTAGTAGGTTGGATAGTTCGTACTTCGGCTTCCTTTTTCGGTGATATAAGGAATTTCGTGCTCACTCGTTTTATTTCAGCTCCAACCGACGCCGGGTTTACCTGAGCTTGTGATGCTCTATAAATTTCGAATTCATCGAGCGGTGATATTTTGTCACTTAGTTTCTCCAATGAATGATAGTATACGTCGGGATATGCCGCAGATACATTTATTGGATGGTTTCGGGTTGGTGATTGCGGCGAGTGTCCCGTATCATATGGTTTCGGTGGCACCTGTGGCCTTGCCGCGTAGGTTGTATAAGCTTGACCTTTTGCTTCAGCTGTTGCCTTCATGTCGTTAGACTTGGTTTTGGCACTGTCCGAAACGAGTGTACTACTTGAAGAGTGATGGCTTGATATATCGTTGCTTTGAGTTTCGTTATCACTCTGAAGACCATGCGTTGATAAATTTTCATATATACGCTCATTATCATCAGATCCTTGAGCATTTTTATCAGATCTTATCGTGCGTGGGTTTTGGTACTGATTACCTTTTGGTGAATCTGTAGCAACTTTCACGCTTCCCTGTGAACTCTTATTGGCGTTCTTTTCCTTCGATTTGTGAGAAAAGAATAGATTCGGCAGTAACTTGCGAAAACTACCAGCACGTTTTTTATTATTGTCTGACATTTTGTTAACTCCTTCCTGGTTCCTCTATTAGTTTTACGCCGCACTGTTGCCAATTTAATCTGGAAAAGGAAACATTGTTAATATACAACATTTCAATCAAGGCAACTGCTTGTTCATCCCGTAGTATAAGTACGCGTGCGTTTGTGAGGTACTGTGTTCTAGAAATGTGCCCGGCAATAGGCTCACTTGCTAAGTACGTGAAAACAGCTCGTGAAAAGAAGTTTCTACACCTCTGCCTATCCTTCTAAGATTAACAGGCGTAAATCTATTTATATACACAAGTATTCAATCAGGAGAATGCATTATCAGTGCAACAATATATATCTAGAAGTGATCAATTAAATAAGTAATACATATACCTATAACACGATTACGTATATACATTTTTATGTCATGTAGATTAATAACCCAAATATTTTGCTGGACGGATGACGCAAATACATAGTGTTACAGGTTTGATCATCATGCGGTTCAAATATTTGCGTTATTCAAAGACAGTTGTTGTTCCAAGGCTGTATAAATGTGAGGATACAGACTACGCAACACAAAAATTATTTGTAACACGAAACTTGTTCAATTTTAAGCAGCGAAAAGCGAATGACGTTGTTTACAATGGTGACTCTGTAAGCTGTTAGAAGATATTTGAATAGAAAAAAAAACATTTTAACGTATAATAATTAAATAGACTTTCTACTTAATTATTATACGTTTAAATTAATTTATTTTATTATAATTTACAGTTATCACGTAATAGCAATATAAATTTTCAATAAAAGGATTTAAATCCTGACATACAATATATACCCGCTGTACAATCGATATCTCAGTGAGATCAATTTATTCTTCCCCGTACACTCGCAAGCAAGTAACAAGTGATTAATCAATTGTACAGCTGATCAATGTGTCTGTTTTCTTTAATATTTTATATGGGCTTTTACTGCAGATATTGCGTCTACGCCATTTATATAAAAATACCAGTAACACTTTGCGCGACCCGACAATCGTACCCAAGACTGAGAAGTCCCCAAAACCACCAGGGCAGTCTATTAAGAAATACCTATATGATAAAATACATAAAGTGAAAAATAAACAACAAAATAATTGTCACGAATAAGGTAAATCTTTATTAAATAAAGTTACACGGATCAAACGTAATTTAATTAAAATGAAACTCAGTTTTCCCTTCAAGCGATATCGTCATTTCTCTGCACTCGTATTTATAAGCACAAAATTATGTTCATCGAAATTCTTTCCAATACTCTCTCACGCGTAATCCTAAATACTGCGTGAAATATAAGAAGAGAAACGTAAATAAAACGTAAAAGCTTCCTTAAACATATTTACACCATCGGAATGATTTTATTTCAATTTAATAAGGGAAAGCTATCAGATAAACATTTCAATTTCCGCTGCCATTCGACGCTTATTGGCAACCGGCAGTACTTCCACCGTGTTTAATTAACGAAGCATCGGAACTCGTTACTGGGCGGATGCAAGTCGGCGTATTAGTTCCAACCTTATAACATAATATAACTTTGCTGCGTACCGTGTATAACAATATAGGTTTTAGACAGCAGCAAGACGTTCATAAATCGAACTTTAATCATGATTTGGAAAGATACTTACTTAATTTGCAATACGGCATTAAAGAAAATATTGTAAATAGGAGTAAGGATATTGCTTCTATTTTTCAGGTAGAAAGGGATTAAAATAATTCAACAGAAAACGAAATTCTCGGTATTTTAGTAAGGGCTCTCCCTTTGAATATTCGATGTTGAGGGTTCAAACGTAGACATTTTGGGATAAAACGTGAACCGCAGGAGCGCTTTCACGCTAGCCTAGCCGAGAGAGATTGAAATGAAATACTAAGGATTATGCCAACGCGTCTTAGTTAATGAGTATTTATGAGGCACAGGGCATTTTATTAATACTGGCACTAAGTTCGTTGAGTATTACATTTAGGTGCTTACTTATGAAATTGCTGTTTTTAGGGTACCATAGTTAAAAGCAAAGAGATAATTACACTTATTATATCGTGAAGTCAGTCTGTTTGTGTGTGACAGCCTTTTAGTCGGGTACTATTATATGAATAGAATTGGAGGTCGGTGTATTATATGAACAGATACAGGAGGTGTAGGGAGATTTAAAATAAATTGGTATGGCACGTACATAAGATGGCATACACAACTGAGGGATGAGAATATAAATTCTAGTAGATCTCCACGTGTTGGATATATTTTGAATGTCTTCTTTGTTCAAGACTTGTAATAGTTCGTGAGATTTCTACACGTCTTAGTTGTAAAAAGCCTGTAAACCTTTAGATGTAAGTAAAAAAAATTGATACGAACGCGTTTTATATTATTTACTAGCAACTTTATAAATATTCAATATCCGATTTTCTCGAAGTTTCGGTTGCTTGTGTCAGTTAACAAAACCTCAATTATTACAATTTGTAATATCTACATAAATTTAAGACAATACTGTCAATTATTAGTTGTTTATCATTTTCTTCTTTAGCAATAGCTTAAATTATCGATCTAAGTTTGCTCAGCTGCGGCACGTTTGTGAGTCGAGTTTTTCTGAATGGAGCCGATCAAATTGCCATTGCGTACCCATTTTACTATGACTGGCGTCGATATTGCGTGCCGTAATTATTTGCACACAACCGCACACAGCGATTAAAAGAAAGTTTATTGTTGAACAGCATCGAAATTATTTGCAAAATGCAGCAGCAATGAGTGTTTTAAACTTAGGTTTGAGAAAATAGGCGTAATATGGGTGTTTCACTACCTCCCTCGCACGGATAGACTTAAATTGCAATTACATTATATCGTGGTACCGTGCTTGTTTAATTTTTGATAATAATTAACTATCAGATATGCAACCCCTCCAACACTTCCAACTTGGACAAAATATCACAATGGACAGAGGCATTAGACGTTGCCGCTCCGGCGTCCATTTAGGTAAACACCTATTCTGTTTTTCTGTCTATTATTACACGGATAGTCACCTACAATAAGTGAAAAAGCTATTGTAATATTTAGAACGATGCGCTCTCTGTGTAGTTTGTACTTTTGACCGATAGTAATCTTAAGTTAAATAACAATAATAAATAATAAAATATAACTAAATCTATAAATACGAATGTGAGTTTATTTGTTAGTTACGCTTTCACGCCTTAACTGCTCGACCAATCATCATGAAATTACGCATACCCGTTTTCAGGGGTACAGACAAGGACATAGAGTTCATCCAGGAAAATGTACTGTTTCCGAAGGATAGAAAATTTACATAACCTACATTTACGCTAGCGGTGTTCCGGACAAAATCTAGTAGGCCATAACAAACAATCTGAGTGCATAAAAAATCTAAAAATACAAAAATACTGTTACCGTAACTTAATATTTGTTTTACTTATAAATATAATGTCGTATTGTGTTTTTGCGCATCAAGAACAACGAGAGGAGCAGTAAATGCTCCGGAATTATTATGTCACGCGTAAATGTTGATTGGTTATTATTATCATAAATATCGAAGCGTCAACTTAAAATATGTACTTCACACAAAGAATACATTTTTGGTATCATATAAATTTAACAGGAAATAATTAACTAGGTATTACTTGCAATAATTTGTGTTAATAAAATGTATTATTTTAGGGCTCCTTCACACTGGACGGGGTTCGTGAAGGGGAGGCATTAAAAAAACGTATGAGCAGCGCATATGGTGTGGCAAACCGACGTTTACGTGGCGTTGTCAGTTGTGTAGGTTCAGGTCCTCCGTATTAGATCCCGATCATACTGCCGTATACCGAGCAGAGTACCAAACGGTCTGCTCTTACTTAGAACTTCTTGTTAAGTAAACAAAATTCACTTTCCCTGAACCGCAAATCGGACCCGACAAAGGTCATGTCACGTTATTTTTTAATATAGATCGCAAAGTAACACTTTTGAACGTCAAAGATTACCGGTTAATGATTATGCTAAAGATACAAAATTTAGGTTTCCATTAGGTGCTAGCCTTAGGCAAAAGGCCTATAAGAAGACACAAAGGAAAGGAAACACACGGCAATCTTTGCCATTGCCATTAAATTAACTAACAATAATCCACCGACGCACCTAGTGTTTAGGAATCATTTTTACGAATTGTATTATAGAAATGTCTAAGAGAACCAGCCCTAAACTGAAGAGCGTGCATGAAGAATAATTACAGCGCAGCACTACATCTTTTCTGCCCACCCCTCCGTCAAAACAAGCATGAGTCCACGTATGTATGTACTAAATTTAAAGAAATCTTGACCCTTCATCTCAATTTATTACTCAAAGAATCTCTCACGTCGATTACGATTTCGCATCTTCAATAAAGTTAATATGTTTATCATAAATTATTTTCTCAATTTTCACATCCTGCATCACTAAAAGAGGTGTAAGCGTTTTACTCGGTTTTATACAAAACAAGAACGTTTTTATTCGTCGCGAATGTTTTATATGTATGTTCACCGATATGTCGGCAACGGATTTGGAAGCAGCTTTTTTTTATGGGCGGTTTTCCCATTTGGACTCCTATTGATTTAGTTAAGACTGTTGATAATGGTGTTCAGACATAATTAATAGGATACCTTAAAAGTAAGCACCAAATTTTCTAGGTACATAATCTATGTATTTTGCGAGTGACATAATACGGTTATCTTTTGAATATTTAATATAACGGCTGATTATTCCTGATGAGTCCACCTATTCACACCACATTACATGGATGTTCATCACAAAAAAGAAAAGTATATATGTATGTTTATCCATTGTCTAGTACCCATAGTACAAGCTCTGCTTAGTTTGGGCTAGATGGTGTTGTGTGTATGTGATAGAATATTATTTATTATTTATTTATTTATATTATTGTAATAGAATTCAAGTTAAGTTTAACTGATAAAATAAGGTACATTGAACATGGTGGGCCGAACCACGAAAGCAGTCCCGCTATCGCACCATATTCGATCGTGAGGCGCACAATGCGTCGAACGTATAACGCCGAACGTAACGCCATATTATTTATATCGATACTGTGGTTCGATATTGAACTTGGTTGAGTATTAAAATATATGACGGCATCAAAATATGTGCGGCGGTGTGGTATAAAGAGCGCACCGTACCACAGTGGACTCATCATGCATTGGTTCGGCCGCACCATTTTCAATCATCTATTTGCCGATTAAACTTTTTCGTGAACGTCACTGAAAGGTCGGCTACAAACAATACTTTATTTTGTAGCAAACTGTAGCTGTTTTTATTCTGTTTTAGTTAGTATTGCATTATCTTTGTTGGCGGTTTGTTTAGCACCGACGCCACATTGCTTAGAGTCAATTAGAAGTTTAGTAACAACCAAAGCGCTTAGTTCGTTTATGCGACAAACGCACTCCGTACGCTCACTCAAAATAAAAAGCGGCAAACACGTCTTTAAAAAATGTTGTACCATCTTGCAATTATAACAGTGTTGCAAGCGTGATGAAGCTACGGTGACCACTTACCATCAAGTGGGCCGTATGCTTGATTGCCACTTTAGTTGTATAAAAAAATTAATTAAAAACATGTAACAATCTTTTAACACGACTGCACCGTAACGCTAACCATCCCCTAGCTGTCTATTCACTATGGCTATCAGAGCAATTATTTTGTCTTGTATATCAATCGAAATTCGAAGCTATTTCCACTAATAACTGCGTCCGAGCGAACGTTACCCCGGCTGAATAATCCCGAAACACGTTATACTATCAACAAATAACTACACCTCAATCGGCCAGATAGTAGAAGTAGCAATACTTATGGGACTTGGGTATTTGAGGGATTAAATAAAAAGTAAAAAGCTCACATCAATTCGGTCATCGCTGTACGGACGCTGGCGTCAAAACACAATGCTTTTAACATTATCCCTCTGGACTGGTAACTGGCAAACTGGCAGCTTAAATCTACAATAGATTGTTTGTAACGACAATTTATTTTTTAAAGAAGATTCTCCAACATTTCCTGCAAACTCCGCGCTGGTTTACTAGCACCGTATCAAACGTATCGATCGCTGTAGCTTTACAGCATCACGTTCCTTTTATATTATGAGAAGCAGCGTTCGTTAACCGAGTATACAGCCTAGCTTTAGCTAGGCAGTGATATACGACTAAATGTGTCCGTTCGGCGTGGACGCGACTAATAGTACGATTTACACTCGCACACAATCATCGCTCTGCACTTGTAATCATTTCGCCACGCCTAGTTTCACGTTGCACGTCTAAAATACAACATTGATCGCGACTGTACTGGAACGGTGCCAACTAAACTAAATAATTACCAAACCGGTTGTTAATTTACTAATTACCCATTGATTTAATTAGTTAGCTCATAAATATTCGAATTTGAATTGAATATGGTTAATTTATTATTATTTTATTTGATTTTAGTTGATGCTGTTCTTGCTGATGTGGAAATGATCGCGGATTAACAACTTTAACAAAAAATCAAACTTAACTGTTCAATTTTAATATATGTATACAATAAAATACATACCATCCCATTTGCCAACTATGTTCTTAGAACCCACGTAATAGGAAGTAAGCTTATAGCCGTTTACCAGCCACAGTTCATCTAACGTCGCGAATATATAAAATATGTAGATTTTGACAATAAATGACTATCTGTCGTAAACAATACTTTTTCTTGATAAAGGGTACCCGATGTCCTTTTCTGTACCACTGACAAGGTAACAGCATGGTGATCTGTCTAGTACTTAAGGCGTGGAAGTGTAACAAATAAATAAACAAACAAACTTTCATTCGCATTTATAATATTAGTTAGGATCTACAGATGCAATAATAATAACATACTAACTAATGCTCTAAAAGAGCATTAGGTACACGTGGTTTAGCAGTAAATCTAGCTGGATCGCACTACAATTTACCAAACTATCACATTCTAATGAATGGTACAGGAATGCATAGGGCAGGCATGAATACATTTCTAAACTGTTCCATTGCTATGTAGAAATACACTGCCCTGTCTACAATGCCCTGCTGGGTACGGGACTCTTTCCATTGTGAGAAGGCTTAGGTCATAGTCCGCTATGCTGGCCCAACGCAGATTGGCAGGCAAGCAAGATATCACATAAATACTTATTTCACACCACATCACTTTTGTACTTTCAACTTGGTATACAGTAAGTCTCGGCGCAAGCCTTTACCCGCTTGCGTCAAGAACGATTACCGAGTTAATATCCATAAGCCAAGTTTCATCCGAATCACAAACTTTTACATTTATAAAACTAGTACAATTATTGTCTTGCAAAGATGATGGAAAATATCCGTCTAACGCGGTTTCTCAATAAGAAGTGCACTCAAGACAGTGAGAGACAGAGATATTTAAATTTAATAGAGATGTGTTGAGTGTTTCTACACTGCTGGAATCTGGAGAAGCTCAACTAGACAAGTACTATTATCCTACAGAACAGGGCTGCCAGCAGACCCACCTTGATATACCTTTTTAAATAAAATTAATTTTACAAGACTAACTATTCAAAAATTGTTAACCACCTGTCTTAGAAGGTTACATATATTTGTTACAACAGTTAATTATTTCATTTAGGTTTATCATTAAAATATTCAAAATTCTAATTCATATAAAGTAAATCAGCTAATATTTTATGATGTAAAAATTCTAGGGCAGAGCGCTGATGTCTGAAATACACATATTTTTCATCTAGCTCAGACATAGGTGATTATGTACTAAATTGTAAATTAAGTTGTTTACCGTATATTTATGTGAATGCTTGTCATAATTTTCTGATGTCAATAAATTATTATTATTAACGGACCCGACAGACGTTGTCCTGTCCGAACCGATCGCAGCGCCACCTACCGAGACCTACTGTGAACCTAAACCATCTAGGAATCCAAATATACAAAGAAATATATACTTCGGTATATAAATATTAAAGTCTTTATATACAAAGAAATATATACTTCGGTATATAAATATTAAAGTCTTTATATACAAAGAAATAAAACAGTTGCGATTTGAGAAATAGTGAGTAGCATATAACATTTTTTTTGACATACTTTGTGTTACCGCAGAGATAAAAATAAATGATTGATTGAATTAATCACGCGCTTGTCAATGGCTAAATTACAGAGGAAATGCAATGTATAAGCGACTCTTTGATTAGTAGCAGTTAGTTAGTCTAAAGAACTCTTTAACAATCTCTAAGTTGCATTTATCCATAAAATTAAAGTCGCAGCATCACTCTTATTTAACCTAATTAGAGAAGGATATCATGCGATTTATAATTCGCATAACTTTTATTTGATTATTGCGAAAATTGAGAAATTTTAATGAGTTGCTTCGTAAGTTAAACGTTATGTATGAATCTCATACAAGCTTTCGAGACTCGCCTGAGAGCATTGTTTAAAACTTATGTAATGCCGTATTTTCCTGCCGTATATTTAAATGCATAGATTTACGTCTGTCCACTAAAATGCACATTTTAAAGTAGTTGACCTTGTTCGGCCACATTTTGCATTCCTAACGTTACCTTATAATATTTATGCAAAACATTGCTATAGCAAAACTAGATAGCATTATCAGTCAGCAAGGCGTGGTAGATTACTGTGTCATTGTGTAAATAAGGTTATCTGCATTATCTGTGCCTTTCAAATTATTATCGTCCTCAAAAAATCGGATGGCACGGCAGTGCTGCCATTATAGCCCAGAAGTGGTCGATAACATGTGCGATATTAAGTTTTTAAACAGCATCGAATATTTGATTTTCTTATAACTTTTCTGTAAATCTATCATTAGTTAATCTAAGCCCTACAGCAGAAAGAAAATATACAAAAACAATTGTTAACGGAATGTCGGTCAAACGTATGTTAACTGACAAAATTAGCAACAGTCGATTAAATTATTTGGCCTAAGTTGGGTTTTGACATGATGACACTTTCAGAAATTTAATATACAATGTTAAAGAAATATGAATATTTTTTATACAACTAAAAAATATTCTAAGTATTCTGATTAAAATCCAAACTAGTGTTGTAAATGTGAATGTGAGTTGGTTTTTTTGTTTGTTTGTTACGCTTTAACGCTTTAACTACTTGACCAATAATCATGAAATTCGCATATATGTTGTCAGAAATACACAAAAGGACATAGGATCCAGAAAATTTCACAAATGTCAATGTCTATCAAGGCATTAATATTTGTGAGAGACTAGCGCCTATGATAGGCATCAGGTTACCCTGTTTTACAGGATGGTAAAGGGGAAATGTAAACAAATGAACGATCCGTCTCGTGGTTACCATAACCTGTAAGCCCTTATAGCACCAGGCGGTTCCCTTGAGTATTACCGACCCAAAATGAACTACAGACGTGATGAAAGAAACTATTGGGTAATTGTGTTCGCAACTCTAAATATTACCGGTCGAAGCGCAGTGCAATTGTTACAACTACTGCGGTTTGCTGTATTCCACCGGACGATATACATATAATTTTTGTACCGTAACCAAATAATTGTATAACATGACAATGACGACAATTATAACGATGGCATTACAATTAAAAAATACATAACTTTTATGTAAGTATTTTAATATCATTAACCATGCTAAAATGTTTAGTGAAATGCTGATGACTTTTGCTTCGTAAGCAGCATTGTAAGTCGAATCTGATCGTAAATATCTGCATAGCTATGCGTATTGGAGTTTTAATAAAATCTCGCACGACTCGCAATTTCAAATAGGCAAAGACAAAACAGTTCAGTACCTTTATCCTCTCCTTGCCAACTGCTTTTCTTAGTATTTTTGTTATAACTAAGCTATCGACGAGATTTATATATATCAATAAAATCAATTGGATATAAGTACTCGTAGTAATTTTTCATAACCATACATGTATAGATAAAGACAAACCCACACAGTACCATTTTTACCTCTTTGTCAAACGAATATTTTATATATAACAAGCGACCCGCCCCGGCTTCGCACGGGTACTACAAAACCTTAACCAATTATACACCTAAACCTGCCTCGTGAATCACTCTGTTTATTGGTGAAAACCGCATGAAAATCCATCCAGTAGTTTTTGAGATTTTTGCGAATAGACAGACTGACACGGCGGAGGATTTTGTTGTATAATATGTAGTGATTTTGTATATTCATACATACACAATGAACGAATGTAACAGATTTAAAATGTTTTGGAAAGTTTACTCTTTAATAATGATTATGGTCGAATTTTGACCACTAGGCGAACACTAGTATGATTAAATAAGCGTTTCATGACATTGTCTGTAATAAACCTGCAATAGTCTTGTCCTTTATGACATACGGTCTAATCAAAGCCTTTGAAATATATAATAATAACAATAATAACCCCTCTGGGACAGTCGTTATCTCATCATAAGACTAACGCGATTTCGGAGGGCACAGTACACTAGCTTTAAAACTATCACCTTCGCCTTGTGATATAAACAAAAAATGTATCACCAGGTTAAATTAAAGCGCACAAACCGCAGGGCAGCTTGTGGCGGGCTGAATATGAGGGGCGACACTGCGGTCCTGAATGCCTCAGAGAGGTGGTTAGGGCCTCGTCCCCGGCTTGCCGTTACTGGTTGGCTGGGGTGGAACTTCAAGAGCGCCCGTAGAACTCTCAACTCTGGCTTGCCTTGGTCGGCCGGTCAGAGGGGGGCCGCTAGAGCTATATGCTTGGAGGTGGAAGTGTCATTTTCAAGGGCATAACTACGGGGAAACCCGCTCCGGGTCTCCGTTGTCACGACACCCGTGATGGTGAAACCGGCGCCGCACCGCTCGACACCCCTAGCCACTCGCACCGGTGTTGCCCTCTGCTGCTGGCTTGTATGCCTATAGTGGCTTATCAGAGGGCCCATCTAGTCAGTTGGCGAGTCACCGTCTGCCCATTGCATTGATGCTATTTGAGTATTCAGGGCAGACGCCGTTTTTCATCCATAGTTAGCAATATACCGGTCCACCAAACACCCAAACCTATAGCCCATATATTAGAATCCATACGTAGCAATAGGCCTACGCCTGCTGTGGCTAGTGTCGCTGTATGTGTTCCATCCCACCTTTAATTAAAACTCTCGAAGGGCCTCTTCACGTTGGACCCATGTCTCCGTGTAAGCCTCCCAAAGGGCCAGGTATTTTCTAATATAATATGTTAGAAAGTACCTGTGATAAGAGAAACATAATAATAATAAAAAAACCGCAGGGCAGTTTGTGGCGGGCTGAATGTGAGTGGCGACACTGCGGTCCTGAATGCCTCAGAGAGTTGGTTAGGGCCTCGTCCCCGGCTTGCCGTTACTGGTTGGCCGGGTTGGAACTTCAAGAGCGCCCGTAGGACTCTCAACTCTGGCTTGCCTTGGTCGGCCGGCTAGAGGGGGCCGCTAGAGCTATATGCTTGGGGGTGGAACTTGGAAGTGTCATTTTCAAGGGCATAACTACGGGGAAACCCGCTCTGGGTCTCCGTTGTCACGAGACCCGTGATGGTGAAACCGGCGCCGCACCGCTCGACACCCCTAGCCACTTGCACCGGTGTTGCCCTCTGCTGCTGGCTTGTATGCCTATAGTGGCTTATCAGGGGGCCCATCTAGTGAATTGGCGAGTCACCGTCTGCCCATTGCATTGATGCTATTAGAGTATTCAGGGCAGACGCCGTTATTCATCCATAGTTAGCAATATACCGGTCCATCAAACACCCATACCTATAGCCCATATATTAGAATCCATACGTTGCAATAGTCCTACGCCTGCTGCGGCTAGTGCCGCTGTAGGTGTTCCATCACACCTTTGATTAAAACTCTCGAAGGGCTTCTTCACGTTGGACCCATGTCTCCGTGTAAGCCTCCCAAAGGGCCAGGTATTTTCTAATATAATATGTTAGAAAGTACCTGTGATAAGAGAAACATAATAATAATAATAATAATCTTTATTTGCATAAAACATGTGTTCCAATAAATAGGTCTTAAACGATAGCAGTCTCAACATGTTTTGCCATTACTGGCATACAAATGTATTTTGTGAATAATATTTTATGTGCATGCAATCATAGTAATCAATGTTGAAAATTTTAAATAAAGGTAATAAAAAAAATAAAAAAATAAAGAAATGTTAAAAGATTAATGTCATACTGAGAATGTCCGAGTAAAATATTATGTAAGTCAATAGTAATAACATTAATGCAGTAATTATTAAGTATCGTTTAGGTAGTCATTGATATTATAGTAGCATTTTTCTGTCAACATTTCTTTAAGTCTCCTTTTAAAGAGGTTTACATTTAATGTCTTATACTCATTTGGAAGTTTATTATATATTTTAGGTGCCATACAAAATATACCGTTACCCAAATGAGCAGTGTTGGCACCGTGTGAACGTAGGCGATCATTGTCGCGCCGGTTGCGCTTCACTGTGTCAGATAGTCTTGGGAATAGTTTTGGGTTTGTCTTTACGAACACGCATACCTCTAATATATATAAGGAAGGTAGAGTTAATATTTTATGCTTTTTAAAGTGTGGTTGACAGCTGTCTGTAATTTTTAGCTCGAACATAGCACGTATACATCTTTTTTGGAGTTTAAATATTAATGTTTTATCTGTCGAATTTCCCCAAAAAGTTATTCCATATCTTAGGATGGATGCCACTGACCCATGATACGCTGTAAGTAAGGTATCTGTATTGACTGATGGTGCTAGTTTATATAGAGCATAAGATGACTTACTTAATCTACTACTAAGATGCTCAATGTGATTTTTCCAATTTAGTTTTTTGTCTATTATAAGCCCTAGAAATTTAGTACTGTCAACTTCCTTTATTAACTTATTATTATAGTTTATATCAATTTATGATGGAGTATTTATGCGTTGGCTGAAGTGCATTATGTAGGTTTTATTTAAGTTAATTTTTAAATTATTATTAATTAGCCAAGAAATTATCAATGTCAAAGAATTATTTATGTCATTTTTATAAGTGTCAGGATTTTTGCAAGCAATTGTCAGTGTACTGTCGTCAGCAAAGAGAGTCATGGGTTGATTTATGGATTTTGGCATGTCATTTATATAGATAATGAATAATAGGGGTCCGATCACGCTCCCTTGTGGGACGCCGAACTTAATAGAGCGTTCACTTGAGGTGTAGAGCACTTCTGTTTTAGTTTTAGTGTGTAGTCTCGAGATCATTGTGACTTGCTTTCTATTAGTAAGATACGAGTCTAAAAGGCTTAAGACATTTCCTCTTATTCCATAGCACTCCAGCTTGTCTTTTAGGATAGTGTGATCTACATAGTCAAACGCCTGCGTCATATCGCAGTAAATAGCACATACTGGCGTTCGTTTGTCCATATTTGTCATTATGTTCGGTAGAAAATCATATACAGCCATATTTATTGTACAACTATATAGGTATTGTACAAGTCATTTACAATTGCAAACCCTATCCATTTCCTTTATTTAATCATTTTATGTCTTACCATAATACGTTATCTCGCGGAAGGAGGCGGCGGCGCGGATTCGTAAACAAAAAAAAGTATTCTTGCGGATCCGAGCCGCCGCCAGCGCACAGTGGGCTGAAATTGCAAAGTAAGGACTAAAGGATTGTTATGGATTTTATTTGATTCTAGGGATCAATACAAACCTTTTTTGTTACTAAATTTTTTTTAAATTTCTTGTAATTTTAGAGATATAGGATCCTAAACTTTGTATGAAATGAAAGTATTTTACGTATAATTGAATACACATTAATACTGTATTAGAAGAAATATTCAGTCAATATTGTTCACTGACATTCCACACCACTCCTAAGAGTCATACAAAAACAAGTAACGTCATAAGCTATGACGTCACTTGTTTACGACAAAACACACTAGCGCGATGATCTTCATTATCGCGTCGGCCAATCAGAGCGCAGCAAAGTGTCATTATATGATTGGAGACTTAAAACCAGGTAAACAAACTGCACAGTTACATTTGAAAAACAACCCTCTTCAGTACGTTGTTACATATCGTAATTAACGGACTACCCCATACATTTTATTCGGAATATAATAGATAATATTAAACTTCGTGATAATGTTTACTGATTTGGTATCAAAAATTGATTTAGTTGTAATATTAAGAGAAAGTGGAAGTTTAAAAAATAATAATGTATTATACAATGCCATAAAATCGAGATTACCTAGGGAATTAAACCATAAAGACGTTCAACTGCTAAAAGCTTTCTGTGCTAAATATTGCTATAGCCTTCAAAGAAGGTGGAAAAGTGCATATTGTAAAGAGGATTTGTTTAGAAATAATAATAATGAATGGTTGTCATCCGAAATAAATTGGCCAGATTTTATTAAAAATGTCCTAAATGCACATCACAATGGCTCTGTTGCTAGTACATCAACTGAGTTTGTGGCTCCTGAAAAAGTGTCCATCGCTATATCAACTATGCTAAGTCCAAGAAAACCATTTTCTGAATTAGGCCTTAAGCAAAAAAGAGACGTACTGAGCATATGTATACAACTATGACTTCAGAAGAAATATCTCATGCTTATATTACAAAATTAGGAGAAGATGGAAATGAAGATATTGCTGAAATACTGGATCACACATACTGTTTTTTTCTTTTTTGTTTTGTCCATAACTAGAATATTATCTTTATAATGGTACTTACAGCAGATGTCATATTTGTGGAAGCTTGTAAATAGCAATTGTTACTGCACATTTTGTTTTATATATGTATATTAGTCTGTAAGCTTTCTAAATAAATAATAAATTAAGAATCCACAAGATGTCCAAATAGTAAAACATAGTATTAGATAAAAACAAAAAACCACAATTTACTGCAGATGAAGCTTAAGTTGTCCAAGTGGCAATATAATACTATGAGAAAAAGTATTAATGAAAAGATTATGGATCTATTCCCCTCTTACTAGAGGGTCCAAATTGCAAAGCAAGAATGTTATCCACCATAGAGTGATATTACTGTGACAGATACAGTAGCTTAAAATAAAATTGCAGTCGCTTTTAGATGTAACGACTAAGAGAATACTCATAACAATAGATAAGAACGAGTTTAAATAAATGACGCTCATAAGCAAATGTGGATTCGATGGTGCTTCAAATCAGGCAAACTATAAATAAAGAATGTCCCTAGATAGTACAGAGAGAAGTGAGGATGATTCAAGTATATTTATGGAAAGTTTAGTACCAATCAAAATCGTTTCCGGAGACCAACTCATATGGGAGAATGATTCACCAAATTAAGCATTTTCATGTCGTCCTACTTTCGTCAAATCCCAAAAGGAAGATAAAACCACTCTTTTAAATGCAAAAAATGAAATAGAAGCAGATATAAATAATTTAAAAGAAACTGAAATTGAAGATATAAAAGTTTCACATTCAGTATTACTTACTATGATAGATGGCAAAGCAACGTCAGTCTTATGTGATTCATTTACACAACGTTGTTATATATGCAAATCAACTCCAACAAAGATGAATAATTTGCCCTTAGTTTTGGCGAAACAAGTCGATAGTGATTTATATAAATATAGTAGAATTCAAGACATGGGTTGCAAAAGGCGAGAACAAAGCTGCAATGGAAAGCGGGAAAAAGAAATTCAAGAAGCTTTTAAAAACCAAACGGGCCTTTTGATAGATGTAGTGAAACAAGGACACGGAACCACTAATGATGGTAATACCGCGCGAAGGTTTTTCGCAAATACAGATGCATCAATTACTGGTGTTGACAAAAATTTAAAAACAAAAATTGCAACAATTTGGAGACTATATCTTCAGGCCAGAGAATTGACACCGTTAAGTTCAAGGAATACACAAACGCCATAATGAATTTATACAAGTGGTATTGCATGCCCTCCAGTGTACATAAAGTTCTTGTTCACGGTGCAGATATAATTGAAAACTTCGGGTTAATCCTTATTGGAAAATTGTCAGAAGAAGCTGCTGAATGTAGAAATAAAGACTTTAGAAGGTACCGTGAAAAACGTAAAACCATTCGTGTAAGTTCAGCAGGAAGGCTAGTAATCAGGATATCCTAAATAACTTACTTACTTCTGACCCTTACATTTCAACAAAGATACATAAAATGATTCGTAAACACAAAGCACTTTCGGAAGAAGCAAAATCTTTGTTGATATTACATGAAAATTTTGATGAAGATAATGATTTAAAAAATATTGAATTTGTTGATGTAGTAAACATAGACACAATATCTGAATTAGAGCCTGATAATGATGATTGATTCTAAATATATTATACGACAACACGGTAACGCGGAAAGCGTGATGGGCACCTTTGTATTTATGTATGTAAATATGTATAAGGAAGAGTGTGTGAGTGAATTAGGCCTCCGAGGGATACCACTTATAAAAAAAACGCGCTTTGTTCTCTACCTCTAGGTTGGTGTGGAAAAGAGAATGGAAAATAGAAATTTCTCTAAAATCAAAGAAAATCGAAGCACAACTTATAACTAATAATTTAGCAAAAAAATCACACAATTCAAATCTAGAAACCATTTCTTGTGATATCTTGAGAATCAGAAGTTATTCAAGAAAATGTAGTTTTCCATACAAAAAAGTCAATAAATATTTATATCATCGAAACTATTAAGTATAATGAAAATGCAAATTAATAAAAATGTCTTGTATTTAAGGTTAGAATCCAAATACATATTCATTTTTTTGAGAATCGCATTTTGACTTTTATGAATCCCTAAGTGCACTAGCGTCCTATTTCAGCCTACCGTGCGGTGGCCCGGGCGGCGCAGGCGGGCGAGCGGGAGAACAGGGATCTCCCGTCCCCGTCCGACTCAATGGACTTGCCCATTGAGTCGGAGCGATGCTCTCAGTCGTGCCGGGGCGTCCCCGAGGAGTTGTCGTCCGCAGGAATTTCTTGACTGAGTTGGGCACTGCTGTGTGGATCGCTGATGTAGTTTCAGTTCCAGCGACTCCCGACCCACCATTGAAGGCAGCGTTGGGTTTAGTCGGTAGTACCCGGGAATTTTCATCTTTTTCCGGGTGAGCCCGACATAACCTCTCCGCTCCCCTTTTCCGCGTTTCTGCGGAGAGGTATGCGTCAAGGCATTCCAGAAACATAAAAAAAAGTTTCATGGTCGGTGTTGATTGGTCCACTAATACTCCTAGTATTAGTGGACCAATCAACATATCGTCAATAAGAGCTGCCCAAACATTTATAGAAAATTTCGCTTGAAAATGGAAGCACTTTTTAGCTTCGGGTTCTCTCCTTTAGGACTCCAAAAATGTAAATTTCTACAGTTTGTTATACCATCTCTTGTAAATTGGGCTTCATTCATTCAAAGAAAAGTTTTTGCAAACACTGGATTACCTCTTGTTTGTCTTGTTTGTTTACCTTGGGATTGTGTCAGCCTCTTCATGCAAATGTTGTACTCGTTGATTGTGATAGGGATGTAGCCTTTCTTTCTTTAAATTGCACCACGCAGGAGTTTGCGATATACCATGACGCATTGCTAATCGTCTTGTACTGATATTTGGGTCAGAAAACAAATTACGCAGTATTCCTTCTTCACTAGAGACGTCAATTTTGGCACTTGTCTCGCGACGATCTCTACTCGATCCAAGTCCAGTCCAGTGTGTTCATCGTGTAAGTTACGAGCTGATGGTACTGATCGTCTCGTTGGAAACGTAGCTAAGTAAGCTGTACGAGCACCTTTTGCACTTCCATTACACAGTCCATAATAAAAATGCATATCGGCGATATGCGCCGGTGAAAAATCACTCAAACGGGGCATCGCAAAACAACAATACACAAGTAGGAGAGGCGAATTATTCGGAGCGACTGATCTTTTTTGTAGACTGGGCCCAGCTTATCCCCCACCCTGCACCTCATGCCTCATCCAGCTACAATTACACCCAAACTACCTGTGATAGATAATGCAATGTTCGAACAAAGATGTGGATGCAAGGTCTTAGTTTAGCCCCTCATAAAAAGTGTTTTGTTTGGGACACAGATGTGGTATTTATGTTGTTTTAAAGCTTATTAGATACCGATTAACGTCGATTAATAATAACTAGGGACAATGAAGAGGCCTTGTTGACTTTTTTAACAATGTTTAAAAAAACACTGTACGGAGATCAGTTTTGCTGTAGAACCTGTACCTTATTTTATGCCACCGGATTTTTTTGGGTGTGAATAGTATTATATCGGCATTGCCTACTCATTCACTACTATTATTGTTTTTGTATCAACACGATTCATGGCTGGCTCAAAAGTTATAAGATTTTCTTGGTACAAAGTTCATAACTACAACAAAAAAATGTAAATAGGTATAAATCGAAGAATTCGTTTTTAGATTTTTATTATTTTTCCTACCGATAAAATGATATATAGTTTCACTCATTTTCATATGTGCACTTTATGAAGACTCACACTGTATACATATTATGTAACATCTAAAGATAAATAAAAGATAAGATGATCAAAAATACTTTACATAGGTATTAACTATCATGTACATATAACTGTCTTAGTTTTTGTAAATATAACATACATATATAAAAAATACAAATACTAAATGTTAGACATTATGACGCCTAAAGATTTCACAAATACTAGTCTCTAGCGATGACATAGAGGTACAATGTACTTTTATAAGATAACTGTCTGAAAATGTACGTAATTTTGACTTCAGTATGTATTTTACTGCTATTTTTTGCATATAGAAGATGTGCCCGATTTTATAATACGTAATACGTACCTCTCTTGAAAGTACGTCATTATGTAATTAACTAATTTGACATCCAGTTTAAAAAAGACATCGTATAAATTATCTAAGTATTCAGATTAGCTACTCCACGCAGCTTAACTTGCGAGATTTATAAATTCTATAGCGCAGGCCTACAATTTGACTGAACAACAATGACCTAAGTAAGTGAATTGAATCAAAACGTATTTTTACTCCTGCTCTCTGCCAGCTTAATTAACCCTAAAAGACTTTTCTTTTCTCAATGTTGTAAATGAGTAAGTGAATAACTGTTAGCTTTGTTTGTTCTAAAATTCAATACCAACACAACATATTGAAACTGAAACAGGAATTTAGATAATTTTTTGCAATTATAGCTCCTATTTATAAGTTCTTTAAAATTTCTATAAGACAGCCTATCTAGATATTTCATTTTATTCTTTCAGTTTAAAGACTATTTTTTACAAAGATGATGAAGACTCATGAGACCTGTATATAACCTTAATACAATAAACTAAACACAACAATAAACGACATTATTACTCTATCTAAGCAGCTGAAACCATAACAAGTATGCATTTATCTGTATTTCTAACCGAAAAGCCGGGTCCAAATTTATAGGAATTCATAAATATATTGTATTTTGATACGACTGTATTACCTTTTACGGCCGTTGTTAATAATCAATCCCAATCGAAATTTTGCAATCTAAGATTGAAATGTCAACCTTTTTTTTGTTTATCGATTGCCAATAACCAATACAAAGTTTCGGTTCGTTATCTAGAAAGTCAATCCATCTTTGGGAGGATAGATCACAGAAAAAGATTAACCTCTGTTTGAAAATGACAGTTTAAACAATAACATAATATCTATCCATAATGACATTTGGTTAGATTCGGTGTAATCAATCGCAGATTGCAATCCAAGCATATTCAAAGATCATAAATTATGGGACACAACAGAAAATTTTTATTTTATGAAAAAAAATTGTGTATTTATCTTTTAGTTATAGTAACAACAGTGATTTGGAGAAGCTTGCTCAGTTGTCAGATTGGAATATTGATAGCGATACCGAAAATAGCTTCCGCACTTTATCTCGAAGGGTGAACTATATGCACAGCCTGGATGATGCTGAGTTTATCTTTAGATTTGTCTTTAGATCAACCTTCTGTATTTTTATTTTATTTTCTTTTAATTATCTCTTAATTCCATTTTGTTTTGTATTGTTATTTTTGTTAACTAACTGAATGGTTAATAGCACTAGCCAGGGGTGGAGGGTTGGTGACCTGAGTCACAGGATACTCCTAGTTCAGGGACCAACCCGCCATAGTAAAACATAGCTACAACATAAAACCAATACCGTGTATATCTCAAGTTTTTAAGACTGTATATATTATGGTGAGAAAATAAAAGTTATTATATTATTATTATTTCGGTGTTCATAAGCTACTTTCTAATCACTTTTAATAAAATTGACGCCATTTATCCGCGTAACATCCACAAAATCCATTTTAGACAGGATTTTGATAAGAAGTAAAACTCGGTGATTTCTTATAAAATCATGTAATTGGTGAAAAATTTAGGAATCGTAAAGGATACTTTCCCTTAAATGTCCCAGCAATCTGTGATGCAGATTTCAGTTTAATAAAGTGGTGACCCGTTGGCAAGGCTCAACTTATGATGCTACAATATTTAATCATTTATTTCTCAGGAGTATCTAATGGTTTTCTCCTAAATGTTTTGATTTAGTTACATATTAATATATGTAGTAATATACCTATTAAAATATATCTCTTTACAGCCAAATGTGATGCTGGTTGGTTTGGTAACCGTTAGATGTTTTGTGACAGTGCTTACCCTTAGGCCATATTTATTAACACCTGTATTGAATCCTGTTACTGTAGCTGAACAATCAGCAATACAATAGAAAGGTATTTTTATAATGCTCAGTATATTTTTGTGACACTAGGTCACAAAAATATACTGAGCATTACTACAAATTATTTTATTACAATTTACAACAATTACAAAATAATTTAAGGGATTTACTTTAATCTGCATAATCTCATTTTCAGAACATTTGGTGTCTGAAACTGGCGGTTCTCTGTTGTGGCACTAACACGGTGTCTATCATTGCCACAGGTTCAGGCAATAATTGCAACTGCAGTTATGCACAACATAGTAATATGTAGGAATTATAACTTAGAGGAAGTACCGACAGAAGTGGAGCTGTCAACAACATTGAAAATGTGGGCAATGTGGAAGTTCAAGGTATCAGAAAAAAAGATACACGGATAAACAATTACTTTAGTTTTAAGAAGCTAGTATAAAGAACACACTCAGGACATGATATAGTAATTGCCCAATTTTAGAACAAAATATTTGTTCATCAATTATGTCATCGATTTATATTATATTATCAGCTATCTCTTGGTGTTTTCGGGCAACTTGTAACGGTGGCATTAAATCGCTCTGTCATGCGAACCCACTCCTCTATTTTAAGTTTATTGTTGGTAGCGTTGGTGGTTTTCGATGTTATTATTATGCTGCCTTATATTAATTGCAGCAAAGACATGGTTTGTCTTTCGTAATAGGCTTGCCTTTTACCTATAAATCAAAAGAAAATTACAATTAGGTATGCAAATCCATGTTACAAATAAGGTGTAAATGCTTAGCGGATGATAACCGTTAAGCATTCCGTAAGCCCGAATGCGCAATAACACTTAAGACAAAAATAATAACTACTTACGGTTTCAAAATACATTATGAGTTTTATGCTGTTCCAATTATACACTCAACTATGTTTCTTCCTAAATTAGAAAATACAGGGTGTAGGGGGAACGCTTCCGAAACCGAAAGGCTAATATTATATTATCTAAATACTATTGAATACCGAAAATAATTTGCCTAATACTTATTTTTTTTGGAATTTGGATATTTGCAACGCCGCAATGTACATCTAACATAACTCGGGTTCAATGCCACGCGTATCAGCGCGCACGATAATAAATATGATTAATCTCGGCCGCCCTAGCCCGCTCGCCCCTGCGCTTGCCGATACAAGTTCGTAGCTAAATAGGGTGAAGGTTTTGATGTAATCCCACTTACCTAATTAAATCTGCCGTGCTCTTATTAGATGCGGCTCAAACTGCACCCCATTTACCTCCAGACAAATTCGGGCTCGTCGCAGCGTCTCCTCGTGAAGGCGGGGCATTAATGTGGGGTCTTCAGTGCAGTCCGCACGAAGTTTTCCGAAGACGCTCACTATTCGTCGACGCATCTCGTCAGCACTGTCACACTCCCGATCAAACACTCTTTCTTTTACGTCACCCCACAAAAAATAGTCTAAAGGGGTGAGATCGAGGGAACGAGGTGGCCATGCGTGCGGTCCTAGCCGCCCAATCCATCGGTCACTGAATAATTCAGTGAGACGCTCACGGACGGACCTTACAACGTGTGGAGGCGCACCGTCGTGCTGGAACCACGTTAGCCGATACTGAGCCAGCGGCAAGTCATCTAGTACGCCATTTAGATGCTCGTTAATAAAATCAAGATAACGTGGTCCGTCGAGTCGCTACGGTAGAAATACTGGTCCGAGTATTCTATCATTATAAACACTAGCCCACACGTTAACTGACCATCATGTTTGGTGCCCGGTCTCTTGGAAGGTATGTGGGTTAGTCTCTGACCACACGTGAGTATTCCTTCTATTCCACAATCCGTTCTTTGTGAATGTGGCCTCGTCCGTCCAGATAACGTGCACGATGAAATTTGGTGCTTGATGTTGCTGGTCTATAAGCCAACGGCAATAATCACGACGGCGCTCATGGTCACCGGGTACCACAGCTTGCACTTTATGTCCCTTGTATGGGCGCATCCTATTTTTCCGCAACATCTTATGAATATACCAGTGCGACACAGTTATTCCGTCCCGCCGCCGCATTAATTTCGCAGCATTTCGCGTGCCGAGGCGTGGGTTTCGACGAATGACATTTAATACGCGTTGTTCCGTGTGCATATCTACTTGTCTGCCACCACCAGCCGCCGCTGGAGCTATCGGTCGATTCTCTAACACACGTTGAAACGCTGATGTTATCATACGCGAATCAGAAGGATGCCGGGCGGTCGGATGTCTTTGGCGGTAAATCCTCAGAGCATGAGAGGCATTTCCTCGAGCTTCTCCCAAACACATCAACATATTCCCGTACCCACGAGCACTATACACATACGCCTCAGGCATTATTGTTAGCCAACGACTACAAAACTAAAACGATTAGGAGTATAAACTAACAACTAAGCAAATAACAAAAAACGTAACGAACTATAAAAAACACAAAAAACCAGTTCATTACTATAAACTAGTAATAGGGCTTTAAAAGGCTTTATCCTATAAATAACAAGGTTAATAAATAAATATGATATAAATAGTTGCTTAATTGATTAATTGTAACGTATTAAATTCATTTGTGCGTAAGAACATGATTAAAATCATAAAATTAAACACGACTTTGGCTGTATGCGACAGGGTCGTTGCCTATACTACAAAAAAAAGACGGCGTAAATGTTCACCAATTTCAAAAATAAAGTCAAGTGGTTTTAGAAATTAGAAGTGAATTCGAAATGCATGTTTGTTTAGAATATTAACTTAAAGATATTGTTCGTGTGTGGTTCCTTTTCAGTAACAACAGTTGATTGTCCGTTAAGTTATTTAATATTAAAGTTTTATACAAGTAGTAAGTAAATGTAAATAATATTAAAATATACAATTAAGTGTAATATTTTTGTTTTGTCAGTGTAGTTATTTTCTTGGTCTATATTTTATATAATTATTTATATTGCACGACCCGTAATGCGAAGCATTAAAATGCTCTGCGATCGAAAACTTTGTTTTGCCTCCTTTCTGCAACTGTTTTTATTTTTAAAACTCCTGCTAATACACGTAACCTACTTAATTTATATACCATTGAATAATTTAATGGAGATTAATTCTGTATATTTTAAAAATTTATTTAATGCAGCAGAAACTAAATAAACATCAAAATAACTTTATCTTGTACATAATAAAAGTTTCCATTTTCAGATACAATGACAATTCGTCTTAGTTATGCCCAATTTGAAGGTTTGATGGAATTCTTGGTGCAAAACCCAGGCATAGCTGAAGGTTTGCTTAAGACCACTCAAGGCAAAGCAGAAAGGGCAAAGGAATTGGCATAAAGAGCTTAATGTTTTCGTAAATTTCCTCAAACAAATTCTTATTCACTCTATAATTTGGTTTAAATTCGTCTTCATTCATAGAAAACGCTTTGTCCGTATAACGCATTATCCGACGCTCATCTTGTCTTTGTTTTAATTGTTTTTATGGGAATTATGTGAAATACAGTATATAAATGCTAATTGTGCCATATTATAAACGTATTACTCACTAAAAACTACTAAAAATACAAAACAATTTCAATAAAGTTACACTTTCGCTATTGGAAAAATCACAATCAACAAAGAATCCCAACGCAATACTGGCGCAATACACAGCTGTCAAAATAAAGTGAAGAGTAGCGTTTATAGCACGCCAAGCCCGATCCCGATTTCACTTAGTTCACAAAATGGACACCCAATTTGATAATAATTTGGCGCTAGTGTCGAACTCAAGAGTACGAAACGTCATAATTCCAATGTCGATAGATCGGAATTGAAATCAAGAGTAAGCCCCCAGTTCGGAAATTAAGTTACCATAGATCAACAAAATACATGTAGCATTGTACGTACGTCAAGTTAGCCGCTAGGTAGGCACCTACATTGTAAAAATATTTTGTACTCAGTTTAACAATTTAAAATAATAATTAGATAAATTTAAGACAAGTAGACAATATGTTATGTATTATAAACTTTATGTAGGCATTAATATGAATTACGCCGTAAAGGCTACTCGAAAGTAATAGTACCTAATAAATGGTTTTTAAGACTACATTATTAAATGATTTACAACAAATGATTACGGGCTAGTTAAGAACCAATATTCTTCGAACTCTCTAAAATTTCGGCTTTTGTGAAAGAAGACAGAAAAAAATTAATGTATTATTTAGAAGTCTGAATAAAAAGACAATGTGTCCTTATTAATAAGAGGTATCGAAAAGTTATATTAAAAATGTGGACATACATAACATTATTTTCCGTACCTACTATAAAATGGATTGCAGGTAAAATACTGCTTTTTTTTACCGACACGTCGGTTTATATAATCACTGCAGGGCGCGGACGCAATCCGTTTCGCGCATGCGCGATGTGACCGTGAGTCACCGCGTCACCACGGCACATAGTGGTTCGTTCCCACATAGGGTATTAAAAATTTTAAGTCGTCATTTCAAATAACTGAATATGCCATTCGATTTCTATATTGAAGAGAAACAAACTATAGCAGCATGAGTTATAAGGCTACACTTACACTGTGGTAAAATTGAATAAAACTGTTTTTAATGTATGGGAAGTAACCTTTAAATATGAATATATTTTGATTTTGGGCCATTTTCGGTCTGAATTTTTTATGGCAGTATCTTATCATTATTTGCCAAATTTTTCCCCAAGACACATAGTGCTACTTTTGTGCCGTTTTTGAAATATTAAATAAAGTATAGAAAATAGGAAAAAATAATCCAAGTAAATATTAATTGTATATTGATACGAAATAACGATAATAAACATTAAAATAAAAAACAAAACTTAAAACTAACTAAAATAAACTTTTAAATTATAAAAATAAATTGTGAAGTTCCATGAAAAAAAAAAACAATTAGTTATCATCATCCGAGGCGTTATTACTATAATCTATGTAGTAGTAAGTATGTATATCCTACACTCAAACCACTATTTATGTACTTTGTTTATTGATTATTATGTCGCTAACTAAGTGCAATTAGCAGGGATTAAGCTACTTTGCACGTGTAATTCCTGTAAATTTAATTAACGATGATTAGCGGTGCCTAGCTTGTGATATCTGGGAGTACATAAATAGTGGTACGGGGTATTAGAAATTCAGTTGTAATTACAATTTCACTGAGTGCTGTCATTATGTCTTTCCGTGGTTTTGTAACGAATCTATATCTCTATGTTGCTCTAAGCCAGCATAATGATCTACGGGACTATAGTTATCTATTAAGTGTTCTAAAATCAAGCTGTAGTGTTCAAGTTTGCGACAGTCTTGAAGAAGAACTAAAAAACTGGTGCCGTCAGTTTTGTTACCGTGTCAGTGCCAGATGGAACAAATCCAAAAGAATTAATGACAATTTCTTGCAAAGAAATACAGTGGCCCAAGGGCATTAAAGAAAACGCGGTGAACGTTTCAGTTGAAACTCTTGAAGCTGAGAGCCCATCTAAATTAGATCCATCAACATCTACTGCAATATCTCCCCGGAAAACTTTTGAAGATCTGACGAATCGACAAAAAAGAAGACCTAGACGTACTGAAGAACTTCATGCATCTTCTTCTCAAAATGAGTTATTGTTTTCTACGGAATTAGCTCTTAAGTCGGCTGGAAAAGGAGATGTAGCTAAAGTTTTGAAGTTTTTGCTCGAAAATCCAGAAGAAGTATCCAGAGTATCAAATTTTATCGATGGCCGAATGATACAACCTTGTGAAGTTTCTGTACAAAAAGCATTGGCCTTGTATATCTCAATGCGTCTATCCAAGTGGCGGTACATTACACTAAGAGACTTCAGTTTAAAAGAGGGCCTGTCAAAGTACCCTAGTTACTACAGGTTGTTAAAAGAAAAAAAAGAGTGCTATCTAATAAAGGATGACATTATAGTTACAGAAAACTCGGCAAAGATAAAATTACAATCTTTATTAGATTTGACTGTTAAGAGACTCATCAAATCACTGGATATCAAATCATGTGAGCAACTCGTATTCCACAGCAAGTGGGGCATCGCGATCGATGGAGCATTGAGTCAAAATGTTTACCATCAAAAGTCTTCAGTGAGCAGTGAAGATTTGTCAACGGTAATCATGGCAAGTCTTGTACCCCTGAAACTGACTGAATCAGCAAGTGGTAATACTTTGTGGCAAAATGATCGACCCTCGTCGACTATGTATTGCCGTCCAATTTCATTCAAATTTATGAAAGAAACAGAAGCCAATATCAAGTCAGAAATAGCTGCTTTTGAGTCTGAGATCTCAAACCTTACTCCCACCACATATGAGAATATGAATGTGACACATAGCTTGATGTTAACGATGATAGATGGCAAAGTCCACTCATATATCTCTAAAACATCGGCTGCTGTATGTGATCTGTGCAAAGCTCGCCCTACAGAGATGAATGATTTGGAGACAGTGAGAGCAAAACCAGTGCAAGAAGAACTTTATAAATATGGCCTATGTTCACTGCACGCGTGGATTAGGTCCATGGAGTGTTTGTTGCATATTTCATATAAAATTGAAATTAAATCATGGCAGGCAAGAGGTAAAGAATTGCAGCAGAAGACAAAACAAAGAAAAGAAGTGATACAGGAGACTTTTCGTAGAGAAACTGGCTTACTACTGGATGTAGTCAAGCAAGGAAGTGGTAACACAAATACCGGTAATGCGGCTCGGAGATTATTTGCTGATACAGATAAAACAGCCCGAATCACAGGATTAGACATAGGATAGCTGTTATACTACAATGCATTTCTTCGGGTGAGAAAATAAACTTCACAATGTTCAAAGAGTATTGCGATGCAACAGCGAATTTGTACGTTGAATTGTATTCATGGTACTACATGCCATCAAGCTTGCATAAGTTGCTGATATACGGACCTGAAATAGTGAAGCATTTTCTTGTAGTGCCTATAGGTTTCTTGTCTGAAGAGGCATCAGAAGCCAGAAACACGGACTTGAGAAAGGTTCGATCGGACCACACTCGAAAGTGTAGTAGCCTCGCAACAAACGAGGATATACTCAACAGTCTTCTTTTATCTTCGGATCCTTTGTTGAGTGACATACGACGGAAATTCAATAAGAAAGAAAAGAAGAAGTTTTCAAAAGAGGTCGAGGCGTTACTAGTTTGTGATGATCATGAAATTGAATTCATCATACCTGTACCCATGGAAACTTCCGTTTCAGATTATAGTGATAACGCCTCGGATGATGATAACGATGATAACTAGGATGAATCATAATTTTGTAAATTGTTTTTTTTTTCATGGAACTTCACAATTTATTTTTATAATTTAAATGTTTATTTTAGTTAGTTTTAAGTTTTGTTTTTTATTTTAATGTTTAATATCGTTATTTCGTATCAATATACAATTAAAATTTACTTAGACTATTTTTTCCCTATTTTCTATACTTTATTTAATATCTCAAAAACGACACAAAAGTAGCACTATGTGTCTTGGGAAAAAATGTGGCAAATAATGATAAGATACTGCCATAAAAAATTCAGACCGAAAATGGGCCAAAATCAAAAGATATTCATATTTAAAGGTTACTTCCCATACATTAAAAACAGTTTTATTCAATTTCACCACAGTGTAAGTGTAGCCTTATAACTCATGCTGCTAGAATTTGTTTCTCTTCAATATAGAAATCGAATGGCATATTCAGTTATTTGAAATTACGACTTAAATTTTTTTAATACCCTATGTCCGACCTTTTGTATGGGAACGAACCACTGTGCGGCACCGCGGCGCGGGCCGGTTGCGAGTAGCAAGTAGAAAAACAGTCAATAGGCATTGTAACTTCGTTTATTAACACTATTTTAATAATCGCGTAGTGTTTAAAATCAGAGATGGTTTAATTAAATTAAAATGTGTCATCAATGTCATCATAAACAGTCCACAATTCTGGTAAAACTTGCAAAGTATCTAAACATAAACGTGTGAAGTTATTTGTGTGATTTATTTGATTTATTATCTAGAATAACTAAAATTATCGGGTGGTCCTTTATGGGTCACAGGGATTATTTCAAGGAAACTATTACTTATTAACTATATCTTCCAACAGATGAAATAAGAAAGTGAGAAAGACAGATAGAATCTAATAACAACAATACAGTCGGCGCGGCGCAAGCGACGGCTGTGCATGTTGGTAACGGCAGGCATTAATGCCTACTGGTGACGTAGCGCGCGAATCATTGACCCCTAGCGTCAGCTGTGCAATTTAATTACGTACATTGCAGTTCCTTCTAAAAAGGGAATTAAATTTATTTTGTTTTTGATATCCTTTTTATTTGGCTCTCCGAACATAATACAAACGGCAAAAAGCAAAAAAAAAAAAAAGGAATTTATTTTCGATTTCTTTTTGTGGTATCCTATCAGCCATCACCAGCACTACCACCAGTCTTCCTTTTCGGAAGAGTTTCCCTGAAACCCTGTATATTTCTGTTGTTTTGAAGTTCGAAGTGAAATGACCCCCATGTCAAACGTCACAGTCGTACACGTTCCATTTTAGTTTAAACATTTTGAGGTTTTAATACCACGACTCTTACTTAAATTATAATTTCTGCAAGATTTTAAGGCTTATATTGTTTTTCATTATTACTAGGTATTATTTTAAATAATGTGTAATTACGCTTAAGAATGTTTATTTTTTCATACACCAAAATAATCCACTTTAAACCGAATATTCAACATAAAACGGAATGGTCAAGAGGGAATGGATCACTCATGGCATCGCTGGCAATCGGTAATCCATAAAAAAATGGATAGCCGCGTTGAGATATCGGCACGTAGATAGACGACCAATGGAAAGATATGCAGCAATCCAAGATCAAAGGGGAATGCCCATATGCAGTATCGCTCGATAAATGAAATCTAAGCTGTGTCACAAGTTCATGATATAGATAATTTTTGTTCATAATTATAATGATTTTATAACGTAATGTGGAGTCTCACATTTGCCGGATAAATAAACGTGAAATATTAGTTGTTTTATTTCGTAACATAATTTTCCGTTTCAGACTTTTTGTTGTGGTAACATTATTACACAGACACATTGATTTTAATTGATTTCCTCTATGACTATCAGTCGATATCGATTACTTTTCTTATTATTTTTGGCAACACTGTAACGTTACTTGTCAATCGTGTAAACTGTAAACGAATAAATTGTACCTATGTTCAGTTCAGTTTCGTTTGAATTTGTTATTTTTTGTGTTATTGTGCTCAACTGCTGTATATTATGCTACATGTATTTTGAGAAAAAGGCTCCTTAATATATTTTTACTAACTGTGAGACAGAGACTCCTTGTGAAAAGTGATTGTGAGATAGACTAAATAGACTAGACTCCATTAAATATCACCACTATGGCGAGTTCCGTTCGTCGGTGTGTTAACTGTTCCTTTCGACTGCAGCATGGAAGTTCGCAGTCATTGAGAGAAGTGAATGATAATATCTACACTATTTTAGCTACTTGGATTTCACCCACTCTGGTAAGTCATTTTGAGGACAGACATTTGAAATCATGTTCGCGCCATGTGTAATTATAACGATGGGGTTTGGTACACACCAAACCCCATCGTTATGATTACACATCCTTAGTCATTGGAACCATAGTACAAGGTACACACCAATCACTAATGATGTTTATATTTTTTCAGATTTCACGTGATGCCATAATTTGTATTGAGTGTTTTGCTGTTCTCCAACGCGCTCTTAGAGCTGGATCAGGCCAAAGTCCTATGTTAGGCCATAGAAGTGTATGTTTTGCATGTGGAACATCAATACTTCGCGCACGATCAATAAAAGTGCCTGCCAATAGTGAAGAAAGGAATATTATTTGTAATCGAATATCTCCACACCTGGTATGTAAATAAATTAAACTATTAACTATTTATATAACCAGCTCTGTTTGTAGATTTCTCATCTGCCTATACATAGGTCTGTCCTTTGAAAGGTTCATTGTCATGTTTCAACTGTAATGTCCAACCAGTTGGAATACAGGTCTTCAATAAGGGCAGATGTCTAAACATTATGCTTAATTGGACAAGAGGATCATAATAAGGCCTGTGGTCCAACTGATTTATTTAAATTATATTTATTATAGTTATATTGATTCCCTAACCTATACATTATTAATCTAACATGTTATGTTATATGTTCTTTTTTATCATTTATTAACATTAACATCAATATAAATAATTAAAACAATCACAGGCCTTGTTGCGGTTCCATTGTCCAATGAAATGAAATGATTAGACAATTGCCCCTACTGAAATCCTACTGGTTAGACCTTACAGTTGAATCACAAAACCTAAACCCCTTTGAAAAGAGGATATGGCCTATGAGGATATTCTAGGCTGGCTAGGCAGGTTTTCTTTTTTCAGTTTTCCTTCTTAGAATGCTGTACTCTGCATAATATAACACCCATAGGATAATATGAGGTGGTGACACTCTGTATTCTTAATCAATTACTTCACATATAGTTTATCAATTATCTCACTGTAAATAAAAGGCTAGATAGGCTACCCCCTGCAATGCTATAAATTACAGTCTTGATTCATTTGTGATTGAAGCTATATGTGTATTTAGTTGTATTTTAAATGAAATAAAAATTAAATAGTTATTATAATTAAGTATGTACAACAAAATAGATTTATGTATTTTATTCATGCATAAGTAAATTGTCAACAAGTTATTGTAGTCAATATCCTAGTTCTGATTATATTCCATATAATCATAACCAGCTATAACTTTTGGTATTTCTTGTCCAGATGTCGCGCTTGGATAGAGTATGCAGACCATGTTGGATGGCAGCTAAGAGGACCATACAACGACATTTGCAACATGATGCTATGATTCATCCTGAAGATGAGCAAGTAATTGAGAACTCTCAAGTACCAGTACATAACATTGAAGTTCCTGCCACCAAATGCTGATGCACCTGCTCCTATTGTGGAGGTTGCTGCACTTGACGTTGAAGTTCCTGTACACAATATTGATTTACCTGTGCTCGATGAGGAAGATAATGCTGTACATATTCCAAGTCCACCACCATTACCACAGCACAACCTATACCAGCCCCAAAGAAGGCAACAAGTGTCTAAAATAATGTCACAGACCTATAAACGTGTAGCTGCATCAACAAGACATTGTGTTTATTCTGATTGTGGAAATATGGAACGCTTATTAATACCTAGAGCATTGAAAGAAGAAGTTTTGAGCCGTTATCGAATTTACATTCCCCCAAGTGCTCGGATCTGTAACTTTCATTTATATAATGACTGCTGGGATGAGTTACAAGTTAATTATTCAGATTTCACTGGTACTCAAATGGATAACTTGTTGGCAATGTTGGAAAGACTATCAATGAAGCAAATTAATTTTAGTAATGTCCACATGATCCAATCTAACTTATGTCATTATTGGTTAGGTCTAAATGCTACACAATTTTATGATTTAATGAACAATATACCACAATTATATGACAAAGTGCCAGATGCTAGTGTAGCATTGTGCATTTATTTGACTAAATTAAGAAGTGGAGACAGTAATGAGAGGTTATGTGGTCTATTTAACATGCCAAGAAGTACACTTGAACGTAATATGAATAAAGTCCGTGATATTATGACATTACATTTAGTACCTCACTATTTGGGTCTCAGTCATATGACTATTCAAGAAGTGGCAGCAATCAATACTGTAATACCTGAAGGTTTCTATGGAAACCCAACAATGCCCATTGAGACCAAACCAGCGATCACCATATGCGATGCTACTTATGTCTACATGCAAAGTAGCAGCAACTATTTATTTCAGAAGCAAACATATAGTTTGCATAAATATACCAATCTGGTGAAACCTTTTATGATTGTGTGCTGTAATGGCCACATATTAGATTGTTTAGGACCATATAAAGCAACTACCAATGATGCTACGATTATGAGCACAGAATTTAGCAGATCTGATGGGCCTATGCGACAGTATTTTCGAGAAGGAGATGTGTTTATTCTTGACAGAGGCTTCAGGGACGTGGTGACACAATTACAAGAATATGGATATGAAACACACCTACCTGAATCCTTATTAGAAGGCCACCATCAACTTACTACGGAGCAAGCCAACAATTCACGCTGTGTCACAATGTGTAGATGGGTGGTGGAAATAGTAAATGGCAGATTAAAACAGGATTTTAAATTATTCAGACAGGAGTTTTTTAATAGAGCTGCAAAACATCTCATGGAGGATTTCAGAATCGGTTGTGCTCTGGTAAACAAGTTTCGCCCTGTCCTTGAAGACAAACCTGTGCACACAGAATATTTGCAAATAGCCCGACAGAGATTGAATGTTCCCAACCATCTAGCTGATGTTGTCGACGCTGAGCACTTAAATAGGAGACGCACAGGATTTTTAAATATTAATAGTAACCATCCTCATTTGAGCGAATTTCCAAGGCTGACAATGGACGACTTAAAAAAATTAGCACTAGGCACATACCAACTCAAACAGGCAAGGTCATACTATGGAGAACACATTCGACAAAATGGCACATATACTGTGCAAATAAATAATGCCATAGAAGAGGACATACCCCTTGTTTTGGGTGTGAACAATTATCTAATTCGTGGCAGAATAAAATCTAGACACGTAAGCAGCCGTTCATATTATACGTACCTTTTGATAAATAGAAATGAAGATACAGTGAATACACTAAGAGCCATCTCTGGCTACTATTGTAGCTGTTTGGTGGGCAGGCGCACAGTGGGCTGTTGTGCCCATGTAATGACTATTGTCTGGTATTTGAGCTGGGGACGCCATAACGATATCACTGCACCAGCGCCATTCTTAGACGATATTTTTGAGGAATACACTTACGAAAATATGGAATAAATGATACATTTATGGTCAGTATTTAGATGCTCGGTGTACCCTTGTTCTATATTTTTATGAGTGAAGAGGTTCTAAAAATCTAGACATTAAAAATATCCATAACATAGATTGTTTCTTTGCTTTTTCTATGAATAAATATTGTGTTGATTAACTTGAGTATTCATTGATTGTGCCTATTTATGCGCAACTGTAGTCGATAGGCTTCCTCTCGACAATTAATTAATATATCCCAAGATTAAGTAGGTATTTAGTTCACTCCTAATGGAGTACTTGGTACTTTAAGTCACTTAGTCTCTAAATTCTGTTCTCTTACGTATATATTTATATTCTGTAAGCCATAGCTTAATTACATCTTAATCTTACTATTATTTAAAGGATAAACAGCAAGATTCTACATTTTGATTTACAAAATTCACGTATATTTTTCTCTGAAACCCGGCAAATTACGTACACGATGTTTATTTTTTCTTAAACTGCATACTAATACGAATCTTAAACAGTAGTATTCATCTTGACACTGTAATATTTAAACCGATACTATATTCCTTAGTCGCTTGGGCATTCCCCTTTAATCTAGGATTGAAGATACTTTACTAATAATGGCCTTTACAGACCAATTTCAAAAAATCCGACTGTCGTCTACGTCATAAATAACCTACAGTCCAATATGTTATAAACTTTAGCGGTTGTAGTTCGACAATGATGAATCAAACAGGACAAAGAATTTAGTACCTATATATTGATTTCATTACTTGACAAATATACAACACAAATATTAGGTACTATTCTTCAAAATTACTGATTTAATATTCAATTAAGGAAAGAGTATTATAGTATTGTATAAGTTGATTTCCTTGTATTATTCATAACGGAGTCGCAATAATATTAAATAACTATCGCACCTATGGAACCGAAATCCTGACGCCAGTTTCTATACGTGTATACGTTTTGTAAAAGAAATACTTCGCTATTATTTTTGAAGCGACAACGCCCACTTATCATCTCCAGGTCTGTGCAGGGGACCCTTACAAACATACAATAAACGGATACACCTAGACTCAGATCAATTATTTCTGGATCATACAAATAATAGGCCCGTGTGGGGTATTTGAATCCATAACACTACGCGCGACACTACGTGACGACATCGCATACACGCTACGTTATACATAGCACCATACAAAAAATGATCTTTTTCGATATCACATACATAAGTACCAAGATATAAGTACCTACTTATATATCTTGGGATGTAGGTATCCTTTTAAGCATAAAATAATACCTGTGTTAGAGTACCGCCCTCTTCTATAGCAAATGTATGTGTAAATATATTGATAAATATTGCGATTTTCTTATGAGACACTTGACTGTGCCCGCGACGTCGGAATCCCCAGGTAACGCATACCGGGATAAAAACGTTTGTATGAAACCAGAATTTGTTGTATTTATGTGCCAAGTTCCATCCAAACTCATTCAACAGTTAACTTGTGATTGAGAAACAAACTGCCAAAGATTCATATCATTTCACGAAATTCAACATTTCCATTTAAAACTTGTTTTATAAATTGTGGTATCGGTTCTACGATATATATCGTGTCGGTATCTATTATAAAGACGGTAGCCATCTAGAAACAAGATTCGCGAGTCAATTCAAGTTATTGAAATGTAAACTGATACTATGTTTTCTACCACAACAAACAGAATTAAACGCCATTGAAAATTAACACATCGGCTTCGATCCCCATCTAAAGCCAGCAAACAACAATATGAACGAGATGGGTATAAAAACCCAGGACTCAACCTGTTCGTCTACATGTGACTTTTTATTTTTTTCGTCATCTTTTTGTAAATTCTTACTGCTGGGCAAAAGCCTCTCCCTTGGACTTCCAAATCACTCTGTTAGTGGATATCCCCTGACCTTATGACCTGGTGACCCCTATACCTCGGGGGTCCTTTGACCCACAGGGCCCATATTCAAACGCAACCGAGGGAAGACCCCAAGATGTCTGCATACCAAGTTAAAAGTCAATCGGTCTAGTGGTTCCGGAATTATGCCTGTCACTAATAAACTGTCACTAACAGACAGACACACAGACTCATATAGTGTTTTCATTAACCTCTTCGAAGAAGACTCAGAGGTTAATAATATTGGTATCCAATTTTATAGCCTAGGTACAAAAACATGATTAATATTAGTTCCATTTATAATATACTAGATTAGTAACAATTCATCGCAGCGCCGTGAGTTGATCACGGCAGTCGGATTGGTTGCCCTGTGACAAGTCGTGGAATGCCGTCGCCTCCTTCTGTGAGGAAGTGATTTCCATCAAGGACGCGGCGGAGCGCGCGAGGGTGCGCCTAAATCTTCTCCCCAACCGCAAAGCCGGGCGCCGGAGAGCGCGAGATGACCTCCAGCCACCCTGAGTTTGACCTGAGGGTGGTGGGCTCCGTGGGCCTGCCCGCCATCCGAGCAGCACTAGGTCCGAGAGGCGGCGTGTATGTTCCCACGTGCGCCTCTGTGTTGTGTCCTTCTCCCCTTTAGGGGTGAGGCAGTAGGGCTTGTGTCATACTGCGGGCCGAAACCTCATCGGGATCGCGACCGCATGTGCAAGTGATTCGCGCGGCCCCGTCGATTGCGGTTTTGTCGAGGAACACCGTGGTAGGTTTAGTCGGTATTCCGGGAGATACATTACTATCATTATTATTCTATCGTGAGTCCGACATAACCCCTCCGCCCACCCCCGCGGAGGGATATGCATCAATGCATTAGCCCAAGTAAAAAAAAACACAAGTAACAGTTAATTATTCTAGATAAAAGGTACCCTATATCCCATTCTGTACCCCTGACAATGTGTATGCAAAAGGAGACCGGCAAGTTTTCATATATCTCCTGGCCTTAGGGCCTGATGTTACTAAGATGATTTTTGCTTTATTATATAGATATAATATTAACATTTCAAAATGAAAATATACATCTAGCTGCTCAAAGGGAGTAACGAGATATTTACTGTCAAAAAAAAATGTAATACACATACACATGTATTTATAAGTCTCAAAGATCTTAAGATCACCAAGTAATTAAGAGTTACTTGAGGTGTGTTATGTACTGGACATAAACATATATTATACCTACTAACAAAACTAAACACTTGTATAATTTATCATGATCATCATTATCGGCTTATATGATAGTGGGAGCATAAATAAAATACTCGTTGCATTCTACACTTTATTAATCACTAATCATTATCATCATCATAGATAATTAAAATATCATCTAAAACAGTGCAGGCGGTATTAAGTTTTGTTAGAACATTGCGCAGCTAAGGCACCATATTATGACCATTATATGACAACAACCTACAGTTCCTTTACCTACCACACAATTACAATAATATTGCTCGATCGCTTCTCTACCAACAAGAGAGCTGTAAACTAAAATATAGGAAAATATGTTTCTGCACTGATATTATGTCATTATATGATTTTGTTGCGTATGCATTGTGATCGAAATCCGTTAAAACAAGCCGTTGTCAGTCGAAAACACAAGAAACCAATATCCGTTTTGATAATGCATAGATCGTTCGTGAAAGCAATGTACGCCAGAGTCCATAAAATATCGCCAAAATCGTCAAGAAAACACAGTACACAATAAAAACATACAGTACGAGAAGTATTGACAATACGAGAGCAGCAAGCGGCGCGCGAGAAAGCGAATGTCGAGTAGTTTGACAATAATTGACACTGTCAAAATCGTTTTTGAGTTGCCATTAAATAAAATAAGTCTCAGTTAGTATAAATTCCAATCTAAGGAAAAATTATTAAAATGGGTTGAAATAAAGTGTAAGTTACAACTAAATCTATATTTTTATACATTAATTGATCTGTGTATGTAATACTAACAATATCCTGAAACACTGACACTTGAAAAAAAAGTGAAAGAAATATCGATTTGCCTAATTGTTATTTCATACCTACATAGCAACACTGTACCGAAACCAGTAAATAAAAGTAAGTTGAAGTTTTATTAATTTAATAAAATACTATCCCATTGTAAATCTACAAAATATTAGAGGACATAGCATCAAAAAATATCTAAAGAATTATGAATAATAAGGCATTGGAGTAACATGAAGTTATGTTAAGCCTATTTCTGCCGGTGTCCTTTCATAATGAGTGGTCGAGTAGTGAAGGCTTGAAAGCGTAACAAACAAACAAATTCACATTCATCTTCATAATAAAATAGTTAGAATATTCAAACTAGCGTATCCTACAGGCGTTATCCCGCCCGAACGAACTGATTGCAGCTCCATCTATCGGGTTGCCAGACAGACTCTCAGACATAAAAAACTTCATTAAAATCGGCCCAGCCGTTTAAAAGCTTTCAGTATCTTAAACGCATATAGTTTTTTTACATAGATTCCCGTTCCTAGCAGTCTGTACATATCTACGAACGGTGATCTCTTCTCAGTATAACCTTAGTCCACCACGCTGAGAGAGCTCTAAGACATGTAGGTTTCCTGACGACATTTTCTTTCGTCATTGAAGGGAGCGATAATGAAGTAACTTTTAGTGTTGCGAGCCGTGGGGCCGAGCTAATAATTCTGCGTGCGTCCAATGAACTAATGCTACTCTAAAAGTATACAGCGACCTATGAACCGAGAGTTGTGATTTTAGCAGCATAAAAATGGCAGCGACCGCTGTGGACACGCCGAAAGGGGGCAAGAGTCCGAAAGAAGTACCCATGGGTAAGGCCGAGAGCAATATTGCAATGGGGATGCTGTGTATCCGTTCAAGTGGTATAAAATGGCATGGTGTTTGAATTACTTCCCGTGGACGTTATGGCCTTCTATTCTTTTTATTTTTCTTATTTTGTATCGTTATCCTAACTTCGTTACTAAGATTTTAAATGCGTAATGGAGTTTGTTTGTTTGTTTGTTTGTTACGCTTTCACGCCTTAACTACTCGACCGATCATCACGCAATTTCGCATACACGTTTTCAGAAGTACAAAATAGGACATGGAGTACATTTTATCCAGAAAAAATACTATTGCTAACCTAAACTTCTTTTACATTTATGCGAGCGAAGCCGCGCGCAAATTCTAGTGTCCAAATAAATTTACGTAATTGTGTTGTTAATGTTATGTCGCCTATAGAATAGAGATATATTTTTAATAGGAATGCCTTGAGCCTTGCCTATACTGTACATAGGCTTATTTACAGCAAGGCTAAGTAACTTTTTAATTCTATTGGTATCTTATTAAATTAACTGACTGATATTGCGGACTATGCTTAACAATATTTCAATGTTATAACTTCTTTGATTATGAAGCCTTTTCTGCGCGTTTTCCTATATCAGTCCTCATGTATTTTATAAAGATACTAGCTTTTGCCCGCGACTTCGTCCGCGTGGAATAGTTACTATGGGTAGTATTTTTAATTTTAAGAAACTTTTTTTGCTTGTAATACTCGTATAAATGCTGTGGTTTACTGCAAATACCTTATTTTAACACATTTTTGAAACTATGTTTTTGTTTTTCATCCTATGCTAAACATAAATAAACTCTGTAGGGTACGATGTCACTTGTTCAGTGTCCATAACATTGTCTACTGAGCGGTACACGACAACATCTCCCAAAACATCTGACATAATTTATTTGATTATCTGGCCTACTGTCTAATGAGACGACATATGTGTCGGCGCCTAAATTAACCTGTCACACAACCATTCTCGATTGCCTATACTTATTTCTAGATCTGGATAGACATTATATATTATTTAATTCATCTGTGTTATGGACAATTTGACAGAATACACGTTTTAGTGTAATCATGCCGTTACTGTCTGTTAGCATACAATCTTTGCCAACTTTTAGAATAGCAGCCGCATATTGCCCTGCGTGAGAATCGTTGTGTAGTTGTAGTCGCATATTTATAGTCAGACAAAACTTTTTACGTGTACATACAGCCTCCTTCAAACAGGCATTTATTTCATTCGCCGGCGTACCTCTAGTAATAACCGGCAGAGTCTGTCTAAAGCCACCAGCTAAAAGTACCACCATCGCTCCCATGATACCCTGGTAGCTCCTGATATCTTTCCTGGTGCGATATAGTGCCTCGATTGCTCTTATGTGGGACATTGTACATTCATCCCAAATCAACAGCTTACATTGCTGCAAAATTTTTTCGCGCTCTCCGCTTTTGTTAATGTTATAGACTCCCTCACTACGTCGCGCCGCGCTGCCGTCGGCGGATCGTTCATTGTGTATGGCGCTTGTCGTGTCCCGCGTTCGCGCGGCATTTTTACTAATTATATAATGTTTCCGACAAATATACATATTGTAAAAATATACCGATTTGGTTGGGCTTCAATACGAACTTTCGTCGCCTATTTCATCCCCATGTAGGTCGAAATTTCAAAATCGCTGGAACAAATGTTTACTTAATGCCTTCTTATCAAGTGCCTAA
Organism: Catocala nupta; assembly: GCA_963675205.1. Taxonomy (NCBI): domain Eukaryota; kingdom Metazoa; phylum Arthropoda; class Insecta; order Lepidoptera; family Erebidae; genus Catocala; species Catocala nupta. Next base: position 35,901,121 of record OY776078.1, read on the forward strand.
ATAGAAAGTCTCATGGTTTTATCTTCGATAATGACGAATATCCATACAAACTTTCATCCTTTATTTCAACCCCTTCATGCCTTTTTACAACAAAAGGTAAGCTATGTCCTTTCCCAGGGTCTAGTCTATCTTTACACCAACTGTCATGAAAATCGGTTGTAGTTTAGGCGCGATAATGACGAATTCCCATACAAACTTTCATCCCTTATTTCAACCCCCGCATGCCCTTTTTTACAACAAAAGGAAGCCTATGTCCTATCCCAAAGTCTAGCTTATCTCTCTACCAAATTTCATCAAAATCGGTTGTGGTTTAGGCGCGATAATGACGAATGTCCATACAAACTTTCATCCCTTATTTTAACCCCTTCATGCCCGTTTTTACAACAAAAGATAATCTATGTATGTCCTTGCCTAAGGTCTGTAAGTTTTGCATTCAAATATCCAAGAAAGAGAATAAGAGCGAAAGAATAGATCTCAGAAAGTTTATTGAATAGCTATAGCACAGATTAAACATTTACACTGGTTTTTGGTACAGCTAGGCGTCTTATACGAGTATTACACAAATACAAATATAGCAGAAGCCCGAGCGACATGCGCTCCGCGGTGAAGTGTTCTATCGACTGGCCGCGCGGCACCCGGCATCGGCGGCGGCCCGGAGTATTGTTATCGACTTCGAAGCAAATTACCCCCAAAATACCTATCTACCCCTTTTTAACCCCGTTAGGGGATGAATTTCAATAAAGTACGAAACACGTCTTGTGTCAATTCTGTTAAAGAATGTTTATGCAAAATTTGAAGTAGATTGGATACAAACTTACAAACTTTGCCCCCCTTTTTCATGCCTTTAGGGGTAGAATTTCGGAAAATCCTTTGTTATCGGATGCCTACGTCATACAAAGAATACACCCTCCAAGTTTCTGGTCTCTACGATCAGCGGTTTAGGCTGTACGTTGACCCGTCAGTCAGTAATTCAGGACAAAGCATTTTATATGCATAGATATAATTTGACTAGCTTTTTGCACTATACGTTTTGAATATTGATTAAATTTCAAAGTCCACCGCGCCAGAAGAAACAAATGCAACCGCAGCCTTTAAAAAAACAGACCCTTTTAGGGCAGGCATTTTTATCACAGCAAACGCGTGCGAAATCACCTGTATAAACTAGTTAAAACGTACATATTGTGACGTGCTGGGTTCGCTGGATAAGAATATAAAACAACATTACCGACTAAAACACGTTTTATTCTAACACCACAATTAACTTTAAAACATGCGTGCGTGCGTGCGTGCGTGCGTGCGTGCGTGCGTGCGTGCGTGTGCGTGTGTGTGTGTGTGTGTGTGTGTGAGTGTGAGTGTGAGTGTGTAGAGATAGACGCTTCCCCCTCGGTGGGCGGGCTCCCGGTAATACCAACTAAAACTACCACGTTGTTTCTTGACAAAACTGCAATCGGCGGGCCCGCGCAAATCACTTTAATATGCAGTTGCGACCCCGCCGAAATTTCGGCCTGCCGTAATAAACCGCAGGCCACTAAACAACAGGACTACCCTTTGGGCACCACTACTTTTAAGCCCTACTGTCCCACCTTGAGTGAGGCACGGACACACGACAGAGGCGCGCGTGGGAACACACACGCCGCCTCTCGAACCTGGTGCTGATCGGGTGGCGGGCAGGCCCTCGAAGTCCACCACCGCCAGGTCAAACCTCAGGGTGGCTGGAGGTCATCTCGCGCCCTCTAGCACCCGGTTCTGCGGTTGGGGAGAGGATTTAAAGGTCCTCACCCCCACTCCGCCGCCTCCTTGATGGACATGACTTCCTCAGAGAAGGAGGCGACGGCTTTTCTAACGCACCCTAACGTAACCTACGTTTGCGCGAGCGAAGCCATGGGCAAAAGCTAGTAAGTAATAAACAAGAAAGATAATGTATCTACGATATCTATGTAAATGCACGCTTCAATCATAAGCAGGTGCGATAATATCTAAGTACATTCTGTTATTAATTTCAACTCTTCTTTGTTATTATCTAAAGTGTCGGGCCAGCTACTCAAAGGGTATTAATAGCAAATAGGTACCTAGGTAAGTACTTACCGCGGCAAGTATCGCATAAACATTATTACAGATTTTTACAAAGAAAAGCACAATAAACCTCTCACTACCCTCACTACATTCTTTTTATATTTTTCATAACTCGGCTATTATAATTTACAGAGAGGTGTTATAAGACAAACTGTTTTATTATAAAGGGGAAACAAGGAAATATTAAAGTTGCGAATGAAAATACATAAAAGTACATTTTGACATTGACTTTATCTCGATCCGTTTTGTTTACAACAGTTATCAGTATTATCCCGACATTTCGGATATGCGATAAAACTCGTAAAATTAGGCTGACATCAATGTCTAATATTCGTGTGAATGTAAAATATTACCATTTGAGTAGAAATATGATTTATTTTCTATACCTACTAATATTATAAAGAGGAAAGATTTGTTTGTTTTTGTTTGTTTGTAGAGATTTAACTCAAAAACTTAAAAAACGATTTCAAATATTATTTTACCGTTAGAAAGCTATAATATCACCGACTAACATAGGCTGTATTATATTTGTTAAAAAAAGTACTGTTACTAACATAACCCAACCTACTTTACACGAGCGAAGCTGCGGGCAAAATATAGTTACCTCTCAACTTAGACTCAATATATTCATTATTAGACAAGTAATTATGTAAGTATTGTAATACCAAGCGTAGTCTTGAAAGAAGTTGTTCTTCTGAATGTCCTTGAATAATTACGTCGTCGAAAAAGCATTTCACTCCAGCTACTCCTTGGAGCAAACGATCCATAAATTTTTGCCATAAATTTGGGGCAACCTTGACGCCAAACATAAGTCTATTTACTTTGAACGTACCCTTGTGGGTACTTAATGTCTGCATTATAGCGCTCTCCTCGTCCATCATCATGTTTAGATAAGCTTGACTGATATCAAGTGTGCAAAATATTTGACCTCCGTTCATCTCTACCAGAATATCTCTCCTCTATGATCGGAATAGGGTATTGTTCATCCCTTATAACTTTATTTAAGGTCACTTTGTAATCCGCGTATAAGCGTATACTGCCATTTGGTTTGACAATAGGAACCACTGGTGTTCCCCACTCAGAGCTATCAACCTTTGTAATCACTCCTTGTTCGCAGAGTCGCACTATTTCATCATCAACTTTGTTTTTAAGAGCATATGGTATACGTCTTGGCTTAACAAAAATTGGTGACACTTTTTCCTTTAGGGTCAAATGAGCTTTGTTATCAGGTATGCACCCAAGGGAGCCATCAAATACCGTCGAGTATTCAGAAAGTAGCTTATCCAGTTTTGAATGTTCTTTAGCATTAACTGCGTTTATATTTGCCAGATCCAAATTGATTTCTCGTATCCATGCTCTACCGAAGATAGGGTCAACATCTTGTTTGATAATGTATAATTTTCCCTCAAGTGTTTGGTCTTTGTATTTACACGTAACGTTGGTTACTCCAAGGTGTGCGAAGATTTCTCCTGTATATGTTCTCATCGTGATATTAGTTTTATAAATCTTGCATCCAGTGCGCAATGTTTTAAAATCTTTGTAAGATATAGATGAGAGAGCAGCTCCTGTATCTACTTCCATTTTCAGTTTCGAGTCATTGATGCGTACATTTATCATAAATTTGTCTGTGTTGTTAGATCGTATTAAATTTATATCCCAAGGAGTGATATCATCGATTGTATCTGAAGAGTTGTCCGTGTCCTGCACCTCCACGTGCTCAGGCTCCAGTTGGTTGTTCCCAGATGTTGATTGTAAGCAAACGCGAGCAAGGTGGCCTACTCGTTTGCACTTGCTGCAAGTATCCTTGATGCTGCGACATCTGCTAGCTAAATGTTCCTTGCTCCCACAACGAAAACATTTCCCTCGTAAGTCCTTAATCGTTAAAGGTTTATTCTCTGGCCGTTGATTGCGGTGTTTAGGGCCAGCTTGAACAGTTTTCACATGTAGTAGACCTTGGTTTGAAGAGTGAGCTGGTGACATATAGCTGCTGTCAGATTTTGCTAGTTCAATCATGGTTGCTTTATTTAATAAGTCAGAAAAATCGGTCACTATTGTTTCCTGTAGTATTTTGGTTCGAATATCGGTGTCATTTAATCCTCTTAGAAATTGTAAGGTAAGAAAATTATCACAGATCGACTTTTTACAGTTATTGCACGTGAACTCGCAATCTTGAGTTTCAAGTCTGACGAGTATGACATGACTGTCTCATCAGAGCCTTGAAGTCGCGAAATAAATTTATGTTGACGAGCCCAAATGCTAGGTTTTGGATCTATATAGTGTTGTAATATTTGAACCAAGCTGCCGAATTCCAGTTCACAAGGATCATTTGGTGCGCACAAGTCGTAAGCTTTCTGGTGGCAATAAACTAAGCAGCGTGAGAGTCTGAATTTGTGAATCGTAACAATTATTTAGCTTCATGTAGGTTTTTAATCTCTGAACAAAATTATTGAAACTTTCTCGTTCCTGTAACGGTTGAAAATTAATTCTTGGTGTTGTTTCCGGTGTACTTACAAGTGAAGCCGTGACGTAAGTCGACGATGTGTTCAGTGATGTAGGGCATAAGCTATGCAACTTTAGCTTTAATTGTAATATGCACTCTTCTGTAGAATGCCGCTGTTCAATTTCAGCTTCCGCATCATGTGTTTGTAATAATTCAATTTCATCTTGTACTATTTCAAATTTTTATTTATATTTTGTTAGGCTTGTCAAACGTGAACTTACTTCGTAATCCGAAGGATTTTGTAACTGTGCTAGTGTATGTTCAAATTTAGTCAGCTGGCCGCGTATATTTGCGCGCAGGCGAGTAAGTCACGCCAGTTCTGCTTCCATCGTCGCCAATATTATGTATTTACTAATTAAAAGATTCTATTCATACTAGACTCAATATATTATTATTAGACGCAATGACAATCCGATCACATGACCATGTGTAAAAAGGAAGTGTATGAGAGAAACAAAGAGGCCACATATATAACAATAACGTTACATGATAGCCCTACCGCAGTCATGCCCTACGCAAGACGGTTACAAAAAACAGTTGTGTGTATTCCTACTATAAGAACGGTTTAAGAAACATCGATGAGACTGATTTGATTTTTGGAATTTGCGCCGGTAACACAGCAAGTCTTTTTTGGAAAAGTGTCAACGCACGAGTGATATCCATGGTATTGCAAGCACTCATAGGATAAGCCAGCAACTTATCATCAGCCAAACAATATAAGTAAGTTTTTGGTTTCTTTATTTAGTAACAAGATGGCTAAATACGTATTGAGCCATGTTGTTACTAAATAGACAAACCAATATAAATAATAACATGTTAAAACTACTAAATGGCATAAATAATTTATTAATATATTATTTAAAATATTATGGAGCAAGCCTCTTCCTCTCTTCTAATATATTTAATATGCTGTGCCCGGCAGGGTCTACAATTAATTCATAGCTTTAGCTTTGCCTGCTTACTAACAAACTTTTAAACCGGGTTTAATCTACCCTCCTGTAGTCTGCGAGGAGATACATCGAACGTTTTTATTCCCCTTTGTCGCCCTAAAGAAACAGCGGGGCAAAGATGAGAAATAATTAGTTCGATTTGTGCCTTGTAGATGACAGAGGCAAAGATTGAATTTACTATACCTTTTTGTCCGCCTATTCTAATACATATCCTTTTTTAGTAACAAGGTGCCTAATAAGCGTAATGTTTGCTTGATACAAAAGTATTATAATTAACTGGTATTCTTATACAAGCTATATAAAATACGGTTATAAATATATATTAGATTAATTCATTTTAAAATTAATAATGTAAATATATTGTAAATATCATATTACTAGAATAATAAAAAACCTTAATATTTTAAGCTATATATAGTTACCCTGTACAAGCTTATCCGTAAGTGGATACACCAGCAATATTTTTTGAATATTGAAGTTCCACACACAAGGATTTCTCCTCGGATATCTATTCTTCCTCGTTACCCACCACTTTTAAGAACGGATTTAGGCTTTAGACTAGGCTTACAAATTAGGCTCTGCTTCCGCTATTCCTTAATTCTGCTAGTTAATGAACCACTATAGTGATGCCATAGATATACATAAACGCAGATCCTTTCACATACTTCCGTAAAACAATAAATATCACTATCTTCGTAAATCAAAATTATTCAAATTTACTTGTATATCAATAATTATTAATTGCATGCATTGTTTGCTTATAATTGGTTGTAACAAAGCCTGCTATGCTTAGTATTTATTATGTGATTGTATTATTGTTACATTTGTTAAATCCTAACTAAATGCAGAAAAAAAAAATGACAGTTTGTTTGTTTGTAACACTTTCACGCCTTAACTACTTGACCGATTATCGTGAAATTACGCATATACATTGCCAGGAGTTCATAAAAGGACATAAAGTACCTTGCATCCAGAAAAAAGCACTGTTACTAAGCTGCGTCTTTTAACTTGGAGAAATGCTACTTATGCGTATCCTCTCGCCACAAGGGAAAGCGAGAGGGTTATGTCGGGCTCTCTCTTCGAGACTTCGGGCCGACCGATTAAAACAACCACAGTGTGCCAACTCGCTGCTTTGTAAGGTGGGTGGGTCGCTGGAACTAGAACTACTGTTACTAACCTAACCTACATTCAGGCGAGAAAAATGCGGTTAAAATATAGTAAATAAATAAATTCTTAATTGGGATATTCAATACGAAACGCCCTTAAGTTATACCGATCATAGATACAGACAGGAATAATCCCTAGATAATCCAAAAGAACGTGACTATCTCTTACTAGTACGATATACTCCCACATTCTGTTTCAATCTGTATATTCGTGATGTTGTGTTATGGCCTTACATAAATACCATAAGTACCTATTAAGTAAAGTCAACCGGGAGACGCATTGTTTAATCAGTTGCGTCATCGCTGATTAGTCACCGACACTGCCGACAACTAAGGAGTTCAAACGCCTTTAATATGCGAAAGTATCGTTGTCTGTTTGTTGCATATACACGCATAGACTCACATATATATCCCCGACGGTATAAGCAAAGGTGTATCACGTCCCCCGCCAAATGGAGCTTGATGTCATCTACCAGGTACACTTCCAATCGCCGTAGATACTACTACTAAGAATTTTCGGAGACGATTCTCAATAACACTTTACTTGATCCGGGAACCGAAAGCGAGGCCGTATATATACAGTCGTATTAACTACCGCTACGCCTATACGGCTTTAAAGAACATTTGGTATATACAAAGCCTGAAGCCATAGTTAACGAAGTCGACGCGAGTGATAGGCATAACCACAGAACATCTATACTGGTCAATTCTGTACATTGAATATATTTACACAATAACTATTCGGGGGTGATTGATAATAATCGATACTGATGCCATAAAAACAATCAGTAAATTGTTGGTCTGTCTGTCTGTATGCGCACGCATGGATCAAAAGCTACAGAAGGGATTTTAATCAAACTTGGTACAGTTATAGTTCTTAATCCTGGGCAGGTTATAGAATATTTCTATAGGTACCAAAAAAAATATTGGGAATCGAGGTATTCGTTCAAAATGTACTACAATATAAAAAAGCATCGTATTATTCATAGCTGTATCCTCACAACATTCTAACGATCAAAAAGTAGACTTGAATATCTAACAAATAAAGAAATAATTATAGAAATCGGTTTATGAACACACAAGATTTTCATGAAATAAAATTTCAAGTAATTGCGGTGTGGTAAGTGATTTGCGACTTAATAGCCAGGTCGTTATTTTCTATACTTATATTATAAAGCTGAAGAGTTTGATTGTTTGGTTGAACGCGCTAATCACAGGAACTACTGGTTCGAATTGAAAATTATTTTAGTGTTCGATAGCCCATTTATCGAGTAAGACTATAAGCTATATAACATCAGGCTACGACCAATAGGAGCGGCTGATCAGTGGCGATTAATGAACAATGTTGCGAAAATGGGGAAGAAATCTCTTATGTGTCGCAGGCGAAGTTGCGCGGGTCAGCTAGTATAAAATATAATGTTCTATGAGCATAACACTGCAAGCGTTCATTGGCTGCGGTAAATACTCACCTAAAAGCCGGCTGTTTGTTCGTTAACATCGTAATATAATTTATACATAAACAATATAAAACAAAGTCACCCGCCGCGTCTGTCTGTCAGTCTGTTTGCGATAAACTCAAAAACTTCTGATCAGATTTTCATGCGGTTTTCACCAATTGACAGAGTGATTCATGAGGAAGGTTTAGGTGTTTAATTCGATAAGGTTTTGCGTAAATTGGTTGAAATATGACGATGTTTGTTGAAGATGTCTTTCATCGAAAACGCTGCCTAATCCTTGAAATATAACAAAACAATGTTTTGTTGTGGAATTATTCCTCTTTTTTAGATCTACAAAAAGTCTGCGATGGCATATGCCTATCCTTTAACGATAGCATACAATACACATTCTAACTAGTCACATATAATGTGGTAATTGAAAAGCTATTTAGACTGAGTCAGTATTAATCCTTAACAAATGAATTACCTAAGTTACCTTGACCATTTCAAGCACATTACGATAGCCATTTACACTATATAATTTGAATGAATATCTTAGGAGATATCGCAATATAAAGACAACTGCGCGAGAAAATAAATCCAAGCGATCTCACACCAATGAGAATCGCTTGATGCAACCATCCCCTCGCCGCCAATTATTGTTGGCATATGTTAAGGCCCCAGTACACAATGGCCTGTGATGGGCCATGCTTTGCAATGCACAACTGTAGGCCACGACCACTTGGTGTTCACACAATGGCGCATGGCTCATTGCTGCCTGGCGAAATACTTGCGATGGACGTGGAAGTAATTACGGCCGGCAGCTATTTATTTATATAATGCTTACAAGTATTACAAAAGTGTGTACCGCCACAAAGTAATAAAAAAATATTATGACTCAAAAGGCGATGGTGGATGCTGACCATTCATCGTAACAGGACAAGGTACGTAGATTTTTAATGTTACTTAGGTGTATTTCTAAGTTGTTTTGGCCTTATTTTAAATACGTATAGAATGTTAACGTACATAACTAAGTAATTTTTTATCGTTTTCAGGCAAACCATGAACAATCTGCTATGCGACCTTTTTGCAGAATCATCAGAGGAATTTAATAACTTTGTTCGTATGTCATCTAGTGATTTTGAATATATTTTAAAAGTGCACTATCCCTGTCTGAGATCGGTGACGAACTAAACAATGGGCGATTGTGTGAACACCACAGGCCACGTTACGCCACGATTCCTTTGAAGTGTGTCCAAAAAACCGACAACATCCCGATTGCGCGCCACAATTGACAATTGTCCGCCACTATATACAATTACCCCCTGTGCACAGTGGCGATCGCCTGAAGTGGGCCAGCATACACCATTGTGTACTGGAGCCTTTACATTTGAATCTAATCCACATGCTCAACGCAACAAGCTAATGCTATACTACCCGTGCGCAGCCGGGGCGGGTCGCTAGTTTATTATTAAACCTTACACTAGAAATCTCTTGCACGCGAATTACTGTTCAAAAACCCAGGCTTTATAAATAGCTAGACGTAGCAGCGAAGGAAAATATTTAGGTATATTTCTTCTCAGTCTTATTATATCCTATGTACTGGATATACGAGTATATGTAGAGCTGAGCAGAGTTAGATTCCCAGGTCGGATAAAATGTTATTGAGTTTTTCGAACAAGAAATTATAAGTTGCAGCACAGAATCTGGTATTACCCCGAAACATGACAATAGGACTCTTAATACGTAAATTTGAAATCATAGCAAGCGAATAGTTCCTACATTAAAAAGCATATTAAACAATGTTAACTTATTTTATTACATTGATAGTAGCGTTAATTTTATTTTAAGAATGTACATACATAGATTCACGCCTGTTTCGCAGAGGGGTAGGCAGAGACTACGGATTTCCATTTTCTACGATCCTGACACATTTCTCTGGCTTTATTCACTTTCATCACATTCCTCATACACGCTCGCCGGTTTAAGATGCTCTTAACCTGGCCTTTGTCCAGATCGTCTCCGATCTGATCCAAAAACTTTCGCCTAGGTCTTCCCGTTGCGACTGTTCCATTCACACTAGCCTTATAAACTTTCTTAGTCAGTCTTTTCCTGTCCATTCTTTCTACATACCCAAACCAGCTTAACATACCATTTTCTATTCTTGTCACTATATCCCCTTTCATGCATCTGTCTCTAACAATAGAGTGAGACTAGACTCTGAAAGATGGAATAAGGAATAGTTCTTATTCTATCTTTTAGAGTCACACCACATAGGTATTTTACTCAGCGCTCTCATTAGTACAGCATTTATTCTGCTCTCGTGCTTCTTTTGCCATACCGAAGAAAGTTTATATAAAAAAATTGTTGAAATGTTTAAACGTATCCACCAACAATGTAAGAATTTGTCAGGCAGAAAAGAATTTGTGTGAATTGTAAAAATAACAAGAAACAAAGTTACTTTTACACTCTAAGTATAAAGTTTGTTTTGACTTGACTGTTAACTTACTGTATATTCTTTATAATTATTAATAAGTTACGAGTATTTGTTGCTATGTGGTAAACTTTATTGGTTCTAAGGCTACTATATTTTTCTTTTCATTTCATTTTTAAAAAGGACAACTCTCGCACTTGAAATAATTCCTGTATCGCGGGGTACTTTACAAACATTAAAACAACGAACACAAAGAAGACTCAGACTCAAAACAACTATTTGTGAAACACACACATTTTTGTCCCGGGTGGAATCCACAACACTCGGCGCGAAAGCAGTGGTGGGTCGACCTCTTAGCCCGGTATCCACCAAAGCAGAGAGGAGAAGAGCTGCGAAGCTGGCAGGTTATTTTCACCAAAGCGGAGAGGAGATGCGTAGCGGAGAGGAGATGTGAGCTTTGTAGAGCAGATGAGCGAGCTGTGAGACCTCGAAATCAGTTAATCGAATAACGCTTTCGGGTGTGCGAGGCATTGGGAGAAAGCAGCGGGAAACTAACTACTTCGTGAGAATAATCCCTCAAGGCCTGTGTATTACATTATATGTAGATATATTGTCCAGAGGAACGTCCACGGTCAGACGTGTGCTTCTGTAATCAAAATTTAAAAGCTCTCTTGACACATACCGTTTGCAGTGGCAAAGCCTGGTGCTAATTGCTTGGTGACTGCGACTGCACGAATGAGTTGGCACGCCCGGTGAAGAACCAGCCTCATACGAGCAACCGCCATAAGAGCATTAACCCTGTTACTGGGTTTCATCCGATAGACAAGAGAATCGAATGCTCAAATTTCTAGCTATTCTATTACTTTCCCTTCTTTAATTCCATTTTAAATCCCTTTTCGCTAGGCAATGTGCGAGTGATACCCAAAGATTTAAGTCATAGGTATTTCATCGTACTTAGACCGCACAAAAAGTGTCCACGTTAAGAAGAGTAAGCTTACTTAACAAGTTAGATTAAGAACGACATCGTACATTTTTGAATACGAGTAAACGTGATAATAGTATATTTCGAATAAGGCGTCGTTTTGGCATTGTGGCAGATGAGGACTAAACATCCCGAAAGCTGTCTATAATATGAGCCCCGTATCCACATATTATAAAACAAAGCCCCAAAAGCCCCTGCCGGGTCTGTCCGTCTGTTCGCAATAAACTTAAAACTACTAAACTAATTTTTATGTAGTTTTAACCAATAAACAGAGTGATTCATGAGGAAGGTTCAGGTGTATAATTTGTTAAGGTTTTGTGTAAATTGGTTAACATATGACAATTCCCCACTAAGCTATCGTTGCTTATATGTGTCGAAGTTACGAATGACATATTGATATGTAATAAATTGCATCCATGATTGCAATCTTTAGTGATACATTATACCATACTACGATAATTATGATATAAGCTATCCAGGTGCGATCGGCCCGTACGCCAGTATGGCTCCTTTAATGTACATAAAAATATATTAACTAAAGAACGCCATGATGCAATCTTGCTTCACTCTAAACCTCAATTGGCTCTTAACATGCAATACGTATTAACTTTGATACCTACCTTTAAACGCAAGACAAGAATACTATCGTGTACTATACATATTATAGATGTGAGTAGGTATTACAAGGTGAGTCAGATATATCATTACACTAACGATGTTGGGTGCAACTAAGGCCGTGGCGGTAATTTGAAGATATTAACATTCTGCTAAGCGATACACCATTCAAGGTCTCTTACATGTTTGTGTTAGATAATTTTGAAATAGTCAAGGCCGAGTAGTTATTCTACTGTATGACGAGAGTTTGCCGGCACTACCTACGGATAACTGAACCAATTGTATGTATCCGCCTACATTTACTTCTTTCAGGACCAGGTAACTGTTTGGATTGACAGCACGGATGGCGTGGGTTGAGTTATCGCCTTGTCGCTATCATTACACCCAGTGTTGTGATATTGGTTACCATACGAAACAATAATTAAACCAACACAAGAGAAACACGCAGTCGAATCGCTGTCATAGTATTTCGGAATTATTTGGCTGATGCAGTAGGTACTATTCTTAGTAACTATGGTTAGGCATATATAATAATAATAATAATAATATCAGCCCTGTATTAAATTGTCCCACTGCTGGGCACGGTCCTCTTCTCAGTGTGTGGTACATATATCAATATATAATTACATATATCAGCAATATCTTACAGGCAACCTTTAGGTGGATTGGAATGATATATACTATTTATATTATATTATATTTACTTATTTTTACGGAATAAAGAAAAAAGAAATCAAAGTAGCAAGCTTAGGAATACCGTTTCGTATAGCGGCACTACGACTTCTACGACGATAAACTATATTGCTTATTCGAGACAAGCATAAAGCGTTGAATTGGCGATTAAAAAGAGTAGCCATGAGTTTCTTGCCTGTTCTTCTCATTAGCCCTACGAACGTGGCAGTAAATGTAAATTCACAGAAAATTTAGTGTAACTTTGACATTCATAATTGTTACCTTGTAACCTAACTTAAGTAAATTTATTTTTCATTTTAATTCTGATTTTAATTCTGCAACTTTCAGATCTGACCCTGGGTTTTATTAATTGTCATTGCACAACATTGTGTAACTGGCAACTGGATTCGTTTAAAACTAAACGGAAAATTGTTTGGAATGAGAGGGATCCGGGGTATAAAAACACGTATCACCGGCTCCGTAATTTGTCTCTCCGCTACTCTACTTCTATCACGTTTTGTTGTAAATTTGTGACTTTTAATCTGGTGCTATTACAAAGTTTTGATGGGCTTAGGTTTCTAATGAGAATTATAGGTATACTACATTTAAAGTTATCCTATGAGTTGGCAATTCTACTGGATAGTTGTAAGATTCTTCTTCTTCCATAACTCTATTAATGGAGGTAAATTTTACATTTTCTCCTCGAAACAAAGCTCAAAATTTCAGCGTCTATTGCTGCCGCTCGATCGTTTCGTGGTGTCAAAATAGCTCTTTCGCAAAGCTAGAAATTTTCGTGAGTTGCTATTTACATTACGTTCCCATACACAGATGATATTACGTCTCGCATCAATGAAACTGTGCAACACAGGTTTTCATGTAGAACAACTTTGCTCTGTTCCTGTGGATACATACCATTACCAATCTCAAGTAGCAAATCAAAAGACTCTTGTGAATTTTCGTTGCCTCCGATCCGCGCTTGCATATTTATCGTCAAATGCATCGGTATAATGTAGTGCCATAATCTAGAACTCGTTAAACAGGCTCTAACTTTATCAGCCATTGTACCACGTAGTATAATAGACAGAGTCTGACGAAACTCACCACATAAAAGTGCTGTAATCCCACCCATGGGTTGGTTAGTAATTCTGGCTAATATCAATTTATGTTCTATCTACTGCTTCAACCGCTTTACGATTTGCCATTGTGCATTCATCTCATATAATATGATAATAATCACGAAAAACCTTAGCTTTATCGCTGTTTTTAGAAATATTACAAACAGGGCTCTCTGTTCCGTCTAAATCGATTGGAATTTTAAACATAGCATAAGCAGTTTTCCACCTAGCAACGAATGCCCGATTAAGAGACAGCAAGCGCATTTTGCTTTGGCTTCGAACCTTCTCTAAAATAACTTTGGTAAGAAAAATATTTCCAATTCCACCGGGCGCATGCACAAACAGAATTTCGCCCAAAGTACAGTCTACGCTGCGATAACACGATCGAATATTAAACGCTGTTCTTCAGTAAGTCTTGAGACATTAGTTTGTATAGCTACGGCCATTTCTTCTGGATCATAGCTTTTTTTCCATCACGTAATCTATGTTAAGCTCTCGTGTGTCGTGTGAACACCAGGTGTTCATAACCGCCAAGGCCTTCCTTTCACTTTTTTAATCAGACGCTCGACGGGTTAATTTGTTCACCGTTAAATGATAGCTCGAGCATGCCATATTCGAAAATAGGATTACCCTCAATAGATATAGCTACATCTTGAATAGCTAGCATACAACGATTCAAGCGACTTTCACGTAACCTCTCACTAATTACGTTGTTATTAGTTAGTTGTGCGTGCCTGAAAAAGTCCTCAGCTAATTTATCCTAATATCTATGCCACAACTGTGCGGCTTCTGAAAGTGCAGCGAACACCAGCATGACTGCAAACAAATGGTGTAACCGACATCATGTACATGAATAATAAATCAATAAACCACACATGAATGATGAACAGACATCGATAAGTTACATTTTTATTATACGACATTAATGCTCCCGTGTGAAGTCGAGGTCAATTGGGTTGGTTGATATAATGAGAATAATAATAATAATATTCTATTACATACAACAACAAACTAAGCAGAGCTTGTACTATGGTTACTAGACAATGGATAAACATACATATATACTTTTTTTTGTAAATACATACATAATAAATATAAATACCTAGATCAAGACAAACATCCATGTTCATGCACACAAATGTTTGTGTGCATGAACATGGATGTTTGTGCGGGAATCGAACCCGCGACCTCAGGCATGGCAGTCAGTTACACTAACCACTACGCCATCGAGGCCGCCATTAATATACATACATAGTAGTTAACTAAAGTTTCAGCTAATTCAACTGAACGGTAATTTTATAGCCTTTTTATCGAAAAAATCCAGTGTCGTGGTTGGAATCCCACACGGGACAATCATTTGTGTGATCCACAAATGGTTGTGCTGAATCTGAATGTTCCTTGTGTCCGTTGTTTGAATGTTTGTAAAGTCCCCTGTCGCGACACAGGAGTTATTTCTATGTACAGACATCGATAAGTTACATTGTTATTATTCAACAATTGCTCCCGTGCGAAGCCGGAGTCAATTGGGTTGGATAATATACATAATAGTTAACTAAAGTTCCAGCTAATTGAACAGTCACTGTATAGCATTTTTATCCAATATCAATTTATGACGCGTTTCTTTAAATTGATATAACTTTTTATCTGTGAACTGATTGAAGTAAAACAAACACTTAATTTTAAGTGAAGCTTAGCACAATACATTAGTGAAAACTGCATCCAAATCGGTTAAGCCGTTTTTGAGATTAGCGCGCACCAACGCACAGACAAACAGACGAAAATTATAACAATCATTGTTTTGGGTTGTATTGCATTGATAAACGTCCCCAGTAATACATTTTCTCATATATCTTTCATGTACAGACATCGATGGTTTACATTTTTATTATATGTATAGATTAAACAAAAATATTAATATAGGTATATGTTATTGCTTTTGAGTCGATCGGTTTACAACGGTAAAACATACAAGCCTCATCCGTGGAGTGATTATAATGCAAATTCTAAAACAGAACCAGCTGGGTATAAGATAGGTCCAAGGTATGGTGTGTGCGGCGGTGCGACCACGGCTCTACCTTGACCATTTTTGTACCTATATATTTCTGGATTTCTATCTGAATTATTTTCTTGTTTCGTCCTTTTTAGACCCCTTCTTTTACGTAGTCAGGTTATAGTTTCTGAAACGTTATTTTTTTAATGATTTGAGAAAATTGCTTTTAGCAAAATTCACGGATTTACCAAAGTCAGCCGTCACCATTCGAAAACGTGTTATGAATTACAGTGAAAAACAGAAAGCAAGTAACTTCAGAATTGAAACATTTGAAAAGTGAAGGTGAAAGATTTAGTATTTCTTTCGATGAGTGGACGTCAACGTCCATTAAACGACAAAACGATGTCAATGTTCATTCATATAAAATTTGAACACTTCATTTAAAATTTGACAGCTGAAAATTGTCTTGGTATATTAAAAGAGCGTCTAAGTAAATTTGATATTTCCCTGGTAACTGCCATCGTGGCTATTGTAACCGATGGACCGAATGTTATGAAAAATTGGGACGGCTTGTTTGCACTGAACAACAACTGTGCCTCGCACATAGTGTCAATTTGGCCGTCTGTGATGTGCTTTATGCAAAACATAATTATTTGCAAGATAGCGCTATCTCTATCTCAGATGATACTATAAATGAACCAGCTGTGGCTGTTGATTATATGGACGACAGCGATGATGATGACCAGTTAGAAGACTTAAACTGTCCAGAATCAGGTTTAATCTTAATGTCTCAAATTGACCTCGCGCGATAAATGCGAGAACATATACCATAGTTAACACAAGATGAAAAAATTAATGAGCTGATAAAGAAAATCCGCAAACTTGTAGTGTATATCAAAAGATCACCATTGAAAACTAAACAGTACTTTAAAAATATGTGAAAATTGAACATGGAAAGGAGCTGTCACTTGTTTTGGACTGTAAAACCAGGTGGAATAGTCTTATAACAATGCTGGAGTGATTTATTCTTTTAAAGCCGCTTTGAAATTTCTTATAAAACAACTGTCTAGCAAAAACTAAACACTTGCAAAAAAAAATGAAAATATCCTTAGTGGAACGCAGAAAGCAAGTGTGTTGAATTATTAAAAAATCCACGAAACGATGATGAATACATCGTTTCGTGGATTTTTTAATAATTCAACACTTCAGGTCACAACTTCAGTTATTATCGGATTTGGAATAACATGACTTATTTCGAGTTCCTACACAGGCTTTAGTGAGGAAGCAAATAAAGAGTATTGTTAAAAGACATAATAGCCGAGATGACACGTCAGGATCACAAACAGATGATAAGCTAAGGCCAGAAACCTCCTAGCCCCAATTGACATTAAAGGAAAACTTATAGCTAGAAATTGATACGAGTATGAAAGCCCCAGATCCGGAAGTACAAGTACAAAATGAATCGGGGTTGACAAATAGGATTAGACGTGAAATAAGCTTGTTCGAAAATGGAGGAGTTCGTGGATATCACTTAGAAATAGCATATAAGTATCTATTGTCTATTCCTCCAACCAGCGTAAAACCTGAGTGAGCTTTTTCAGCTGCTGCTTATGTTGGCAATAAACTACTATTTCTGCGATTGTATTTTTGAAATTATAAAGAGATTTTTTGTGTTGTCTTTTTGATTTCTTGCAAAAGTATAGTTGTTTTTTTGTATTGTCTATTTTCTTTTTTTACTATATTGTGATTTGCGTTGAAAGAAATTAATCAAGTTTTTTTTCATTTGTGCCCCATTAGAAACCACAATGTGGTTATTACACTATGTCATAGTCTAATCCCGGGATAGCACCATGATCCTGGGATTACGCATCAAAAATCTCGTAATCCCTGGATTGAAAACTTGCTCGGTATTGTATTCTCTACATGTTAGCCAAAGAACAAGGTGATTTTGAAATCGTGTAATTCCTTTTAACCACGCATTCTACTGGTGATATAGAATAACCCTGACCATATATATCTTTTTATTAGAATTATATTTTTGGTAAAATTAATACATCGATTTTTTCATGAAATGCTTTCAGATAGTAATATGTTAACCACCCGACACAATCTTAATATTTTACTAATTTAAAAATAATACCATAAAAATAACTGATGTCGTAAATAATAAGGGGCAATAAAAAGGACCGCCCGTTCCGACCCTATGTTCTTTTCTGTTGACCTGATATCGAGAATGCGACATTTCATGATGATCGGTCTAATAATTAAGACGTGAAAGCGTAACAAACAAATAAACTCACATTTGCATTTATAATATCAAGTTACGATAGAAGGTTTCGACGAAATGTTGTCGGCAAATCCTAATGTTTTATCTCACATTAATCTATATATATTAATACGTGAAGCAAAAACTTTGTACCCCTTTTTACGAAAATTGCGCGGACGGAGGAGTATGAAATTTGGCACAGTTAAAGTTTATACGGAGAAGGAGAGGCGAATCCTAATATTTTCATAAAATATGCTTAAGAAATTACATACATTAAATTAATGAAAAAACACTACACGCACATAACCATGCATTTGACACACGCAGTCGAATCGCGTTCGTAGTATTTCGCCATTGTTCGTCTGACGTCGTACAATTCTTTGTAACTATGGTTACATATACCTAATTTATATGTAATAAAGAAAAACAGAAAACAAAGTAGCAAGCTTAGGAACATAGATAAGATACTATATAACTAACTTAGGAATTTTGGTCGAATTTTGACCACTACGCGACCGCTAGTATATGTATAATATGCAAGGCTACAATATGCGCTATTATATTTAAAGCCAAATTTAAAGTCAAAATTTGATTTCAATTTAGACCCTTTGTTCAAGGTTAAATAAATGCATGTATTGAACGTTACAGCGGAGTGTTCAGTAGGTCTTAAGGAACACGTCATGAACACATATAACAGTCGGTAGCGGCACTTAGCCTGTAAAAATGTCATCCATTTGATTATTAGAGTAGAAATAAGTGTATCACACCCACATTGCGCTAATTTATGGCTTAAGACCCCACGTGAAAGGTACTGAGGTTATTGTCGTCTACTCGGCACGATTCCAGACGCCGTACAATAAATTTCTCGGCAGGTAACTCCAATAACACTTTGCTTAACTCGTAAATCGAACCTAAAAACTCATGCACGGCAGCCGCATGCCCTACCACTGCGACATCGAAGCAATCAATGAAATAAATCTATCATGACCACAAATAAACAAAGTCAAAGACTGACCTGAAGGCTTTGTCCTATAACCATTAACATCACGAGAAAAAGAGACCGCTTATTTTTTCACGTAAGCTGTATATGTATAACCAGTATAAGTAGAACTCTTAGTAGCACTCAGTCTTCGTAGTACTACGAGGATGGCAAAGTAGGATACGGTTGGCTTGATAAGTTGTTATTATAGTCTATATATAGATATTATTTACGCGTTGCCAATACTACAAAGCCGTTCCAGTATTACGCTAAGCAGGATATAAGTCATTCTTCGATCCTCTCTCCCCCTTAAAAGTTAGCAAAGCTCTTACATGCTATGCTTTCGAGCATATACAGGCAAAGTGTCTAGAATCAACTGAATTTTATAATTTTAACTAATAAATGAATAAATATAGCGAAAATCGAAATCACCATTTACCGACACCTCCCCGGCCCCAATATCATGCATTGGTACGTAATACTAGAACGACCTCTAAGGAACAAAAATTAACGATTGGATGCAAGGAAAGTAATGGATGGTAAACGTAGGTAAGTAACCTGCCGAAACTTTTATTCACCGAAACTCAGTAACAGTGTTACTATTCCTACACCGGTTACGAGTAACATGATCGTACCAATCCTGGTGCCGCCACTGGCAACGGTGTATGGCTCTGTTCGTTTATCGACACTAATATAATAAAGGATTAATGTGGTAAAGACGGTAAGCGACATCGCGGCAGGCTCAGACGATGACGGCAGGCAGAGATAGACTTTTTTTAATTATTGGTTCTAAACGTCTTTGCGTAGTAAGATGGAAGGAGAATGGGGAGATCTTTGATCAGCGGAAGAACAGTACACGATGTTAATAAAATAAAATTGAGATAAGGCTAACCAATTTTTGAGACTACCAGTTCGATTTAGAAAAACTATTTTTGCATTTAATCGTTCATTTATTGTGGAAAGATATAGGATATCACGCTACGAGTAACGGCAGCGGAGCAGTAATCATGAACATACCGCGGTGGCCAGCTACTATTAGATATTTAGGTATTAGGTATAACACAATTAATTTATATTGCCTAAGAGCGGTGATCATATTTATTGCGTCTACCTAGATTTATACTAGTTGACCTTAAAATACCCGTTTGGTATGAATTTTGCTGTCATAAAAGAATTTAACACCTGCTACTTATAATATTAAATTTACAGATGTAACGTCGAAATTATTCACATAGAGGCATAATCATTATAAACCTATACATTTTACGAGTCAGTGTACGTAAATTACAAATAGTTACACTCAGGAGTGAACTGGCTTTAATATTTAGGTACTCACATCAACCTGCTAAAATTGTATTTAAGTTTAACATAATATGTTCTAAGTAGCAGCGATAGACAGCGTCAGCAGACCTTTTGAAGTAATGTGCGTTCAATTTTTAATTATTGCTCGGTATAACGGTGCAGGAAAACATCGGGCGAAAACCTGCATGTCTGAGAGATCTGTATAATGTTCTCGAAGATATGTGAAGTCTGCCATCCCGCACTCAGCCAGCGTAGTAGACTATGGCTTAACCTATCTCACATTGAGAAGAAACCCATACCCAGCATTGGGATAGTTTATATACATGGCTGATATGATTATTAATATGAGATAAAAGTTAGTTTTCTAATTTACATAATATTGTCTTATGTTTACGCGAATGTGATACATTGAAATTAAACATTTTATACGGATTTTGTCGCGTTGTTTATTTTACTCTAAAACACTGTTAATAACAGTGTTTTAGAGTAAAATAAACAACGCGACAAAATCCGTATAATGTGTTTAATTTCAATAGTTTTCTAATATTTCAATTAAATGGTAACTAACAACTGTTATGTATGTAATCAAATATAGTCTTATAAGGTTCTTATTGTCGTCTCCCTTGACGCAGGTGGAACAACTAATAATTTACTAAAGTTTATAGGAAATAATTAGTAAGTTGGGCCGCAGTAAATTGTCGAAAAGGAATTCACCATACTGGTACATTAAAGTGTAACTGATCCGTTACTATATTTACTAATTAGTACCTACATTATCTGTGGTTGGACGTTTACTGCCTTTTCCACGGGGTTCGCTTTTAGGAATCTTACATATTGGTATAATTCTCTGTCGTTAAAGTACTATTCGACACTGCAGTAGGGTTGACCCGTTCTATCTTATCTTATCTTATCTTGATCCGGGGGCCAGTCATTGTAGACCGGCGACACTTCGACCCAGTGGGATCTTTTGTGTCGGCCCCGACGTTTATCCCTGAGCTATCTCCCTATGAATGTACTGCATCAGTCGCAGCGTACACTTCAGAGGGAGAAGCCTGAAGTCTTCAGGGTTCGGATATGCCAATCCCATCAGACCCATCCTTAGTCCGGCCAACGCGTCACATTCACACAGTAGGTATGATATGGACTCGTCCTGTTCACCACAGGCTCTGCAGATCGAATTGTTTGACAATCTCAATCTGCACAGGAAGTCGTTGGTGCCAAAATGACCAGTAAACGCTCCTGTGAGTAGGCTTATTTGGCCCTTGTTGTACCCGCAGAACTTCCGGGTAAAGCCCGTGGTTCTGTTTGCAATGAATTTCTTGGAGCGTTCCAGACCCCTAAGGGCCATCCACTCTAGCCTGTGTTTATCATTGCCATGTGCATTCAAAGCTGCCTTGACGGCACTCTCAGAGAGACATACGAATGGCTAGGGGCCCACAAAAACTTGCTCCGAGCCCTTTTTGGCTAATACATCAGCCTCCTCATTACCCTGCACCCCTGCATGCCCCGGAACCCACACCAGCCTGACTGTGTTTTCCCTGCCAAGTTTGTTAAGGGCTTTAACACAGTTCAGGACCAGTGCTGAGTCCACCCTACAGGAGTTCAGAGCCTTAAGAGCAGCTTGACTGTCACTGAGAATATAAACAATCTTGTCAGTGACATTGTTGTTAATATTCTCCTGCGCACAGGCAATTATAGCATAGGTTTCCGCCTGGAAGACCGTTGCATATTTGCCCATGCTTTGGTTCACCTTGCAGTCGTTGGCATAAATACCAGCTCCTGATCCTGTTTCCATTTTGGAACCATCGGTGTACCAGATGAGACAACCCTTGTCAGGGGATCGTAGACCTCGTCTCCATTCGTCCCTTGTGGGGACCTTTATTTTAAAATTCTTTTTGAATTAGTGCATTGGTTGCATTTTGTCACATCCCATGCTCATAATCTCTTTAAGATCCTTCGAGATCTCCAGTTTTGTGTGTCGAGTTACTGGCATGTTGACGCTCCACAGCCCATGTATAGATAGTCTATGTAGCGCCTTCATCGCCTCTAACTCCACAACAATGTGTAGCGGCGTTAGGTCCAGCAGGATCTCTAACGCAGCCGTTGGCGTAGTAGGGAACGCCCCTGTTATAGCCATGCAGGCTAATCGCTGCACCTTCGACAGCGCTTTCCTGCATGTTGCTAGTTTGGTTCTTGGCCACCAGACAACGCTTCCATATGTGATTATGGGTCTTATCATCATCGTGTAAAGCCACTTGATGACCTTGGGCTTCAAGCTCCAGGTCTTCCCATAAGTAGAACGAATCATACCGAAGACCCGCTGGGCTTTCATTATGGCTTTGTCTACATGAGGTTTCCACGTTAGCTTGTTATCTAAGGTCATGCCTAGATACTTCACCTCCGTGGACCATTGTAGCTGTGTACCATACATGGATAGAGTTCCCAAGCCAGTCAGATCTCTCATCCTAGTAAACGGCACGACAGTAGTTTTCCCTGGGTTGATCGATAAATGGTTACTACTGCTCCATTTTTCTACCATACTCAGGGCCCTCAGCATGAGACTGGATACTGTGCTCGGAAATTTTCCATTGACAAGTATCACCAAGTCATCCGCATATCCGACCGTTAAGTACGGACCTTTGTTGAGTTGTTCTAAGAGTGAATTAACCACCAAGCACCATAAGAGTGGTGAGAGTACTCCACCCTGAGGGCAGCCTTTGGTAGTCATTGCAGTCATTTCATCCCCTAACAACTCAGACCTAATAATTCTTCCTCTGAGCATACAATCGATCCACTTGCAAATGGTTGGCTCTATGCCGTGATTTGCCGATGCCACACTAATGGCATCAAAGGTGGTCCGATCGAAAGCTCCCTCAATATCCAGGAATGCAGCAATGCATACTTCCCGGTTATCTAATGTATGTTCTGCCTTATTTACCACAAAATGCAGTGCCGTCTCAGTGGATTTTCCCGACTGGTAGGCACATTGTAGCCCGTGGAGGGGAAATTTTCTCAATGCTCCCTCCCTGATATGTATATCTACTAACTTCTCCAGGGCTTTCAAGAAGAACGACTCAAGACTAATAGGTCGGTATGCCTTGGCTTCTTCGTAGTCCTCTTTGCCCGGCTTCGGTATGTAGATGACTTTAACTCGCCTTCATATCTTTGGAATGTATCCAAAAGCTATGCAGGCTCTGTATAGTCTGCACAAATGCGGAACCAAGAGTGCAGCTCCCTGTTGTAGGATAATGGGATAAACCATGTCTGGACCAGGTGACTTGAACGGTTGAAAACCATTTAGAGCCCAGCCGACCTTCCCTTCATGCACTACCTTCCTTGCAGTGTCCCAATCTGCTTTGGTTGTACGGTAGCCTAGTTCAACCAGGCTAATCGTGACCCGTTCTAACTAGAAACGTTGCCAACATGCACAATACGTTTTCAGTGATACATTTTCCCATGCATGTGCATTCTGCAGATTCTGTAATGGAGTACTTGCTGCGGTGATGGCCGTGCTTTCTGATGTGTCCTTCTTTAAGTGACGTTTAAAGAGTGCGTTCCTATCACGGGACGTACGTTTTAGACAGCAAAAGCGTCATTTTTACTCATGGATTGCGGTACATATTGTCAAACAACAGACTGGAATACCCTTGATAATGCCGATGTCCATGAGGGGCAGTTAGCTGATACTTATCTACTATCAGGTGGACCGTTAGCTTGTTCACCACTATAAAAGCAATGAAAACACTTAATAAGCTTAATTTCTATGGCAGATGTAAGTGTAATATCTATGTGTGTTATGTCACATGTTAGACTTCTAAAAGTTAAAGCAGTAATTCGTCTGATTCATTGGTACCTAAGCTTTTGGCTATCAGCCAGCCAGAATTTTTGGAACAAAATATTCGATGAATTTACAATTCTGGTTCATTAAAGTATTTTTTTTTATAGAATCCATTTATATTTTTTGATGCTTGCTAGGTTGAAGTGTATTATAAGTTCAAAGCTATTTAAATATTGTAATGTCTTTGACATAGTTAAACTTTAAGTTGCCGTAAGATCTTTCAGTATCAGTAAAGATAAATAAAAATATATGATGCGATTTTGTCAAGCGGGATATCTGCGACTATTGTAAGAAAGTGTGTTGAACCTGTGATGCAGCCAATACGAATGTAAATATTTGTACATTTTCACTGAATATCGTAAAGGTATTCGTAACATAATATTTCTCTAAGAAGTGACGCAATTCTACGTGTAAAGCTTCGTCGTATAATGAAAATAAATCAGATGTGCATTTTAAAACTTGTCTTCGTGTCATCGCCAAAATCGCCAACTGTTAATAACAGTGTTTTAGAGTAAAATAAACAACGCGACAAAATCCGTATAAAGTGTTTAATTTCAATAGTTTTCTAATATTTCAATGAAATGGTAAAACGAAGTACTATTCATTATGATGTTTTACGTCCATTTTGATTATCCTAATGCTACCTAATATTGGCTTTTGCCCTGCAGTGGGATGGTACAGAGAACAGGAAATAAATAATAGCTAATATGATAAATGTGAGTTTATCTGTTTGTTACGCTTGCATGCCGATCATCACAATGTTTTGCAAACACTTTGTCAGGGGTATCCAAAAGGACATACATGACGGCCTCGATGGCGTAGTGGTTGGTGTAACCGACTGCCACTCCTGAGGTCGCGGGTTTGATTCCCGCACAAGTCAAATATTTCTGTGCATGAACATGAATGTTTGTCTTGGTCTGGGTGTTACTATGTATAATATGTACGTATTTACAAAAACAAAGTATATATGTATGTTTATCCATTGTTTAGTACCCATAGTACAAGCTCTGCTTAGTTTGGGCTAGATGGTATTGTGTGTATGTGATAGAATATTATTATATTATTACATAAGGTGCCTTTTATCTAGAAAAAGTGGTGTTACTAAACTAGCTTAGCGAAGCGAAGCCGCAGGTTAAATTTAGTATTATATCAATTCTGTTACGCAATTATATTTTCATAATACAGAGCATTATAGTGCATCCATTTTTTTTTTTTTTGATACCCAGGAAAAATGCTTGATGCACTACCCGCCGGCTAGGGGACGACACCGGCGGGGCGTGTGGGACTCACCAGCCGAGTGCTGGTATACCCACTAAAAAACCTGGTGTGTTCCCTCTCTCACCCAATGGGGAGGGAGGGCAGTTGGGAGTCTTAAAAGATTCATCCATAGCAGGCCCCCCCGTGTGGGTGCCGGCCGGGTCAATGGGATCCGACCTCCTCTCGTCCCCGGGGGAGAGCATTTCACTGCTCTCTCCTTTCGACGTTAGAATGATATTCTTGATGATTATTCTTTTCTCTTCCTATGAGTTCTTACTCACGGGTGGCAGGGTCCCCTGAGGCCTTGCCACCCAGAACCCTTAGGTGGGGGGCAGGAGTGCCACATAAGCGCATCTCCTGCGCCCTCTCCTCCGGCGGCGGATGTCCGGGGCGTAAGGATCTTCCTCACGCCCCCGCTCCGCCGCCTCCTTCTGCGAGATGACAGCCTCGCAGAAGGACCTCATTGCACCTCAGCACCTGTCGTCGCCGACCATCATGGATACGACGGTCGGCAACGAGAGGTCGGGGCCAATCACGGCGACCAGGGCACAGGCCTCGGCCCACGCCGGACACTACTCCAGCGGTTATAGTGCATCATAGCAGAAATAAGTGAGACTTTAACCGTAAACAAAATTGCCTAAAATCTTTTGTTATTTATAAACCATGAATCTAATAGTCCGCACCGCTAATGAGATTTTTCTAATCGGCTGAGCGTCAATACAAGCTTACCTTTCACCAAGTCGAGGTAGAGCTACTATAATATATTGTAATAAAAAATATTAACCACGCCACTGTTTTATATACCAGATTTTAAATTCTAGTCGAAATTTTAAATTTCACACCAACCAATTCTCAAAAGCGTTATATTTGCAATTATGTCTATCGTGTTTAGGACTAACAAATTATAATTCTGAATGGCGATTTTGGCGGCGACACGAAGACAAGTATTAAAATGCACATCTGATTTATTTTCATTATACGACGAAGCTTTACACGTAGAATTGCGTCATTTCTTAGATAAATATTATGTTACGAATACCTTTACGATATTCAGTGAAAAGGTACGAATATTTACATTCGTATTCGCTGAATCATAGGTTCAACACACTTTCTTACAATAGTCGCAGATATCCCGCTTGGCAAAATCGCATCATATATTTTTATTTATCTTTACTGATACTGAAAGATCTTACGGCAACTTAAAGTTTAACTATGTCAAAGACATTACAATACTTAAATAGCTTTGAACTTATAATACACTTCAACCTAGCAAGCATCAAAAAATATAAATGAATTCTATAAAAAAAAATTACTTTAATGAACCAGAATTGTAAATTCATCGAATATTTTGTCCTAAAAATCCTGGCTGGCTGATAGCCAAAAGCTTAGGTACCAATGAATCGGACGAATTACTGCTTTAACTTTTGGGAGTCTAACATGTGACATAACACACATAAATATTACACTTACATCTGCCATAGAAATTAAGCTTATTTAAGTGTTTTCATTGCTGTTATAGTGGCGAACAAGCTAACGGTCCACCTGATAGTAGATAAGTATCTGCTAACTGCCCCTCATGGACATCGGCATTATCAAGGGTATTCCTGTGTGTAGCTTGACAATATGTACTGCAATCCATGAGTAAAAATGACGCTTTGGCTGTCTAATACGTACTGCCCGTGATAGGAACGCACTCTTTAAACGTCAATTAAAGAAGGACACATCAGAAGGCACGGCCATCACCGCAGCAAGTAGTCCATTACAGAATCTACAGAATGCACATGCATGGGAAAATGTATCACTGAAAACGTATTGTGCATGTTGGCAACGTTTCTAGTTAGAACGGGTCAACCCTACTGCAGTGTCGAATAGTACTTTAAAGACAGATAATTGTACCAATATATAAGATTCCTAACAGCGAACCCCGAGGAAAAGGCAGTAAACGTCCAACCACAGATACTGTAGGTACTAATTAGTAAATATGGTAACGCATCAGTTACACTTTAATGTACCAGTATGGTGAGTTCCTTTTCGACAATTTACTGCGGCCCAACTTACTAATTATTTCCTATAAACTTTAGTAAATTATTAGTTGTTCCACCTGCCTCAAGGGAGACGAAAATAAGAACCTTATAAGACTATATTTGATTACATACTTAACAGGTGAAACAATAAAAAAAACAACACGTTAGGTGCGAAGTTGCCTAATTACCACGAAGCAATTCCTTAACGAAGTTACTAATATAGTATTATATTATCTGTGACGAAGTCACGAAAGGATATAGTTACAAGGTCAATTTCGCATATATTGAAATGTTTGTCAATATACTAAAGATTACAAGTATTATAAGGCAAATCGCCTTGAGGTCTGCCTGAAGACAGGCTACATTACACAGCGCGGTTTAAATGCAACCGCGCGATGTGAAAGTACACAACCAACTAGACCTACTGATAACGATAATAGTTAAGTAAGACAATTGATAACAATTGCCTAATTATGTCCCAATATTTGTTGTGACACCACTACAATACTTATCTCGTGATTAGGTAATTAGAATTTCTTTAAACACAAAAATTGTATCTGAATTTGATGTAAGTAAGTACCTACTAGGTAGGTGTCCGTTACTTGTACAATAGATTGTATGTAAAAAGTACACTCAGCAAATACTAAAGGTACCTAAGCATAACATTAAAAATAATTATTACTAATTAGCCGCCGTAAAATAAATAATACTAAGGTACATACCAAGTTACTATAACGAAAATATAACACTTACTTTTATATCGTTTTCCTTGGTGAATGGTTACTGAAGAACTATTTTAAAATGTTTTCACATATCGCGACTGCTGTTTAAAGCTATTAGAGCGAGAGTTCATAATAAAACAACAGAAACCATTGTTATCCGGATCATGAGTCATAATAGAAAATAATTCTTGTAACGACCACTTGAATTTGCCGCAAATTATGTCATGCAATATAACATAGAACTTCGCATAACTTTATGCAAATATAATTTTATACACTCCATATAGCACTCAACCAAAGTTAATATCCCAAATTTAATAAAATAACTTCATAATAGCACCGAACACAAGTAAATCACAACTTTGACTTAACTTTACTAACTTAGATTTAACTGGGCAACTGTTATGTAGAAACTTGGTAATATAATTCATGACAAAATGTAAGTTGTATTAATACTAAACTTTAACTCTGAAACGGAATTTATCCGTCGGTGTTAGAAAATGATTGTTAACAATATAAAATAACCTTTTACGTTTAATCTGCATCATAGCTTTAGCATTTTTTGTAGTATTGAAGGCCATTACTCGCAGTGGCAGAGTAAGCCTTGACACAACATAATAGAGTCGCTTTTAGTAATTGTTACACATGCGTTTTCTGCGTTCCATTCCACGCGTATAAATATTAAGTTATCAATAAATTAAGTAGTAACAGATAAAACAAACTAGTTTTTTAAGCTTAAAAAGACACAACATTTAAATAATTGTATTTTAAGATATAAAACCAATTGAGTACGATTTATTTAGTCTTGTATTATTATGTCTTTCGACATAATTATTGATAATCACCATCAAGAAAATTATATTAGAAAGTTATAAAATATTTGGTAATTACTTACATATAAAAAGGCTATTAATAAGGAGGATTTACAATTAATGTGAAGTAAACAAGGTATATTAGTGGTAAAAATAATGTATTCTAAATTTTAACAACAAATCTTGTATTCCTTAAGTACAACAATAGAGGGCATTGTTTTATTTTTATAACGAGGTTGTTGAGTATACTTTAATTAACTTTACTAAAACTATACCAGATGGCGTTATTTAAAAGCAGTGAATGATTACAGGTTGACCATACAATGACATGATCGTTATATAATTGAATATAAATTAAAAACATTTATTCAGTTTGTTTTTGTGTTTCAGTTGAAGCAGCAATCTACAATAACAAATGTTCTAAATTCGATTATACAAAGTTGGAAACAAAAGTATATTCGTAGTTCGCTTGATTACAAAAGGTATTTAATTATAATAGAAAGGTTCGGTGACATCAAGGACTGCCGGCAGAAGTTAATACTTAAAACATTAAAATAATTCTGTAGGTACTCCATTTGGTGCATAACGAAAGGCAAACAATCTTGATGTGACTTTTACATAAACAACAAATATGTCATATTAAACAAATAAACTATTGCTTAAACTAACAGTTCAATTGATTTAGTAAATGTTATTGTTGTATTTACATTGATCTTTAGCAGCATTTTATTTTCAAATTGAGTATTTAGATAAAAAGACACATCAAGATTGTTTACCTTTAGTTAATACCTAACCAAATGAAGTATAGTTTCAAAAACTATACTTCATATTATTTTTAATTATGGTCTATGGGTCTTGACTCTTGAGATACGCTTTATCAATGACGTATGCTGTATATCTTATAGTTCGGTTGCGCGCCTCTCGATGATTGACGACGATAATTTTCCTGCGAAAACCAGATCTGAGTCGTCTAAAAATATGTTTAGGGATCATTCGATTCGGAACTTAATTTGGATAAAGACGTGAAATTATTTATAAGTAGCATAATAAAAATATTTTATGCCCATTGTTCTCGTAGAACAACAAAGAGGTGGCATACCGAGTGTGACCCAGTGTTAAATAAAAATTATAAATATCGGAGATAGAGTTCAGGAGCTTATACTTGATTTGCGACAATTTCTTTCTCTTAAGAACTAGACTTCTACTAGCTAGACTTAATGATACTTTGAGCTCATTGTGCGTAAATAGAAACACCAATAATTAAATTATGTTCGGGTACTTTGAAATAACTACACTGGAACATTGAGATAACTACCATCTTAGTCTCCCCGTGACCATGGCTGCTGAAAAGCAACCGAAACGTCGGGGAAAGTGTAAACCAAAACTAAATAGATTTAATAGTTTAAATAATTTTATTAGCTTATAAATTAGTAAAATAAAATCAATAGTAGTAGTAGTGTATATTTTCAAAATTTTGTAATATAGTGCTAAATAAACAACGCGATGAAATCCGTATATAGTAGTTTAATTTCAATTATATACATTCCTCAAGAAAGTATAGGAACCCTAACCACTGCCACAAATAATTATTTATAGCTTTCCAACAGTATGTGCAGTGTCCCTCCATAGACCAGACACAGCCTCACTCCAATTTTATAGTAATTGTTGTATACACAGCTACCTTCATCATTTAAATGACTACCTCTAATAATTTAGAAACACAGGCTTTTATTTAAACTTTCGAAGAAAACCTTTTTGGAAAAATACATAATATAGGTATTTTAAATTTAAAAGGAAATTACTATAATCTCGTTAATTAATACAATTTTTTTAAATGACCACTTTAATCAAGCTAATGAGGTATAAGGTTATTATAAGTACCTTAAAATAATGCAAAGATATAAAGAATATGAGATGGCGCTTTTCAACAGATATACAGTGTGAGTCTTTATAAAGTGCACATATTAAAAAGGGTGAAAATATAAACAATTTTAACGACGGAAAAAATGTTTAAAAAAATCTAAAAAAAAATTATGAACTTTTAATTTTTTTTACTCTCGTCTTGGTACCCCATGCAAACAAAGTGTTACTACTTTTAAACTAAATGTGATATTAAAACAAAACAAAATTAATAATAATCTCGAATAATAGGCCGAGCTAATAAAGCCATAATTTTTTGAAAAATAAACCTCATAAATTAGTTATTAATGATTTTTTGAAGAAAATTTTTGCAATTAATGTATGTTTTTGTGTTTACAACAGCGTGGCGGACATTTTGAGCAATTAATGCATTAGTTTTAAGTTTCATGTGAAATAATAAATGATTTTGATTAACCTAACCTACGCTTCTTTGTTTTATGAATCACATAGCCTTCATAAGAAAGTAATTTATCCTTTCGAATTAATAACACACCCGGTGAGCCTCTTTTTTAGCCTCTGATAGCAAATGTTGTGTTTTAGCTATAACCATGGGATTTTTACCAAAAACTAGCTAATACGATATAGAATAACATAAAATAAGAAAAAAGTAGGGTGAAGGGGACATTTTTTTGATAAATTTTACATTTATTGCAAAAATTGGTAGACAAATGGTAAATTTTCTTCAAAAAATCATTGATAACTAATTTATGAGGTTTATTTTTCAATAAATTATGGCTTTATTAGCTTGGTCTATTATTAGAGATCATTATTAATTTTGTTTTGTTTTAATATCACATTTAGTTTAAAAGTAGTAACAGTTTGTTTACATGGGGTACCAATACAAGAGTAAAAAAAATAAAAAGCCTATAAAAATTTAAAAATTTCTTTAGATTTTTTATAACATTTTTTCCGTCGATAAAATTGTTTATATTTTCACCCTTTTTAATATGTGCACTTTATAAAGACACACTGTATATATATAAGTTTTATTTGTACAAACATTATGTTTCGTTTTTGCTATGGTCTTCACCAGAACGTGAATACGTTTAATATACTTACGTCAAAATATTGCAAAAATACTGAGAATTGGTATCGTGCAAATGTCATGTTCAAGCCATGTCAGAGAACACGTGGACGAATGATAGATTTTGTGCTTTACTCTTTCTAATTACCTAAAAGTAAAAGAGACGACTTGTGTATCAAATCGGCATAAAGTCCTTGAGGACAAGCGATAATAATTTAGTGAACAAAACTTTTAAATATTTGTGCACATATAGCTAATATAATTCAAGAAATAGCCACTACTTTGATTTATTGAAGTAATAAATATTATTTATTAAAGGTCAGATTTTAATACTGGCTTTCTTTTTATTTGGATGAAGTACAGTGCTGAAACCTCAGCATATTTTTATATTTTAGATACTTATATTTATTTATATTAAAATATAGTGGCTTTTACAGATTTTCCTGACAATTATAAATAAACTATGGCGAAAATAGCTAGTGAATTTCGATTTATAATATACGCAGGTGCAATATTTGTGTGTTACTTTGTATTTGGTTTGTTACAAGAGAAAATTACTAGAGGAAAGTATGGTGAAAATGATAAATTCACGTGTGCATTGACCCTAGTGCTAATGCAATGTATTTTCAACTACACTTTCGTTCAAATTTTGATGGTAAGTTTGCTTTGTATTTTATAAATTTATTAGTAGCATATTGATTCAGTAAAACTGATAAAAGAGTTAGAGAAGCTTGTGTCTCATATTTGTAGAATCTTGTGGTGGTTGTTCCTGCAATTGACATAATAAATTGAATTAGTAAACAAGCCTCTTACTATGGTCTGATTTTATTTGAGACAGCCAGTCTTTATAAAGTATTTCATTTACATTGTATACTAACTAGGATAGTAATAAGCAGGAAAGAGTAATATTCCAACACTGCCTATTTTTTAATGGTATAATATCTCCTTTTTACTTATGTTTTATAAACCCAAAAGGAGGGATTATTATTTTGCCAGCCCATGTATAACCTGCTGTGTTGAATTTGGTGCTTGATATGTCCATCCATTCATTAGTATAATCTGGGTGGCATAGGCTACATATAGTATAAACAAAATCAATATGATGGATTGAAATTAAACACTTTATACGGATTTTGTCGCATTGTTTGACAAAATCCCTATAAAGTGTTTAATTTCAATGTATAACATTCTCGTAAACTTAAGAAAATATTAAATATGATGGATGTTACATCCTAAACAGTGAAGGCATATAAATTATTTTTGTAGTTATTTAGAGCATGACTTTAAATAGAAGGAGCAAATTCTGAGTTCAAAAATATAAGTCAAGTGCATTATTCAAAACATACCAAGCAAAATATAACAATTTCAACATATTTCAGCAATTATCAATACCACTAGCGCTCTATCTAATGGCAGTTTGGAATATCAATAGTGAATAGTGTATAAATAATACAATCATCCCCATAACAATTCTATTATTCAGTTTTGTATAATTAGGCATTAATTTGACTACTGACTGGCCCCCACATAAGATAAGATAGGAATTAATTATAAAATCTTATTTATACTTATTAAACAAGTTGTAACAAAAATAAAGTAAAATTGTACTTAAAATTGTAGGGTAGCTGTAAACTACATTTTATTATTTTTAGTAAATTATAAACATTCTCAATAAAGCTGAAGAGCATATTGTTAAATTCATCCAAAATTATTTAATTTCATTTTCAATTGTGGTAAAAGAGTTTAAAATTTAAAACAGAGAAAATTGTTCAAAATATTTACTAACAGTTAATTGTTTATATATGTTTGAGTGAACAACATCTTCATTGTTTTTATTTATCAAATTAGAATGTTTCCTTTTTGTAGCTGACAGTGCCCTATCATTATCTTTGGATTTGATATGTGAAGATGCCAAAAGACTTCAGTACAACTAAGTAAACTTAAATATCCATCACATGATAAGTCTTGTTTATTATAATTTCAAAGCAGATTGTTATTTTATTTTACCTAAAACTGTGTCAAAAGATGCAGCCATTCAAATTAAATTTTGTCTCAAATAAATCATCATTCTTGGCAATTCAGACTTGCTTAACTTACTTGTACTGAGTAAACCATAATATTCTTATCTAGCATCCTATATAATCTCTGTTTCAGTTGTCTATGAAGAAAGAGGTCGATACAACACGGACAATATACTACTTCTCATCAGCCATGACATACTTGCTCGCAATGGTCTG
Organism: Catocala nupta; assembly: GCA_963675205.1. Lineage (NCBI taxonomy): Eukaryota > Metazoa > Arthropoda > Insecta > Lepidoptera > Erebidae > Catocala > Catocala nupta. The sequence goes on from OY776078.1 coordinate 35,935,435, forward strand.
CTCTATCATGGCCTTACAATGGGTTAATTATCCTACACAGGTAATGCCTATTTCATATACATTTATACATTATGTAAAAGCAGCTCAGTTTTCGCTTAAAGCATATTTAAATATGTGAATCTTGTGTACACAGATTAAAAATCTCTACATAGACAACTCTATGTTCTTCTGTAATATATGTATTTTATATAAAATATGGATTACAAGTGCCTCTGCCTAAAATTACCACATTTTCCTGAACTTCGAATGATTAAACAATTTGGACTAGTTAATGCTATTGATAATATTATCAATAGCTTACTTTGAAACATATGATTCACAAGCTATATTTTCTGTTGAGGCCAAGCATAAATTACTGCATTCGAAACCACTTCACATATGGTACCACACTACTGGGAATATAGGCTAAACAAATCAATATAAAATGAAGTGTCATATTTTACCTAGCAACATCATGTAACATCAATTTAATAATTCATCTGTTGTATTGTTAGTTGTTACCCAAAAATGGTAAAATGCAATTATGTATGAATATTTTGCTTTTAAAAAGGCTATGCGCTTTTGGAGTGCTATGTGTGTGCCATAATGTTTAAATTAAAGTCTTTGTAAATGTAAATATATTTCTTAATATTGATTTCTTTACTGTACATGAGTTTGGTAAGCAAAACATGTCAATAGTAAAAACACATTGCAAATTGCATGTTTTGAGTAAGTCATGTGCACATAAAATATGAGTTACAGATAACGTAATATTTATGTATTTTAATAGTAATTATCTAAGTCATGAAAACATAAGCATAATTTTGCTTATGCATTTATACAATATTGTAGGTATTACATATTAGCTACGCTTTGGTTATAAACATACCTATATGTGTGTTAGTCAACTACATGATAATTATAGAAATATTATTGCACTCTGGACAGACTTATTTCAAATAGCCACCTTGCCACTGTCACTGCTCCTCAAGTGTTTAACTCAAAACTTGTATCTTTCCCAAAAGATTGCCCTGAATCTGAGTGAGATAGTTTTTGTGTACCTGCCTTGAATATTTCATGACCCGAATATAGAGGCATTATTTCCAGAGGTCTTTTACAATGTTAATCAGAAATAATAATTATCTTATAAAAATAAATGTTTCAGGTAGTTGGCAAAGCAGCAAAACCTATACCAGTGATGATACTTGGTGTTCTTATTGGACATAAGTCTTACCCGCTGAAGAAGTATTTGTTTGTAGTGCTGATTGTCTTTGGTATAATCATGTTTATGTACAAGGATCAAGCCAACAAAAAAATTGAGGAATCTCAGGGTATTGGCGTTGGAGAGCTTTTACTATTTCTGTCCCTTACCATGGATGGACTTACTGGCGCAGTGCAGGTAATATATATTGGCATTAATAAAGTAATAAAATGTTATCAAGGCTCAGAGGTCATAATGAATAACCATAACGGATATTGAAATCAGATGTTTTATCGGATATTGAACTGCATTGCTGCTCCACACACATTTGTTTTGATTGTGATATCTCGGGTTAGATTCCAAAGTGAAGCAAAGTGTAATTGAGTTTCTGTCAGATAATTCTCAGTGGCAGACTGAAATCTTTATATTTGGCATGTATCGGTCAATAGGATTGTTTCCAGCTGGTAGCATGTAACTATATTGAATTCACTATGCCATATAATTAGGTTATGTCTATGTTCACATAAAACATTATTTTATTTCTCTTTTACGTACATGGAATTTTACACTGTTTGTACATATCTAAATAAAGAAAACAGGCCATCACTCCTTGCTTCTATGCAGAAAGAATGCTTTATAGAAAAAAGGATTAGAATGAATGAAATTGCTAATGCATATGTTTAAAACATAGCAGCATCCCTTTTTGCAGTATCTACAGTCTATAATATACACAGTGTATAATTTCGGCTTTTATATAACACTGCATGAGAGGGAAAAATTTAAACCTTTGATATGCAAGTTGTCCAATAATTATTTGACTATATAGTGCCAATTCAAATTTCAGCTTCAACAAGTCAACGATCATACATACATCGCTAACTATAGCCAAACGCTAGAAAGTGAATAAAATAAAATTTAAATGTTTTATATTACCGGCAACTGTTTGAAACTCATTCAAGGTCATATTTACCATACTAATATTAAAATCAGTTTATGTAATGTAATAAACTCAGTTTATGTGTGAAATTGCACAATTATTTTAACAGCTTGGTCACACATATCATTTTACATGAATAATTTTTGTATTGCTCATGTAGAACTAAATTATAATATTACACTCAAGTTAGATATTTTTAGCAGGTGTAAGAAGTTTATGCTTAGACACTAGACAGAAGGGTAGGCTATAATCCCAGCACATCTCTCTGATTTCATTTGCTCTCATTACAATTTTCCTGACTGTATAGAGTACTCTTAATCTTCTGAGTCTCAGGGGCACACCAGCGGCTTGAAATAATAAGTTTGTAATTATGTCTGGCATTTCAAGACTTGGCAGGTTACCTGACATTTCTTCAGAAAATAACAGACAACTTAGTGCTGTACTCGTATGATTACCAGGCTCCTCAGGTCAGCATTTTGTTGGTAGCAGACAACCAATAGTCTTTGCCCTTTTGCTCTTACCACAGCTGTTATTTTATGACTCTGAACTCTTAGAATGATGTATTTGGGAATTGAATGTGTTCCATAACCTAGGTATATTATAGCTTACGAGTGTGTAGTGTCATCCAGTCAACCATCTCACTAATACGATAAAATGGTAATTAAAGCTGTAAAAAATAAATCTGTATATTATATTTATTTCAGGAGCGTATCAAGAGTGAGTCGTCACCGTCTGCCTACTCTATGATGCTGAATACGAACCTGTGGTATGTTGTACAAACGTTTACTGAAACAACAAATTCAAATTAAATTGATGCTGCGCAATTGCTTATACAAGTATATTTCTAATATATTACTTATTGCGACTGCTGTGTATGAGGCCTTGGTTTTGTTTCCTGGACCAGGCAATGTGGTATTAGATATTTCTGTTAAAAAGTTTTCAATAGTTGCCCGGTGCATGGAACATGTAACCTGGTAGATGGAATATGTTCGCTCACTATAACGTGAGACATAAAAACAGCTGGTGATATAATAATACATATAGGTGTAGTAAACCTGCTTACCGTTTAGGGGATATAAGCAGAACTATGTATATGCATATATTGCTTGAAGCGAATCCTTTAATTTTAATTCTGCTTATTTTCTATGTCATTATTAGCGAACTTACTCCTAAAATGACTGCAGCGATTGGGTGTATCTTTAAGTTTATATTTGATGTCTTATTGCAGCATATTGAGGTAATGTTTAACAGTTTGTAATATAAGTGCTGTTGTAGCTACGAATCTATTACTAGGTATCTATATTGTGTTAATAGTGTAATAGAAGTTTTCTATCAACTAATTCTCAGTTGTACTACGGTTTTTAGAACTTCAGTTGTTTGACAGCATTCACTTTCCTATTATTTACACAAATTACAATGGAAACATATGGTTTAATATATCGCACTAGGACGGACATGTGTGGGTATATAGGCATAGACACCTGTGTGTTTCGAAACAAGTCAAAATATTCAACTAAATGTCTCATCCCAAGCTTCTGTTTCTATTTGGTCTTTATCTTTGAAATTGCCATTTTTTATGAACTATGAAGAAAATCGGTAACGTTGTGTTTTGCATACCTACCATTAAATTTTATAGCAAATCCGAATTCATTATTAAGCACTTCTTCGCCCGAGCCACAGGTTTAATCTAGTTCGGGCAAACAACAACAAATGTATTTTATAAATTAATTAGTCATTTATTATACTTAAATTATTGTACCTTTTATTTAAATAAATATATAATATATATCATTATTTATTAGATTTTACGTTTTTAGTTACTTAACTTTAGGTATGCCAAGTAATTTTAATGGACACTCCTACAACTAACAAGTAAAAGTTATCCGAAAGATAAATCGCATGCTGTCTCACTCGTATTAGGTCAAAGAATAGAGATGGTGATACTTTTATCATATATATATGAATGCTATCTGGAGGTGGCAGTAGGTACAAGCCCTAATTGTCTTAAATTATATCAAAAACAGCGTTATATAATGGCAAATTGAAAACAAAGAACCCGACAATTAGTATACTGCCTAAACCTTGAAAACATTGTATAAAAGTATTATTAATAATATAAATAGTCTATACTCGCAACAAAAAATCATATTTCACTATTCTATTTTGTATAGAATACACGAAATTAGATGCAGGTTAAAACTGCAATTTCATAGATAACGACCTAATATATAATTTGTGTCCTTAGCTTGCGAAATTTTAATATAACACATACATATATATATGTGCTATTGTCTGTACCTACAAATGTGACGTCATAAATTGGCATGTTTGTATAACTTAATATTAAATATGCTCTGCAATTGTTTTACAATTGTTCCAGGTCAGCTATAGGCTCAGGGATCGGAGTGGTCTTGAGCGGTGAAATATTCAAGTTCATCGGTTTTGTGTCGCAGTACCCCGAGATCATAGTGTATCTCATCGCGTTTGGTTTTGTCGGCGCTCTGGGACAAGTGTTCATATTCTATATGGTAAGTTACATAATTAAGATTTATTTTATACTAGATATTGCCCGCAGCTGCGGTTGTATAAATGTAGGTCTCTAATTTAATTGAAAGGTACCCTATGTACATTTTCTGTTCCCCTGAAAACGTGTGAACTAACATAATGATGATTGCTCGAGTAGTTAAGGCGTCAAAGCGTAACAAAAAACTTACATTCGTATTTATACTGTTATAGTCAATGACGTAATATAAATAGACGAGTCATGCATGAACATCACGGCACTCGAAAACAACGTAAATACTATCGGTAGCGAGACATAAACGCACGAAGAAAGGGAAAGAAAATTAAATGTCATCTACGGAATTCCTGTTTTTAGAGAGATGAATATATTTCTTTAATTAGGTTGTCATTTTGTGGTGCATGCTCATTGGCCGAGCGCGAACGCTAACGACACGTGACTTACCTCAGGCAGGCACCAGCCGTCACAGCGAGGGGTAAGTCGCACCGGGCGGCGGCCATACTGGCGACCGCTGGGGTCGCACAAGTCGTTGGTCGTATCCGGCGATTGGGCCTCGAGGTGGCCCTGTCCAAGTCCGAGGCCGTTTGTTTCCACGGCCCTCGGAAACGGCCACCTCCAGGGGCCCATATTATGGTAGGAGGGGTCCGCATCGGCGTCGAGTCAACCCTAAAGTATTTAGGTCTCTTGCTCGACAGCCGATGGGACTTTATAGCCCATTTTCGTCGTTTGGCCCCCATTCTTCGGGGCGCTGCAGGCGCGCTCTCGCGCCTGCTGCCCAACCTTGGGGGGCCAAACACCTCCTGCCGGAGGCTCTACGAGGGGGTCGTGCGGTCCATGGCCCTATATGGGGCCCCAGTTTGGGCAGACAACCTGAGGGCCCGCAATATCCCGGCGCTTCGTGCACCACAGCGCGCCATGGCCGTCAGGTTGATTAGGGGATACCGCACGATCTCGTTCGAGGCTGCGAGCCTCCTCGCCGGATCGATGCCATGGGACCTGGAAGCGGCGCTCCTGGCGTCGCTCTATCGTTGGCGCCAGGAGGCGCTAGCTCGGGGCGAAGGACCGGATCCTCCCGCTATCAAGGCGGCGAGGTCCGAGCTCCGCCAGGTCCTTATGGCGAATTGGAAGGAGCGACTTGTGCACCCCAGTGCCGGGCACGCCACGATCGTGGCGGTAAGTCCCGTGTTTCAGGAGTGGCTGGAGAGGCGGCATGGCGCCCTCACCTTCCGGCTGACACAGGTTCTGACTGGCCACGGTTGTTTTGGCCAGTTCCTGTGTCGTATACGCCGGCAAGAGACGCCCGGTTGTCACCACTGCGGCGACTGCCGCGACGTTGTAGAGGACACGGCGCTGCACACTTTGGCGGTTTGCCCCGCCTGGGCATCGCAGCGCCGTGAGTTGACCGCGGCAGTCGGATCGGTTGCCCTCTCGCTCCCGGCCGTAGTTCAGTCTATGGTCCGGAGTGAGAGGTCGTGGAACGCCGTCGCCTCCTTTTGCGAGGAAGTGATTTCCATCAAGGAGGCGGCGGAGCGGGAGAGGGAGCGTTTAAACCCTCTCCCCAACCGCAGAGCCGGGCGCCGGAGGGCGCGCGATGACCTCCAGCCACCTTGAGGTTTGACCTGGGGGTGGCGGGCTTTGTGGGCCTGCCCGCCATCCGTTCAGCACCAGGTCCGAGAGGCGGCGTGCGTGTTCCCACGCGCGCCTCTGTGTCGAGTCCGTCTCCCCCTTAGGGGGGAGACATTGACGGAGTCCTTTGGGTAGGTCTCTTTGGGTAGTGGCCTGCCGTTTCATACGGCGGGCCGAAACCTCGGCGGGGTCGCGACCGCATGCGAAAGCGATTCGCGCGGCCCCGCCGATAGTGGTTTTGTCGAGGAACACCGTGGTAGGTTTAGTCGGTATTCCGGGAGGTACATTATTTCTTTTCCATCTTCTTTTACCCCGGCGAGTCCGACATAATCCCTCCGCCCGCCCCCGCGGAGGGATATGCGTCATTGCATTCCCCCACGTAAAAAAAAAAAAAAAAAAAAAAGGCAGGCACCAGCCGCCATTAGAAGGCATTGAAAAAATAAAATAATATCCATTTCTCAAGAGAAATGGATTTTAATATCAAGATACTTACGCATGAAATTATACTTTTTTATCTTTTTGCAGTATAATTTTTACATTTCCTATAAACATAGGACGGCATTTTTGTTGTTGTTGAGGAAATTATTCACTCAAGTTATTTTAATGTCACGTACGAGTGTACGCGGCACTGGTTGGTACGTGACTAAATGGACTTCTGGTATTCTGACCTTGCATTCATGTTGCCACTACAGAGCGCGGGCAACGTATCTATAGTTTATATATCACTGGTTATAGTAAGGAAGTATTGGTAAGGTAGATAAGAGAAGAGAAAACCAATCTGAAGCAGTATTTGAACCTGTGACTTCGTCAAACCGTGTCGTCGCTTTGCCAATAGGACCATTGTTACTAGGTATTGTTTTTGTATTTTGCACCTATGGTGATGTTAATCATTTTTCGTAGCAGTAAAAGTAGCAGCTCTGTTTTAAGATGGGTGTTTTGTCTCCGTATTTAGAAAGCACGGGAAACCTTTGGTCCTTTGCTTTTTATCTCTCACGTTGCGGCTCCCATAAGAATGCACTTGTATTTATGCACTATAATATTGTTACGGCTAGTGCTATATGACGGCACTGTGGGGAAGACTCGGCAGTCCCTTCTAATAATTTATTACAGCACTATCTATTGACATCTTGTGGAACTACGTATTGTCGGTGCGAGCAGTAGAGAGAGCGCTAGCACATTCTCGAATCATCGTGCTATTGCGTGCCGGGTATGGCTTTTCTGGAGGACTCCAGAAGCGCTTTACCCGCGTATAAATAGAGCGCACGCGCACCGCCGAGTCAGTTAACTATCGTAAGCGGTCAAGTTTTCATCGAAGCGAACGGAAGCGAAAATATTACGGAGTTTGAAGCAGTTACAGTGGAAAAGTGTAGTATAGTGTTTGTTGTGTATTAAAGTGTTTGTTGTGTATTAAAGTCAATTGTGTGCTAGAATAAAACGTGTTTTAGTCGGTAATATTGTTTTATATTCTTATCCGTCGAACCCAGCACGTAACAATATTATCTACGTATATTTGCTAGCCTCTGTCAAGATTGACCGCCGTAACCGAAATTCAATATTTTAATTCAGTGCATGGAACGTGGCTCACATACTTACCGGCTTTCTACAGAGCTGGCAAAACTTTGGTCCTGCCAGCATTAACATCTTAGACAGTAGGTACACAAACAATATAGAGTGGAAATAGTGTTATAACACCACCACAACATGCAGGTCGTAACCTGTAATTCTATTAGAAGAATAAAAAATTATATTTTGTTGACCGCTTTGTTTATTTTGAAATCAAACAACATAAAATATAGCAGTAGACCACTGGAATCATATCCAGCAATGTACCACCAGACTTGCGGTATTTTCAAAGTCATCAGTACAACAAGTAATTTATTTATTTTACCTATAATTAGATATGCACGTTTTGGCACCGTAAATCATAATATTTTATATTATGTCTAGTCTAAAACCAGAAGGTTTCATTGGTTATAGACCTTTGCCTTCAAGCAATCCTTTAACATCTTTAATGTATTGCTTGATTGTCCAAGACTAGCGTAGTTTTCTTAGGTTGTATGTATTGCGAGCATATACTCGTATGGTTCCGAATAAAATTTAATAGTCGCAAATAATGGAATTACACGTCACACTGACTTTCATCTGCCAAAATAGTCACCATACCGCGTAGAATCTTGTTTGATTGGATGCCGACCTTTACTCGCGTATTCTTAGTACTTACCTATATGTTGGTGTTTTGTAAAGTCCTGTCTCAATTTTTTTATCTGCTAATATATGTTAGTAGTTAGTGTCAATAATTCATTTTGTCTGCACGTATATTAAAAATTTTGCAAGAATCGATTTATCAATTACCTGAAACCCCAACTAAGGAATAAGTTTGGCTCTGTGACATTTCTTTCATAAGAAATTCTCAAGTAAGATAATTATGTGACGATTGAAAATCGGTCTAAAATGTGTTAACACCTCAGTATATTTCACGTAATATTAACGTAACGATCAGATAAATAGCTACAATTATTGCAGTTTATCATAGTTACCAAATCACATTGTCACTATAGTAATAATGTTATAAAAATCACGAGACTGAAGCATAGCATTGATTTGTTTATCTTATAACTATTGTCATATTTTTTTAGGATAGCAAAATTTCAATAATTTGGTTTTATAATATTCATTGTATTCTTATAATATTATATACTAAGAACTTATATTACGCAGATGTTAAGAAACATAACAAACACATAAGAGTTATTGTATGATACCTACACATTAGTATATACTATCAGCTTGACAAATAGCCGCCTGGTCAGTCTGATGTTAAGCAGTTTTCAGCAACCTACGGGTGCATACATTAGCAGTGATTCAAGAAACTCCTTGCCTACCCATGAAAAAGTCACGCTGTTTAGCTAGCGGACTGAGCACGATCATACAGGGTCTCTGCTAACAGCACGCCGTCTTTTTAATGAGCTTAACATTCCCAATCACCTTGGGAAGATAACAGAAGATTGTTTGAATGCGAAATTTTGAAAGCTGCTTAGTTTAAGCGAAATCTAGGATAAAGTTAGCATTCCGATGTGATTGTGCTCTACTTTGCTTATATTCTTCCTTACCTGTAAAAATTTACAATACTAAGATTATTAGGTTGACTTCGTTGTATTCCGTGCAGATCTCCTCCCTTGCTTAATTCCTAAGTACAGTCTTACTTAAGATCATGTGGTCTGCTAATTATAACACTAAAACAATCGGACGAGGGAAGCAGTGCCAGACGCGTGAATAATTAGTGGTCAGCCGTATTATTACAGAAATATATACAGGCTGATTTTGTTGTAGGAAAACCCTGACTATATATTTTTTTAATTAGAAATATCGATTTTTTCGTGAAATGGTTTCAGATAGTTTTACTAATTTAAAATAAATAACATAACAATACCTAACTGATGTGGTAAATAATAAGGGGCAATAAAAAGGACCGCCTGTTATTATTTACGACATTAATTATTGAAATGTCATTATATTTTAATAAGCAAAAAATTAAAATTGCCTCGGGTGGTTAACATATGACTATCTGACACCATTTCATGAAAAAAACGATACATTAGTTTTGAAAAAAAATAATTCTAATTAAAATAAAAATATGGTGAGGGTTCGTTGTCGGCCTGGATAGCGACGTGGTTAATGTTGGTTACATTAACCACTGCCACACCTGAGGTCGCTTGTAGAGGACACGGCGCTGCACACTTTGGCGGTTTGCCCCGCCTGGGCATCGCAGCGCCGTGAATTGATCGCGGCAGTCGGATCGGTTGCCCTCTCGCTCCCGGCCGTAGTTCAGTCTATGGTCCGGAGTGAGAGGTCGTGGAACGCCGTCGCCTCCTTCTGCGAGGAAGTAATTTCCATAAAGGAGGCGGCGGAGCGGGAGAAGGAGCGTTTAAACCCTCTCCCCAACCGCAGAGCCGGGCGCCGAAGGGCGCGCGATGACCTCCAGCCACCCTGAGGTTTGACCTGGGGGTGGCGGGCTTTGTGGGCCTGCCCGCCATCCGTTCAGCACCAGGTCCGAGAGGCGGCGTGCGTGTTCCCACGCGCGCCTCTGTGTCGAGTCCGTCTCCCCTCTAGGGGAGACAGTAGGGTTTAATGTGAAGAAGTGCCTATTTTGGGTAGGTCTTTTGTGTAGTGGCCTGCCGTTTCATACGGCGGGCCGAAACCTCGGCGGGGTCGCGACCGCATGCGAAAGCGATTCGCGCGGCCCCGTCGATAGTGGTTTTGTCGAGGAACACCGTGGTAGATTTAGTCGGTATTCCGGGAGGTACATTATTTCTTTTCCATCTTTCGTTTACCCCGGCGAGTCCGACATAATCCCTCCGCGGGGGCGGGCGATATGCGTCATTGCATTCCAGGACGTAAAAAAAAAAAAAAAAACGCCTGAAGTCGCGCGTTCTATTCCCGCACAAGTTAAACATTTGTGTGCATTAACATGGATGTTTGTCTTGGTCTGGGTGTTTCTATGTATAATATGTATGTATTTACAAAAAACAAACGTATGTATGTATGTTTATCCATTGTCTAGTACCCATAGTACAAGCTCTGCTTAGTTTGGGCTAGATGGTGATGTTGTATGTAGGTATGTGGTAGAATATTATTATTATTATTCTATACCATCAGTAGAATGCGTGGTTAAAAGGAATTACACGATTTCAAAATCACCCTGTACAGTAGGTATGTACGACCCTGCAGTCGAATATTATCTATTGGTTGTTTATTTATCATTATTTCGACTTACATTCGATTAGTTTCTACCCGCAGCTTAGACCGCGTCAAACACACACAAACGCATACGAATAAAATAAGAAAATGTCAAATGTGTACAATTACGTCCAACTATATGCCCAGTTTTATCCCAATCTGTTTAACATGCGTAATAATTAGTCGTGCCCAGAGAATGATAAACAATCAATAAAACCGAATGTTTAATATCATCTAGTATGACTAATGAGAATGTAGAACAATTAATAAACTAGCTAAAATTGAAAACATTCTACCTAGTGCAAAAAGCCTGGTACATACAACATATGTAAGTTAAGTGACAACGCGATATTTGTTTGACACACAGATATGTGTACTGAGAATCGCTGAAAATTGAATGATTACCAACAAGCTTTCTGCGTCGTATAACCAGTGTAATTTGTCCAACTTGAAGATTCTTGTGTAGTGTGTCTTAAAATGAACCAACACAATACAATCAGTACTGTTCTAATACTGTTACATCTTCTACTCTGTTACTATAAACCTTTTAATATAATAATAATAATAATAATCGATGTCACCATTCCGCATGACGGCAATCTCGCGAAAGCTGAAAAAGATAAGCAAATTAAATTTCTCGATTTGGCTCGCGAGGTTGTCGACATGTGAGATGTTGATTCGGCAATCATTGTGCCGATAGTCATATCTGTCAATGGTCTAATAGCCAAGAGCCTCGATCACCATCTAAAGAGGCTCGCGTTGGGTGCTTGGATCAAGGGTTTGATGCAGAAGGCAGTGCTTTTAGATACAGCACGCATTGTGAGGAGGTTCCTATCTCTGGAATCCTAACCACCGGCAGCTTGGACCATGTTCCCGATGCCGGTGGGGTACCATATATTTTATATTTTTAAATGTATTTTTATAGATATATGTATATTTAAAAATGAAAAATATATTGAAAATATTTAAATAAAGAGAATAATAATAATAAAGTTTATTTGCAACCAAACATGTATCATACATTACACATCATAATGTGGTACTGTTCCCTGGACTAAGTAACAACCTGAATTCCACGGAACAGTGCCTTCTATCTATATATATATCTTAGTTCTAAGTTTAACATTTGTGTTATTTATAGAAAATAAATTTATATACATAGGTAGGCATAGAACTAAATGTATGAACCTCTGATTCCTAAACTAGGTAAGACCTGATCTTAGGAATCAGTAGCTTCTACCGTACATTGTGGCTAAGATACAGTAAACAATTAATTTCATTTGAATATAAGAAAAAAAAACAAAAATAATAATTAATGAGCGTACATAAAAAAAGAGAAATAGAATCACAAAATAAAGAATTAAATAGAAAAATAGAAAATATGGACATTACACTTTTTGTTTCCTTCTTTAGTGCAATGTGTATGTATGTGATGTATCAGCGTATGTATGTATGTGAAGTGTCTTTTTTATCACTTCAAACTTATTTAATTTAAGTAAAGATAGATATAGAGTTTATTTATAAGATTGTATAATTTGCAACCTAGGTAGTAGTATTGATGTTGTGCTATTGTAGTACGACATTTAATTGGAGGTATTACTGGCATACCTCTACGTTTTGCAGCGTTTTGCTGGGTGCACGGGATGGTTATATGCCTACGAACAGTAATGCGGAGGAAGAATAACTGACGGACAGTTATTAACATTTTACATTCCCGATAAAGGGTCGTTGTTGGAAATCGACGTGGCTTAAAAGTCATTACTTTTAAGACCGCTCTTTGAGCCCTCTCAAGGTTTAAGAAAAGTGTCTTATAGGTTCCACCCCATACTGCTATACAGTAAGACATCACCGATTGGCATAAGCTAGTGTAAACCAAACGTAGTGTATAACTGTCCGCCGAGTGCCTTAGATTTAAAACAATATATATATCAGTCTTCTGATTCTTGTTATAAGGTTTTCAATATGTATGTGCCAGTCAAGTTTTTCATCAATATAAACGCCAAGATATTTTATATGTGAAACCATATTTATAGCCGGGCAGGAGCAGTAGCTATTTGACCGAAGACACCGATGTCCTACAATGATGGCAGATTCGGCTGGAGGTTTATTGGTTTTTGAGAAAGCAATACGAATAAATTTAGTTTTGACCAAATTAACCTTCAGGAGATTCGCTGATAGCCAACTCATGACTGTGCCTATAGATAATTCGGCGTGATATTTTACTTGTTGCCAATCCTCGCCGTATGCCACAATTGCAGTATCATCCGCGTATGTGTAAATATTACAATTTGGTATAGAGAGTTTGCATAGTTCATTAAGGTATATTATGAAGAGTGTGGGACCGAAGACACTCCCCTGCGGTACGCCGAAAGAGATGGTATCCTCGTCACTAATTAGCGAATTGATTTTGACACACTGAGTTCGTTGTGATAAATAGTCCTTGAAGATATTATGAGTGACGTCACGTATACCAATTTTTTCTAGTTTAGATAAGAGGATGGGTACAGAAACCGTGTCGAAAGCCCTTGAAAGGTCTAGAAAGATACCGTAACACTTAATTTTTTTGTCTTTTTTTTTATATAACGTTTTCTGTGAGATCCGCCACTGCATCTTCGGTAGAGACACCTTTAGAGAAACCGTACTGGTTTCTGGCAATAATATTAAATTTCTGCAAGTAATTGGTTAAGGAATTATTCAGAATTCCTTCCAAGATTTTAGAAAGAGTAGTTAATACCGAAATTGGCCGATAATTTTCGACACGGTTCCTGTCACCACCCTTATATATGGGATGTACAAGTGCTTTTTTAAAGGCTTTTGGGAATACGCCTTTGTTAAGTGAGAGATTACAGATATGAGTTATAGGTGGTATAAGTACATCTTTTGATTGCTTAACTATCCTAGAAGAAATGTCATCCTATCCTGTCGCACAGTCGCAGTCGGAGCGGAGTCTCAAGATTATGTTTTCGACTTGTCCTTCGTCCACTGGAAGAATAACCATGGAACTTTTTTATGAAAAGTTAGTGCTGGACTTAGGCTTTGGATGATAGGTAGTAGTTAAGGTTATGCTTTCTGCTAAATTTCTCCCAACATTAACGAAGTATTGGTTTACTTTATTTATTGAAGATTTTTCATCAGAGCTGATTTAAGATAAGAAATCAACTAAATAAGATCATCTTAGTTAGCAGTATGCTTACTCTTACTTACTGATCAGCTATCTCCGGTTTTCTTATCAACTTATTTTACCTGTAGGTACTTTAGATTTAGGCTTTACTACATCAGTACCCTCATTCAGAATAATTGTAATGTCCATTGTTATACATTGTAGAGTACGTACGACGCGGACGCCCGCGTGTGTGACGCGCATGATAAAACGTTTGCGGAATAAATCAACATGCAATTTTCTCGACTATCTCTTTTTATTCTTTTTTTACATCTCTCGCACTAGGAATAATTCCTGTGACCTCGCGACACAGGAATTAATTTCATTAGGACTTTACACACAGTCAAACAAGAAAGAACGAAGAACACCCAGACTCGGAAAAACCATGATCACCAACCAACTGTATCACACAATTTTTTTATCCCGTGTGGGATTCGTACCTACAACACTCGACGCAGTGGCAGCGGCGAAGCGACCACTTAATACACTACTCTATCCGTGCCGTCAACGGACTCGCTGTTTGACTGCACATGCGTTTCCCCGCTCCCTATAAATACTCACAAATACATTACCTGATTATTATTGTTTCGTTCCAGGTGGCAGATTTCGGTCCACTCCCGTGCTCAGTGGTGACGACAACAAGAAAGTTCTTCACAGTGCTCACATCCGTCATTATATTCGGCAATGTGCTTCTACCGAGACAGTGGATGGGCGCCATTCTGGTCTTCTCAGGTATAACTTGTTTTAGCATTGACCATTACTGTACTGGTGCTGAAATGTAATGATAAAACTAATGCATAAAACTATTAAAGCTTTATAAAATTCGCGAGCCACGGCCAGTTACTTGTGAGGGTATTTTTAAGTTACAATACGTTTGTAGTATTGGGCGAATTTTAAATATTAGTACATAAGTAGGTACTGCCAGGCCAACCGGGCTGTGCACGCAGGCGTAGGCGCACATAAATGAGCGACGCGTGTTTGTGATATACAACAAATGTTATATTATCAATTTATTTATGATAAAATTAGTAGTTTCTTAACAAAATAGTACATTATTTCTGAAAGTATAATTATACAATGTTGCCAAACTATTAATAGGCTAAAATTTACAATTATGTGGCATTTTCGATCTGTTCACAAAAGGACAGTTTCTGAAAAAGATACGAATAGATTCGCTTAAAGACATATTCTCTATAAAGTTTAAAAAACTATAAACCGACTACGTAAAAAAAGCGGTCTAAAAAGGACGAATTTATATAGCTTATGTCATCCGAGCCATTATTACGAATCTATTGACACCTCATTCAGTAAAATCGGTTTAGTAGTTTAGGCGCTACGGTGGAACATACAAACATATACCCAGACTGCCAAAATCATTACCTTTCCTTTTGGCTTCGCCGTAGTCGGGAAAAAGAAAAAGAAGACAAATGGTACGGTATGAAGTATTGTAGTAATTGTACACACCATAGACTTCGCTTAAATACCAGATTAATAAGTCATGCTTATATAAATAAATACAGTCAGGGTTGTTTATATGCTTTCTTACTATTGGGCACAGACTTCTTTTCAGTATATAATGGTTAGCCCAAATCCCCCGCGCAACGTGGGTCGTCCCTATAGAAGATGTTTGGCATAGGATACAAAAAATGCTTAAATTGGATACAACTAAAACTATAGTGTAGGAATATATAAAAAAAAAATTGTATGTCATGCAATGTATAAATATGAATATCTATATTCAGACTGAATTTAATTATGGAAATGTTGTTATTTTGAGTAATGTTGACGAATGGTGTCAGAAACAGTTTTGAAATGTATGGGTTCTCTTGCCTGTATACTGAGTTTATTTATGTAGCAAATTTATTTGTTTGTGGCAGAAATAAAACAGTTGACAGTTTATTTGTGACAGTTACAAGATAGCACCCCCAGGCAAGTAGAATGCGAGTAATGCAATGACTACACACTAAATCCAAAATACACGATCAAAAAATGTTCACTAACTAAACAGTTCACAGCATATGGCTATTTTATAAATTGGAGAGACCACAATATACCAGTAAGATAGCCTAACTGGGTTATCAAGAAATTTGTACTATGAGAGGTGTTCCCATTCTAAGAAGAGATTAGCCCAGCTATTCTCATTAACAAGGCTTTCTATAATTATCTACACGGGTAATGTGTTAATCTAGTATCCAATCGTAGATGTTGTAGGCTTAAAATTTAAAATATAGTGTGTTTTGCACCGTTTCTGTATATCTGGGTTGTTGTAGCTGATGCACATATTTTCACATCAACTGATGCTGAATGTAATTATTTTCTAAAAAGACAGAAAACTTATTACAAATGTTTTTCCTAAAGATTTTTTATCTTTTTGTAACTCTTACACAGTAAAATAATCGAATGTTTTATTTATAAGTACTACTAAATAGTTAGTTGACTACAGCCTACTTATTAATAATTTAGTACCTTAGGCATAAGCCAATACCAATAATACTAATGATAGGTAGTAGGTCTGTCATTTATATTTTTAGTATTGACGGTTTATCAACGGTATTTTAGTACCTAATACAATAGTAACTGTGCTGAATCTTAGGCGTCAATTGTTTCGAAATTAATTGTATATTATCCCAGCACTGATGAATAATAAACCGGTTCTTTAGAAACTATGTTCGGAGTGGGTGTCAGAAATGTGTAATCAATTTTGTTGTACTAGCGCGCAGTAATTATGTTGTATTATAACGTCATACGTTATAATATACATATGTATATATATATAAAAACATTTCCCATTGGAGAACTGTGTTTTCACTATCACAATAGCCGCGTTTAACCCCACGTTTGGTAAAACTCGTAAACGAACACAAACACCTGGGCGGTCATGCCATAACTCGAACTCCAGCATAATTAATCAGCATCTCTCAATGCGTATGCTGATATTGATGTTCTGCTGATACTGACATTCATCTTCAGAACTATTTATCTGTCTACCTATCAAACTAACCCACTGTAAATGATCAGTTGTATAGCTTAAAACGAAGATGTTGACGAGTTTATATTTATGATAATGGTGTATGCAACTGTGCCATTTCTGATCCGTCGAGAATCTGTCATTTTAAAAAGCAGAGCTTTTAAGAAGCTGCTCTTAGCGAATAAACCCATAATTTAATAGAAAACATAAGTAGATACTTGCTAAAAAGGAATGCATATTGTTACATTGTTAGCTATAATTAGCTTAACCTTTTGAACGCCAACGTCGGCTATACTCGACAGGCGCAAGCGTGCCCTGTGCGCCAACGTCGTCTATACTCGACAAAAAACAGGGCACAAAAATATACAAAATAAACATATTAAATCATTACTTTTCTGTATTTTATTGATCTAACTTAGAAATTGAATCCCCAATTATTACTTAATTGTACACAGCAAACAAAATTTGCATATTAGTTATTCAAATATTTGATAATAAAAACAATATATTAATATATCGATTTTCGGGCTTGGCGTACAGGACATGGAGCTGGCGTTATGACGTGGCGTTCAAAAGGTTAATATTGGCTAGTGGCTAGTTTGTATGTATAATCATAAAATAATTATTGCAGAATCCGCTTCTTTTTTCTCCATGATATAAGTAGTTATCGTATATTAAATCAATTAATATCTAGTAGTATCAATTTGTTTAGATTTAGCCATAGTCTAGTGATAACAGTAGGTTTCTTAATAGGCAAATTGGGTATGTCTTATTTGCCCTGCTTATCCCAATGATAATACAGATTGACAATAATAAAAATATAATTCTGTGAAAAGATTCCAAATATTGTTTAGTTTGTTCCGTTTGTGGCAACCCATGAGGAGTAAACAAAATAATTAAAATATGATAATTTTAATAATAATAATGATTATTATATTTGTATATTTTTATAGTACAAAGTTAAATGTTATAAATCTGTTGTAGTTATTGCGTATGCATATCGGTTAATCGTATATTTGCAGAAGTTTCAAAGTAGCATGTTTGTAGAAGTTTGATACAGACATATGTATTTACTAAAAAATATAATTAATTAGATCTGTTTATTGAAGCAGTAACTTAATATAGTAAAGGTAAATACATATATAATGTATGATAAAACCTCTCGAAGTCTTTGAAATTCTTAATTTTTACTAATGTTTTATTTAAACCATAGGTATATTGGTACCTATACATTCTATGAGTACACAAAATTGATATAAATACTTTTGACTAAGGGCCGAGTTTTCAATGCTCAGATAAACAGACAGATAGTTTTTATTCAATGAATAGCGAAACTTTGAATTTTACAATAGTCGGATAGGCTTTATTCGGCTAATAACTCGCTTACCTGAGGAACAAAGTTATCGGCCCATTCGACGGGCAGATAACGGCTTATTCGACCGTTTATTTGACGTAGACGTTTCGTTTAGAGGTTACTTCTCCCGTGTTATTTTAATATAAATATTCAAAAATGGATAATTTCGTCGATATTGACGACCTTGCAATCGCAGAGGAGGCCGTTTTTTATGAATATATAAATCCATCTGTAAGGGAAGCTAGAATTGTTAGATCGAGAGCCGATCACTATAATATGTGGGATTCAATAGAGTTCCATCGGTGATTTCGACTTACTAAAGAATCAGTGCAATATTTGCTTGCCTTGATTGATGATAAAATAAAATGCAAGAAGGAAAGGTAAGTTAACTATACCTACCTACTAAATTAAGACCTACAATGGTATCTTTCTTAACCTTACTACAAAATTGTTTAAACTACACACTTTACTATAAAATACACTTGCATTTCTTTTAGAAACCAGTGTATCCCGCCCATGCTACAACTTTTAATTACCTTAAGATTTTTCGCCACTGGAAGCTTTTATATAACAGTTGGTGATTTTGGTGGCATTCATAATTCAACAATATGTCGTATAATAAAAAAATACTACTTATGCTATTGCATCTTTGAGGCCTACATTCATAAAAATACCTAGAAGCCAAGACCAAATACAAAGTCATCAGGAAGAGTTTTATAAAATAGCTAGATTTCCTAGAGTGATATCTGCTATAGATTGCCCACATATTCGCATTCAGTCACCCGGTGGAAACACAGCTGAAGAATACCGGAATAGAAAAGGGATTTTCTCATTGAATGTTCAAGCAATGTGTTCAGCATAATTAATCTTTCAAGACATTGTTGCACGTTGGCCTGCCTCCACCCATGATTGACCAGTATTTGCAAATTCATCTGCAAAATACCATTTACAAACGGATGTTTTGGGTAATGCAATTATACTTGGAGATAGTGGATATGAACCTAGCAATTATTTATTAACTCCATTTCAAGAAACTAATTCAAGAGCACAAATTTTATACAATGAATCACAAATAAGAACAAGAAATGTAATAGAGAGATGTTTTGGTGTATGGAAGAGAAGATTCCCAGTTTTGAGTATTGGTTTAAGGTGTAAACTGCCACTTACTCAAAACGTTGTTGTAGCTTGTGCTGTACTTCACAACTTGGCAATATTGAAAAAGGAAGGTGAACCACCAGTAGATCCAGATATACAATCACCATCACAATCAGATTTTCTCAGCCTATAGTTGAGCCCATTGTTGATAGAAGGCACATAGCCAGAGATTATATGGTAGAATATTTTAATTGTTTAGATTCAGAATAATTTAACTTAAAACAACAGTCTATTCATAACAAAATAAATTAATGCAACTGAAACAAGTCTTTGTATATCATTTTCAAAAAAAATATGGAATTCTCAATTAACTTATAATTCTAGCTCTTTGTTATTAACATTTTATTTGAGAAATTCTCAAATATAGGATAAACACAATATTATTATACAATATTTTATAATAGCAGTATGTTATAATAAAACAAATAAGACTGGTAATATGTAGTTCAAATGTTTATTATTAAAATACTGTTGTCTTTGGCATAATAAATTTGTCACTTTATAATTAGAAGCTATACCATCTTTGGGCAATTATCATCACGTTTTAACACAAATTAACTTCTATACAATTTAATCACTACTGTGCATTAATATTAACTATAACTATATCATGCCATTTACAACAGGTGCTCGACGGATTTTATCTATAAGCAATTCATGACGTTCTTGCTTCCTTTTCTCCGTTTGCATGATGTAACATCTTCAGTTTGTGTTCTTCTTCCACAAACTGATGCTCTTTTTTAGTACAATCCATTTGAAACTCAACCAGTTTCAATCGAGCTGAGCTAAGTTGGCCTAATTTTGCCGTAACGGCCTTTAGTGACTGTGTCTGCTCTTAAGACATTTGACACCCTTGATTTTAGTGTCTTTGGATGCCATCTGTCCCATTTGTTTTCTGAAAGCATAAAATATATACATGTATGTATTATAAATATTTGATGTATGGCATTCATAATTCTACAATCCAAGAAAATAATTATTATGTAGAGTATACATAATAATTAAGTACATTACACATGTAATAATAAAGTACATGATTTATCTCATGTAAATAGCAACAAAATGTAAAAATGCCAACCCATTAATTATAAATACTATAGATACAGAGGTATATGACAGTTGGATACAAAGAGATAGTAATCTACCATGGGTGGTAACCCTTGGTGCTCTACCTCCCTAAGATTGCTGGCTTGATTAACAAATAATTTAACATCTAACATAATTACAGTAACTACTAAGTGATTGTAATAATATTGCAGCAGATACCTTTTTGAGATTCTTCTTCTTCTTCATTTATTTCAATGATTATTGACTCATCCATATCTATAATACATCAATGGTCAAATTAAATTACAATAGATAATTAATAAGTAAATTCTTTAATTTTCTTATAGAGTGAGAACGAAATAATTTGTAAATTTATGTCTAGCATGATTTATACCTGGTAATTTAATAATATCTTGGTCAGTTTTCTCGATGGTGTTCTGGTTTTCTATCTTGTCAGTTAGGTACATTAGTTGTATTCACAAACATAAAATTCTCGTTCAATACAAGCTCTAAAAATAAAATAAGCATGTTAGTTTTTAAAACATTAACAAGACATTGAAATCATATGTTTATTATCTCATTTCTTAAACAGTACTTACGTGATATGGCATCACTATTGTGACGAGCATCAAGCCCTTTTATATTGGAACAAATGCTCAACAACTTGTCTTCAACATCATTTAATCCAGGGGCAGTGGAAGGCCCTCCTCCAGTTTTATACATCTCTTCTCTTTGTATAGACGATTTCTTCCTTCATATTTTTGTTTCCTTCATATTTAGTTTCAATGTTTTCCGGGATCGAGTATTTGCTGTGACTCCACATGAGTTAAAGGCACTTTCTATTTTTATCCATGCGGATTCCTTATCCTTGTTTGTTAATGCATCAGTATTTTTATTTTCTATAATAAATTTGTACTTCTCTACCAAATTCACTAGTAATTGAACCTCGTTTTAATTAAAATTTGATGACGGCTCTCTTTTTTTGGATTTCATTGCAACAAAAATTAAATAACAAATATAAGAACGGTACAAAAACGTATGTACTTCGTGCACTAGAAATTTACAAAATTCAATAATACCACGGTCAAATAACACACAGACGCGGGAATACGACCATGGTGTTAAAACTTAGAAGAAAACAGTTGAATTATAACGTAATCAAATTACATAGGTTACCATGGCTTTCTATAAGATAACTAACTACTAAGTGATATTCAATTAGTTGTATTGTACTTATCAAAGTTGCGAAAACCGCTAGATGACAGGGAAATCAGTTTCTGAAAATTTCACTTTATTACCAATTTTTTAATTATTGAAAAATTTTTAGCTTTTAATACATAAAACTACAATAATTTTGTTTTTAAAAAGGAAGTTCTAAAGTTATCGCTTACCATATTTGATTAATGTTATTTATTTTCGAACGATTCGGACCTGTCACATAGATAAAGCTGTTGTCAAATTTGACATTTTATATTTATCATTCCGTTATTCTCTCTTGAATAATAGACTCAAGAGCTTGTTTTATTTTTTACAATTCCATACTTGCCCTGATCTTGGTTTTCATTTTTAAGTTAATGTACAGGCTAGCGAATTTTATAGTTAAGTATACACATTCTTAACTATAAACTTCGCTAGTCTGAAAATTCACATAATTAATCACTACATCATTATAATAGATATATTATATACCCACGCATACGACATATGTATTTGAAAAAGTTGCTTGAACCGAACGCCAGGTAGCGCTAGTATCGCCAATGCATTGAGTGACGTCTCTATCTTCCTTTCTTAGTATATAGTGTCTTATCTATGCTTTAAACAAATGTACTCTGTGAATACGACGAGTGACAGCAATGACACTCGTTTGACAGAATGAAATATTCTGTCCTTTTCTAACGTTCGAGTATCCGATATATTTTTTCACTTCTCTGAAGTTACGTGACGCTTAGGTTTAGGGTACACTTATTCGATCGAATAGCTAGGTACCCAGGCAATAAATTACTATTGAAAAATCCAGAACCCTTTAACAGAGTAATAAACAGTCGAATAAAGATATTCGTGGTGCAGTTATCCGTCTGTTTATCAGGTGATTGAAAAATCGGCCCTAAGGGAAGTAGGATTACCCGAACAGTAGCACGAATACTTACATAGAAGTACTGTTTTACCAAATATGGTTAAAACAATTATAGATTGATTAACTATAAAAAAGTAAATATTTGACTGAATTGATCAGTAGTATTTTTTACAGCAATATTCTGTAAGTACATTTATACTCATCAGGACTGAAAATCAAATATATTTTCAAATATTTATAACCGTTTTTTCTTTTACAGGTTTATTCCTAGACATGTTCTACAGCAAAGGCAAGAGCCCTCAAAAGCGTATGGCGGAAAAATGATGGCTATAGACTAAATAGAGACTAGTAAATAATTATAACAGCACAGTTCTTATTATTATATGATATTTTACACAAATTTTATGTGTTACCGTTTATAGTTATCAAGTGGTAAAGTTAATTACATACGTAAGGTTAAAAACAAATTGTTTCTTAAGGTAAGTGCACAAAATATTAACGAGAAACAAATAAAATAATATTTTAGTCCTAACTAAGCTACGAATGGTATCTATTTGCATAAAATACTGAAACCAACGCAAAACGATGCTAAGCTGAGGCTTACTGTGAATATAAATAACGTACAAATTATTGCTTATTTTTATAAATCACACCATCAGCTTTTGTATTTTAAATGTAAAGCATAAATTCACATCAAATTTTAAATGCGTACGATCTTATTTGCTCAGATTTTTAGCTGAACATGTTAACGGCGCCATTGCTACTTACCTCAGACCTCATTATATTCAGAATATATTTATTATATCCAGCACAACATTTAAATACTACATTACTTTAGGTGTTCATTAGAACGCCCATGAAGTTTAATCTGTGAATATACAAAATATTTTGCACTATTGTTTGTACAATCATCTGGTGTAATGTTTAATAGTACCTATATTAGGACTGGTTAGCGAATTAGTTAGTGATAACATGCAATACACATAAAATAAAATGTTAATAACAGAAAATACTTACCATTCTTTAAGTAGTCTCGACAGAAACACGACATAAGGTTGCTTGCCTGCGGTCTTTTGTAGTACAAAATTATTTGGCAATTTCACTGTGCCTTAAGTGCTAAATTATCGTTGTAATATTATATTATTCAAAAACAGTATTTTGGAACTAATAAGTACTAAGAATATTCTCTTCTTATTTTAATATATTTGCAATAACATTCCAGTGTTTTCTTAGCTGCTGAGAAGATTATTCTTCATCGCCTGAGATATGTGACATATTAAGTTCAAGTCTTACTCGTTCATACTCATCACTTCAGTCTAACTCGTTTTCCTCTTTTTAGAGAATATACACAAAAACTTAAAATCTTACCCACCAAAGCTAACTGGAGCTAAACTGTGATGAATTAAATCGGGTATCTCATTATTATTTGCCAGGCGATTGCTCTCCGCTGTACTGAAAGGGTAATTTTATCTAGACAATCCAGCGAGATTCATTCATTTTTATCTTAAAATTTTATATATATTTACAAAATTCAAAATGCTAACTACTAGGATAGTATTTGGATTGATAAAAATAATACAAACATAAGAACTGAGCTGTTTAATAATAAACCATTCATTCCTTTGTATGGTGTAGTTTTTATATGGCAAAAATATTAAGCAAATTATTATAAAATTAACAATTGATTAATTGATTATTATTAGTTATTTATAATATTTATTTATTGGTTAGCTATTTAGATCAATAAATTATTTATTATACAATTATTTTAATTGTTCTTTTCTGCAGCCTTTCGCTACTTACCTTAACATTAGTAATGTAAATTTACCATAGAGGGTATTTAGATTTGTAAGGAATTTTAATAGTGTTTTATATTTTAATGCCTGTTTAGCACAAAAAAGTAAGCATTAAATGTATTGCACGTAATTGTAATTATTACTTTATCCGTGTATAAAATTTTACTAACTTCAACACCCAGCTCCGCTCATATTATTAAAATATAGGCTATGTTGTTCACGGGTTGTCTAGCTATCCATTAATAAAAATCTATTCGAGTTTGTCCGATATTTATCTCGTATAATCGTAAATATTTTATACATGGTTATAGTTAGATGCAAATATTTTTCTATTGTCTGTTTTTGGGTATGTTAAATAAAAAGTCGTCATGACATGTAGAATTGCTGGTATATAGTAAAATCTAAATACTTGGATTATATGATTTGAGTACTTTATTGCTAAGCCTCTCTCAAAAGCATGTTTATCAAAAAAGCATCGAAAAACACAAATATGCAAAATATGTGTTCAACACTTCAGCACACATATAATTATATTTACGCCGTTTAACATGAAAAGCTCAAATTTCAATTAAATTACTCATTCATGATTGATAGCTTGATGACTAAATATTCATCAATTGATTGGCCATTAATATGCTGTATACCTGTTCATTAGATAATAATTAACACGCATTTTCGTGTAATTATTACTTACAAGCAATTATTTATTGATTATAATCGGTGGAATGTTAAAAACAGCACAGTGGATGTCGGTAATATCATCGGTAGAGATGTAAAACACTTTTTATAACACACACTTTTGCCTATGTTTGCTTTCGTATTAATTCATACTATGCAATCTTATAACAATATATACCGACAATAATTACCAAAAACATATATGCTACCATTAGACCGCTCTAATGGTAGCATAAATGTTTTTGGTAATTATTCATAGAGAGCTGAAAGTCATGTCATTTAACCCCTTTAGGTATTGTACAGCTTAGCTATACAGCGATTGTAAGGTGCTTTCCGTAAGACGGCTCTTTGTGCTTGAAACAGTGTGCAGAAAGCATACAACTATAAAATATACATGTAATGCTACGAGTACACGCCGTTTTCGTATAAAGTATGTCCGTCTCAGTGCTTATAGGCCATCTCTTTAATCTATCTATAGATCTCTCAGACCCAAATGTCGCAAGATCACATCTGAATGGCTTTAGGGCAAAAACTATGAAGAGACTGAAAATATCTAAACTGTCAGGCACGCACAAACATCACAAAGCATACATACATACATACTCACACGCACACACATACGTGCACCCACCATCAAACACATACACATACACCCTAATCATTTTCTATTTCTATTTTGTATATTGCAACAATTATAAAGGATCATAATGTTATTAAATGAGAGGGGCCTGGTACCCATGACACAAGTTAAATCTTACTTTGGGTACCAGTGTTCGAACAATTATTGTGTTCACCTTATATTGTGTTAACTTTGTTTAAAGTGTATACTTTTTCTGGGCTATAAAATTTATTATTAATAGGATAATAGTAGAACATGACAAAATAATTATGTATATTATATACCTAAAGATTTCAAAAATAAAAGTTTCCTGTCATGTTAATTATGTATTTTACAGATTTTTACTTTAGTAATACATGTTTATAATTTAGTATTTTATATATATTTATCATTAACTGAAATTGTTCGGCACTATATGTAATACTTATACTATTTTTGTGTTATTTTTCTAATATTAATTACACATTGTAAGAAAATCATTCCAAACTTTATTAAGAGGTATCGTTTTTAAGTCTTCCAATCATAGCAAATGTAATTATTAATGTACCATAAACCAAATTTTAAATAATACCAATTGAAAGTACTAGCTAATGAATAGAATATCCATGAATATCCTCCTCAGAGTGTACTTAGATTGATTGGACTGCCATCCTTGAAGTTCTGGTTTGGAGGTCCGGGGTTGTGAGGTATAGATGTTTGATTCACTATTTAGATAGTTTGTAAGTTTTGTCTGATAAGGTACTCTATAAAAGTCTAAGTCCAGACATTTCACTCAGTCGGTCCTGAATCCCAGTGCATTGATCCAGATATTAATTGCCTGTACTAGGAATAATCCGTGTATCTCGGGGCCTTACAAGCTGTAAAACAACATATTATACAAAGGACATCCAGACTCGGAGCAACTATTATATTTAATATTTTTTTAGAATAATTTCTTTTCTCGTGTACTCATCAAACACAGGTATAAAATTGTAATAAAAAGATATGTAGGCCTTGATTTTTAATAACACATTCTAAAACGATCTACAGGTAGGAATGCTAGATGTATAATCTCACAGATTGTATAGATAAATGTTTTTAGATGATTGCTATTTGTACACATATTTTAGACATCTTATTCATCTAAGCATTAAATATTTAGCAACGCAAGACCCATAGTCTAATATTGTATTATAGAAAGCATAGATATTATAAAAAATTGGTCCTAATGAAACTACGGCTGTATTCAAATTTATATAAAATATTATATTAGATACAGGGTTTTTACTTAGCTCAATTATTCATCATTATTGAGGTATTGGCTCGAAACTGTATTTATAAAAGTGTTGTTTAGCATATCACGTATGTGTGTGATGTGTCGCACTATTGTATTATATAAAGATATTTTAGCACAAAGCACGGTATTCCCTACATCTCTAGTAACGAAGTTCCGTTTGTTATATACTACACAATCCAAGTTGCAATGATAATTAATTACATGAGCTATACAAATTACAAATGTTGTCGAACTAAAGATGCGTGCGTTTGGTGCTCTCTCTCTGTGGTATTCAGCCACAGAAAGACTGTCTTCATGTGTCGGTTTCTTATACTATTTTGCCTAAGACATGTAATATACTAGCTAACTGAAGGGTGTGAACATTTGTCGTATGTGTAAATTACATTTTAAAGGTAGACTTCAAATCTATACAGTTAACTATAGTTTGACTATTTAGGACTGTTTTAATAGTCTGGGCCAGTCATAAATGTGTTTAAATGAATACACATGGGCGGTCCCAGCCAATCGTCTAGGTAGGACAGCAGAGGCACACCAAAGAAGATGTACCGGGATTGCTTTAGAAACGGGCCGATTTAATTAAGGGTTTTGAGTGTTTGAGGGGGAAGGGGGGAAGCCTTCTGAATTCCCCCCAATAACCCCCTTTGCGCGCAAATGTTTAGTTTCCGAGAAAATAATATTTTAAATTGTTCATACTTAACCTCAAAATTGTGACATTTTATATTAGTGTCTTGCATAAAATCAGTTGTTTTGGTAGCAACTTACAACTGGGACGTCTGCGGCGCTGTGGGAAGTGCAGCCTCTTCGCCATTGCGTAACAAAGTGCAAGCATCCGCACTCGCCTACGCAGCATCGGCTTGCTGGTCGCCTTCGGCGACCAGCCTCAGCCGCTACGGCGCTTGCGCTTTGTTACAGCTGGCGGAGGCTGCCCTCCCTCCGCGCTTCCGGCTTTTTATAACCACTCTAGGGGTAGGGCATAAAGTACTGGGGAGAGTCGGGGTAGGCTAAGGAGCGGGTCAATTCAGATTTCAGTGATCAATTTTTAAGAGCACTTTAACTTTGTAAAGAAAGTGAAAAGTAGGTATTTAAAATAGTATTTTTTTCTGGCGCGACAAAAGTTACGTTTCATTTCACGTAAAAATAATATCTTTTACCAAATTTGGTGAAATATTTTGTTATCATTTTACAATAAATGTTTTGTTACTTATATAAATAATTAAAAATAGATCTTTGTACCACATTTTATCGAAAAAAGACGAAACAAATTACGTTGGTGTCATCAAAAAGCCGTTCCATTTCACGTGTTTATAAAAACGCATAATAAAAAACTACGCGAGTGCGCGGGGTGGGAATGGTTCCGGGGGGTTGGAAAACCCACCCCCAACATATTTCGACCAACACCAACCCCTGTTTCGATCGACCCGTTTCTAAAGCCAACCCGTCGTAACACTTAATAAATCACGCCTTTCAGCAAAGCTTACATTAAATGTATTATTGTTAAGCACATGTATATACAATAGTAACCATGTTAGAATAATGTGAAAATGTTGCAGTAAAATAATAAAATCCGCCATAAAATCACAGTGCTGCTTTGAAACACTGATTCTAAAGCACGTCGGTTTAAGAGTTATATTTTATTAAGATGCTTAATAACTTAACCTGCTGACATGTATAAGATATAGAAAAATACAAGCATATGTATTTTAAATTTAGAACACTTGTTGCTGTTAAATTGCATCTTAGTGGTGCTTCAACAGCACTACTCAGATTCAACAAGGTAAAAAAGTTAGTTAATCTGGCCTCATATTGTATTATATTCTTAGTAATCCTCTTTTCTGTAAGGTGAAGAACATGAACAGAACAGAACCATATGCCTAATTACCAGATTATTATAATAATGGCTAAATAGTTCAGCACCTAAAGCGAAAGTAAATAAATGTATGAACACGTTATTTCCATTTCATAATAAGTACCTACATATTATTAAATCCTCAGATACTTTTAATCTACCTACTATTACTCATTGATAAACAAAAGCCACAATTCTTCGAAATAAAACTAAAACAATTTTTTTTATTATTTCTATGTGATAGGGGTTTTATTAGGAAAGTTATTACTAAATGAACAGCTTACGTGGACGCGTTTTTTTTAAGTAGCAAACAGTATTTTATGTTGCGGATTATACGATTTGATTGCAACAATATTTAATAACAGATGTAACGTTTTGCCTCCGAAATTAAGCCAAATATAGTCCACAATTTAAAAAGTGAATAGGTACAATAGAATCAAATAGGTCCTAAGGCGCATTTATTTTAAAAGAAAACACATGTATGTAAAACCAAGATATATTTTAAAATATAAATATTAATTATACATTTTTGACATGCTTCATATTATTTTATTTATACTCCACATATTATTGTTATCATACCTATTACCACATTGTATAAAAAATATTATTATTTATAATAGGTACAATGTGGTATTATGTGTAACAGGACAACTCCCAAATCACAATAATATTGAATTGAAAGGAAGATGCGTGAAAACGGTCTCGCCAACTCTTACATCGACCAATAGATTTGAAATGTATCTCAATCAAAAAATCTTTAGGTCATAATTTTTTATTATAGCGGCATCTCTTAAAAGTCAGAGAAAATCATGATTTAATATAATTTCTTTTTGACACAAAATAACAGGTGTTACAAAATGCTCGGATTTTCATGCCTGATCATGTAAGAACTCCAAATTCATCTTGTCACTGCGTTTATAGCCAATGCGGCAAAGAAAATTTGAGACGTATTCTATTTTCTATAAAATTGTTCTATTTTCTATAAAGAACACTTGATGCATTTGGAATAAGGGAGGTGCTTGATATTGTCAACTTGATTCATTATTTTAAGTCACAGTTGCTTATAGTCATGACAAATATTTTTATTTTTTAGATTTGTAATTTTATTTTGTTTTTGTTTGTTTACCACATACAAAAGATCTGTTGGAGGGGGGGACGGGTCTCATATAAATTTAGTCATCATCCTTTATTTTTAGTATAGTTTACTAAATTAAATCATCCTAGAAAATATTATTAAGTTTATAAATGACAGCGCCATCTAATAGCGCCGTGAGAAAAATTATATAGTAGCGGGAAAATATGAACAGTAAAGAGAGGTCGGCAGTTCGGAACGTAGCGCGCATGCGTCAGGTTTCGATGCTCGGTGTCAATTCCGTGGCAACTTTGCTCACGGATCAGTTGTTATTGTGCATCACGACGAATTTATAAACCAGCCAAATTGTCCAATTTAACAAAACCGAGCTTGTGCATCCGCTCTTATCTATTAATTCTGCGGACTCCAATTATTTCTCTCGTGGTTATTTAGATAATGAAAATAACTACATAAACTAATTTTTTTTAACAAAGAAATCAATTTAAAGAACGAAGAGGTAATATCAGAGATGGCTGAGGAGAACACTGAAACGACCAACACCGATGTGTCTGACGCCGAAAATACCTACACAACGTCAGCCAATGATCCAAAAACCATGCAGGAGGTTACGCAGTACGTGCAATCACTCCTGCAAAACATGCAGGATAATTTCCAGAGCATGTCGGATCAAATAATCAACCGTATAGACGAGATGGGCACTCGCGTCGACGAATTGGAGAAAAACATAACTGATCTCATGACTCAAGCAGCTGTTGAAAACGAGAAGTAATCAATAGTGATAAAAATGTAACTATCATACTACATGTCTTCTATATCTCATCTGTACCATCAATGTTGTAAGTTGTAACTGAATCACGTACCTAATAGATATCAAATGTATATATATCAAAATAGACAAAGACCACCTTAACTTTTGTTTATTATTGATAAGTACTTATTATGTGCTCAATTGTTTCTATTTGTTATGTTAAATAATTATGTTACATACCTTTTATTGCTGGCATTATAATAATTTAACAATGTGTTCTGCAAAGCTATTTCTATTCGTATTAGGAATTCTGTTAAAATTAAGAATAATTTCTGTATAATTTTAGAGTATCAAGTTGCCTAATATTGTTTAATGAAGTATGTATGTATAAATATGTATGTCTGTCAGTGACAGGCATAGCTCCGGAACCACTGGACCGATTGACTTGTAACTTGGTGTTCAGACACCTTGGAGTCATCCCTCGGTCTAGTTTGAATATTGGCCCTGTGGGTCAAAAGACCTCCGAGATACAGAGGTCAGCAGGTCATAAGGTCAGGGGATATCCACCAACAGAGTGATTTAGAAATCCAAGGGAGAGGCTTTTGCCCAACAGTGGGACATTACAAAAAGCTGAAGGAAAAAAAAGGTCACATGTAGATGAAGAGGTTGAATCATGGGTTTTTACATCCATCTCGCTAATTTTAGAATTTGCCTGTTACTTGGCATAGCCATAGGTTTTAATTTATCAAAGATTTAAGTTAGATTTAAGTAAGATTATAAATTTACATACATGTTTATTACCTATGTTTTGATTGCTATAATATTTTTTTATTAAGATAAGGAAATATATGTAGCTAGTATAGTGTCCAGTTGAAACTTGTTTTGTAGAAATTACTATTAAAGGCCTTTAATCAGGTTTAACGAAAGACTATAAGAATAAACATTTTATTAACTATTTTGAAGATATTTTGTTCTATATAGCATATACATGGAATGAAATATTTGGATATGTACAAAGCGGTGCTAACCAAGCAGTAGAGATATCTGGATTTGTGTAACAGTTTGATCATCATTTATTTAAGATGTTATCTTTCATTAGAACTTCTGTATGACTTGGTGTGTGACAAAATTTTCAATGTCATAATGCATAAAAGAATGCATTCAAAAAGTGTTGTTTTATTGTTAGAACCCACTAAGTTCTCTACACTTGCCAAAGTACTGGTTGGCAGACTGGGATATAGCTGAGATATTGAGGAGTACTGGGTTATCTACAGTTAAAACAAGAACTGATGACTCCATGAAGTTAAAGGTCAATGCCATTGGTTGGATCTAGGGTATGCCTTGCAAAATGTCTGTCTGTATGTAATCATCTTAAATGTAAAGAAAGAAATGATATAGTAAAGAAAGATTCTATAGAGCACACTGTTGAATTATCCTGTGTGGAGCTGGAGCAACATGTCATAGTTCGCGTGTACCGACCACCGCAGAGTGACTTTAGTGTAGGTATTCGAAACAGTAATGGAAGATATTTTAAAATGCCTATTACCACGACTTAAGGTTGTGGTAATAGGCATATAGTAGTAGGTAGGTATGTGGTGATTTTAATATTAATTCACTTCAGCAATCAGTTCTTTCTGTAAGACTTATGTATTAGTTTATTTAGATCATTTACTTTAAAACATTTATTTTTCGAACCAACCAGAATTACATCACATTCTGCTACCTGCTTAGACAATATATTTTGCGAATGCCAATTTTTAAATAGGGTCATAATGAGTGATTTGACATCCGACCACTGTGGGCAAAAGGTTGTATTTCCTATTAGTGTTCGAATCCGCTATATTAAGATAAGCACGCTACGGCCTATAAACTATATTTTTCTAGCGCGCTATTTTACGCTATGTTATAGCACGCTGCGCGGGCACGCTAGTAGCGTCACAGAATATGGTAGCGTGGACCCGTCGAGAATATAACCTTGAAATGTGCAACGTTAACTGTGGAGCGTGTTTTGTAAAAATACAATTAGGTATAATCTAATAAGTAATAGGCAAAATAAATTCAATGAACTCTCCTTCATACTTTTGAGGCTTAGGACTGTCTATAATATTTTATTGACTGTGAGTACTGATAACGTAAACAACGATAATACGTCATACAGCGAGCGGTGGCACGCGGCGACTGACTAGTGTATGTATCTACTATCTAGCACGTTAGACGTCGCTTGCCGCTTGCGCTAGGCGTGTCATCGCGCAGCGCGCTGGTTGTTTTACCACGCTATACTTAACAGACTAGGCATATACAGCGCGACGCTATTTCTAGCGTCAAGATTCAAACGATGTAGCACGCGCTATGCGTTTAGTAAATATAGCGTGCTACGTTATGAGGCTATGTGCTATATAAACCACCACTATTTCCTATAAATACAAATAAAAAAGAAACTATGATCACAATGTGATGTAGTGTAGAGCTTCGTTGGTTAGTAATTTACCGCTCAAATCGCGCATTTGAGCGGTAAATTACTAACCAACGAAGCTCTAAAAGTTATGTGGCTCAACCAATTGCCCACACAAGTCCGCGCCGTACTCTCCGTGAACACCGAATCGTCGCTAGTATGTTTAGCCGTGATGGCCGACAAAATGGTTGAACATTTCGAACCCGCAACAGTCGCCGCAGTCCACACTACAACCTCTACGCCGGCGCAAACATCAAGCCCGTCGTATTTACATTGCCTAACTCACCCAACTACAGAAAATCTACAGTTCGACTTATTATATAAACGAATAGAAAAACTAACGCTGGAGATCGCCGAGATTCGAACCAATCAACAACATGCGTCGTATCGCTATGGCACCACTCGTTCGCATAGCAACAACCGATCGAACTCGAGATACCGTGCCCGCTCAAACAGCAAACCCGGCGATCCCGACTGGCTGTGTTATTATCACCTGCGCTATGGAGAAAAAGCCCGTAGATGCGAATCACCGTGCGCAAAAAAGAAGCAGGAAAACTAGAAAATACATCGACTATGGCGGGCGTCGATGTTAGCAAACCAAGCTACCGCCTCTGCGTTATCGATCTCAACAACAGAGAGAAGTTTCTCGTCGACACGGGTGCCGACATATCCGTATTAGCCGCAAGAAATAAGAAACACGTGAACCCGACTGAAAGTACCTACAAACTGTTTGCTGCGAACGGTACGGAAATACGTAGGTACCTACGGTAAGCGCACACTCGAACTCAACCTAGGTCTACGCAGAAGCTTTAAATGGACATTTACCGTGGCCGACGTGAAAACATCAATACTAGGCGCAGATTTCTTAGCGAAGCACAAATTACTTGTCATTCTACATCAAAGAAAACTCATCGACCGCATTACCGACCTCAGCGTTCACACTATCTAAATACAAAGCACCGAGGAAGCCGTATACGTTATCAGCCACCATCACCCCTATCACGACATCTTGAAAGAATATCCCGACGTATTGCGACCCATGTCACTCAAAACAACGACTAAGCACAACGTAACTTATCGCATAGAAACAACAGGCCAACCAACCTATTTAAGGCCGCGCCCCCTGCCGCCCGATAAATACAAAGCTGCGAAACTAGAATTTGTGAAGATAATGGAGATGGGAATCTGTAATCCTTCAAACAGTCCATGGGCCAGCCCGCTTCACGTCGTTAAGAAAAAGGATGGTTCGCTACGCGTGTGTGGCGACTATAGAAGATTGAACGCCGTTACAGTACCCGATCGCTACCCTATTCTGAGAATTCAAGATTATACGTATCAGCTACATGGGAAAGAATCTTTTAAAAGTAGATCTCAAAATGGCTTACTTCTGGATACCTATTGAAAAAGAAGATGCTGCGAAGACTGCCATAATAACCTCCTTCGGCCTCTTCGAGTTCAACTGTATGACGTTCGGCTTACGCAACTCCGGCCAAACATTTCAACGTTTCATGCACGAAGTACTACGAGTGCTGGACGATAACGTATTCTGTTTTGTTGATGATTTACTAGTGCACTCAGAAAACCCAGAGGATCACAAGCGTCACTTACAAAAAGTTCTCGAACGACTCGACAACTACGGCGTCACTATAAACATCGATAAATGTGAGTTCGGCAAAGACAAGATACAGTTCCTCGGTTATGAAGTTACACCGGACGGAATCAAACCCACAGAAGAACGCATTCAAGCCATACTTACGTTTCCCAAACCAACTACAGTGCAAGAGTTAAGAAGATTTTTAGGCATGATCAACTTCTACCGTAGCTGCCTACCCCATCAAGCCGAATACCAAAATTTACTAAACAAGTATCTACACAATAGCAAGCAAAACGACAAAACACCTATACAATGGACACATGAAGCTGAAACAGCCTTCGAACAATGCCGACAAAGCATTCTCGAGGCTACTATATTATCGCACCCGATACCTAACGCTCCGTTATGCCTACTCACCGACGCGTCTGACATTAGCCTCGGCGCAGTCCAACAACAGAAAATAGACAACGTGTGGCAACCACTCGCCTTTTACTCAAAAACAATGAGCGAGACGCAGAGAAGATACAGTGTATACGATCGCGAACTTCTAGCAATGTATACGGCTGTTAAAAACCTATGTCGACTGATAGAGGGCAACGAACTCACCATATGTACGGATCACAAACCATTGACGTACGCATTAACAAGAATGCCGAGTAGCAGCGACACCCCGCGTCGAGAACGACAATTATTGCATTTCATAAGCCAATACTGCACTAATATCAAACACATTCACGGTGATAAGAACGAAGCCGCTGACGCGTTATCACGTATCACGTAAATCGAACTACTTAACGTAAAGATCGACTATGATAAGTTATCTCAAGAACAAAAAACGGACGCCTAGCTACGTGATTGCATGAATAACCCCAGACTGAAGTTCTCCCGCGTAAACCTACCGGGAGTCAAACGGCCTATTTGGTGTGAAACATCGACAGCGAACATTTGACCATACCTACCATTGCCTTATCGTGTCGCAGCCTTCAAAGCACAACACGAACTAAATCACCTCGGCGTTCGTACAACAAGAAGAATAATGACGACAAAGTTTTTCTGGCCATCTATAAACAAAGACTTAGGTATATGGACCAAGGCGTACATCAGCTGTCAACGAGCGAAAGTTCATCGACACGTCATTAGCCCGCTAGGTGAGTTTCAACAATCATCCCGTTTTGAACACCTGCACGTGGACATAGTTGGGCCCCTCCCACCATCAGGTGACTATAGATACTTACTATGATTGACCGCTGCACTAACTGGCCAGAGGTAATACCTACTCGTGACGTTACCGCCGAAACGGTCGCGAAGGCCGTGTACGAGGGATGGATATCGTGGTTTGGATGTCCTCTACGACTTACTACAGACCAAGGGAGACAGTTGGAATCGTCTTTATTTCAAGCTTTAATGAAGAAAATAGGCGTCACTCGAATACGTACTACTGCATTTCAACCACAAGCTAATGGAAAAATCCAACGATGGCATCGATGTCTGAAAGAGGCACTGCTGGCAAGAGCAACCGATAACAGATGGATCAATGAATTACCTACAGTATTACTAGGACTTCGCACCGCCCTACGTGAAGACTCAACCGTCAGCCCGGCCCTGATGATATACGGATCTACGTTACGCGTCCCATGTGATTTCTTCGCGCCTACCAAGCCGATCATTGAAGATTTTGAAGAATTTGTCCGTCAGCTGACTGAAACAATGTCGTCATTATCACCAACATCAACAAAGCAAGCGTCAAGGTCAATTACATTCATATACAAAGACCTCGGGACATGTACGCATGTGTTTGTGCGCAACGACATCGTGCGCAGACATCTCGTACCACCACACAACGGATCATATCAAGTACTTCAACGCAGTACCGACGGCAAGCACTTTACACTGCAACTTCCGCTTCGCACCGCAGTTATTTCAATCGACAGATTGAAGCCAGCCCAACTACTTAACGAGGAAGACTCGCCAGAAAACACAACATTAACAATCACGCCAGCCCCGGATGCATCACCCACACCAATGCTGACAGCCTCATCACAGTCATCACCTTCACCGCGAAATTTGTACGTCACCAGATCCGGCCGCGCGGTGAAACAAAACGTACATTTTGCTTAGGCGGGAGTGATGGCGTATGTATATACGCACAGGCAACATATAACTTTACGAGGAACCTGGAATCGAACGGAGCATCATACAACTAGCCGCGCCGAAACCAAGCGACGCGCGAAGGCGATCGAACGGAGCATCATACGTCTAGCTGCGACGATATCAACTTACGAACTGGCGACGCGCGAAACTTCCCTCTGCGTTTTATACGTGGCACTATTTTTATAGCCGCAAACAGTCGCGTAAGGACCGCCGCGCTGAACTGTGTGCGTTCAGCGCGGCGGTAAAGGCGCATAAGGATTTCGAAGAATTCATTCGTAAATGTTAGATTTTTGTTTACTTGTCGCTGATTGGTGTAAATGATTACTGTACATATTAGTGCTAGCGTTACTTGCATGACTAATAAATTGGATATAAGATAGGTGAAAAATTGTAAATATATTCTCAGTTGAATCAGTGTACGTGTTTCAATATAAGCCTAACGGTTACCAGCTACGGACCTGGCTTATGCCCGCCGCTCCGATACTTCATATTGGGACCAAAATGTGTCACTTCAAGAGGAATGAAGCCGTGTCAAAAGAACCCTCTCAGAGATCGCAGGCGAAGCTTTCGGATATCACAAAGCGAAGACAGAGGACTGGTTTACATAAAACATTGAACACTTACAACCTCTGCTCAACTCTAAACGCCTTGCTGCATAGAACCACTGCATGAACCCGTCTCCTGCTACTCGTAACCAAGTTGCAAGGGCCAAGTCAGTTCTGCAGCGCAACACTCGCTTCTTTGCAAACAAATACTGGTTTGAGCTTTGTTGATTCATCCAGCGTAGCGCTGATTCTGGTAATTTTGGCGGAGTCTATTCGGGCATCAAACGGGCATTTGGCCCTGTATCTAAAAAGACTACTCTACTGAAAGAAACCGACGACGGTACGGTCATTATGACAGTAAACGTAAGTTGTAAAGATGGGTGGAACACTACACCGGTCTTTGCTAGCAGCCAGTGGACATACAGCTTGAAGCTGTAGACTTAGTTCCTAAGCTGACAACCTGGCAAGAGCTAGACGATGAACCTACAGTAGAAGAGCTCCACAATGCAATAAGACAGCTCAAATGCAGCAAGAGTCCTGGTGGAGACTGCGTATACCCCGAGTTGCTCAAATTTAATTTCAAAGGTCCACTCTTGCATAATCTTCTAATTAAATGCTGGTGTGAGGGCATGTTGCCTCAGGATATGCGCGATGCCAACATCGTCACCCTCTGTAGAGGGAAAGGTGACCGCGACGACTATAACTTATATCGTGGTATATCCCTTCTGAGCATTGTTGTTAAGCTCATAGGCCGTGTAGTTCTCAAAAAACTACCACG
Source organism: Catocala nupta (assembly GCA_963675205.1). NCBI lineage: Eukaryota > Metazoa > Arthropoda > Insecta > Lepidoptera > Erebidae > Catocala > Catocala nupta. The sequence goes on from OY776078.1 coordinate 35,973,773, forward strand.
TCTCGCTGACCGCATTTGTCCTGAGGCCCAATTCGAGTTCCAGGCCGGGCGATCAACCATTGATATGATCTTAACTCTACGCCAGATTCAGGAGAAATACAGAGAGCAACAGACACCTGTTCTTATAGCGTTTGTAGACCTTAAGAAGGCCTTCGATACTGTGAGCAGGGAGGATCTATAGAAGACAGTCGAGATGATAGGCTGTCCACCAAAACTTCTCAGTCTCGTTAAATTATTCCACGAGGAAATGAAAGGGTCTGTAGCCTTTGATGGTACCTTATCCGATCGGTTTCAAATGTGCAGAGGCGTGCGGCAGGGCTGTGTTGGCCCCTACCTAGTTTGGGATTTTCTATTCGTTGCTTTTAGGGGCTGCCTTTCACGAAGACCAACAAGGTGTCCATCTTCAATTCTTCATACAAGGGCTGATGGGAAGCTTTACAACATTTTCCTTCTAAAATCAAAGCGCAACCGAAAAGACCTATACGCTGATAGTCTTCTTTTTGCCGATGACGCCGCTTTTATTGCAACGTCTCCATGCGAGTTTCAAACCATGGTCGATAAATTCTCTCATGCATGTGATCTGTTTTCCATGTCCATTAATGCCAAGAAAACTGTGATACTTGCCCAAGAGTGTGCGCAAAAACCAGCAATATCACTGGGCAGCGCTCCATTAGATTTAGTCGACAAGTTTTGCTACCTTGGTTCGACCGTAACTAGCAACCTCTCGCTTAATGTGAAAATCAACACTCGCATCGTCAAAACGGCGACTATGTTTGGCAAGCTTTGTTCAAGAGTATGAGACAATAACTACCTCACAATCAGAACCAAAATGATGTCCTCCAGACCGAATTTCGGTCACGGCGGCCAATCTAAACGGAGACTGCCTATCGGCGCAGGAGATGTTATAGTGCGCAAGCGTGTGCGCAAACACAAGTGCACTCTGTTCCCTAACTCTCATTATCCTATGGGACCAGGCAGGTTATGCTGGGTGTTATAGCCGATGCCAAGAGAAGTGTTGGGCGTCCATTACTCTGCTTTAAAGATTGCGCCAGGCGTGACTTGGCATCTTTCAATATCGAGCATGGAGCATGGGAGAAGCTTGCAGAAGATAGGGGCCAGTGGAGAAACTTGGTTACGGAAAGCATAAAGCTTCACGATAGAGCGTGGTTCGACAAGCTTGACAAAAAGAGGACTAAAAGGCACGAAAACGACAACCTTCCATCAAGTCCATCAGTCGCGATATACGTATGCTCTGTTTGCAGTCGATCTTGCCGCTCTAGAATTGGACTAAATAGTCACTTCAAGAAGTGTTTATACAATCACGCACTGCTTAAAACATCTTAAATAGATGAAAAGGCCAATAGATAGAGATAAACATTTAAAAAAGAGAGGCCCGCCATCTATTTGTTGGCGATAGAACTCTTTAGCTGATTATACGGAAATCTCAATAATATGGCTCTAACATATGATTAGGGTGTTATCAATTACGAGAATAAAGATTAGACAAGGTAAGAAGCACTAACAGTCGCCTAGTGTTCAAAATTCGACCAAAATGCCTAAGCTTGCTACTTTGTTTTCTGTTTTTCTCTATTACATATAAATAAGGTGTGTATAGGTAATCATAGATACAAAGAATTGTGGGACGTCACGAACAATGTCGAAATACTGAAGCTTGCTAATAAATTTATTTAAACTATTAAAACCTAAATATAAATAGTATTAAAAGGTTAAATAATTTTATTAGCTTATAAATTAGTAAAATTCAATAGTAGTAGTAGTGTAACAGTTTCAAAATGATGTAATACAGTGATAAATAAACAACGCGATAAAATTCGTATATAGTAGTTTAATTTCAATGCATATAATTTATTTTGTGTGGTCGCACTGTACGCTTTGGTGAAGAAGAGATAAACAAAAAGCGACTGTCACAAAATGACAGCTACCTTTGTTGTTGTTTGTAGTTGTTTAGAATAATTATAATTCATTTTGTCAGCTTTCGGCTGTTAATCAAGTGGATACTTACTTACCTTGCTTTCGAATCTTTCTACCGGTTATCTTTAGTTTTATGTGCAACAGACACTTTTCTGTGAAGTACTTACCTTGTTTCGTGTTGAGTGTGGTTAATTTGCAAATCATGCCTAATTTTTGTGTATTAGGCTGTAAAATCAGTGGTGAGTACTATATATATAATATAGTGTGAGTAATATAATATAGTGTTATGTAAACCTATTCTATACAGTTGCATTCAGATAGTCGATAATGAGCACAGTTTGAGCTCCGAATCTTATCGAGTGAACCGGCGAATTTACGTTTTATTTATCAGAAAATAGATCTTTGTATCACAGTTTATCAAAAAAAGACGAAACAAATTACGTTGGTGTCATCAAAAAGCCGTTTCATTTCACATGTTTATAAAAATGCCTAATAAAAAAACTACGCGAGTGCGCGGGGTGTGAATGGTTCCAGGGGGTTAGAAAACCCACCGCCAACAGCTTTCGATCAGCCCGTTTCTAAAGCCAACCCAAATTGCAGATATCAGCTATTACTTGTCTGTATTAGCAAGTGCACATGTCCTTAGCACATCTATACTTACTAATATAAGCGACGCGACACAGGCAGAAGTCCTAGAAGAGCAGATGCCTTATTTTAAAATAAAATTATAAAATGAATAGTGCTCAAGATAATTTTTTTGTTTATAATGATTTATAAAATGGGAAAATACCATGTATTTAATTTTACAGTTATTGCTGATAAATTCTGTAAAACCATTTCTTTTTCACAATGTTTTCCATTACTTTCAGGCACTACAATGCACCGGTTTCCAGACCGTTTTAAATTTCCTGAGAGATTTAAAATTTGGGCTGCCCTTGCTGGAGGAAAACTAGCATCAGAGTCCGATTATGAAAGATTCCAAAAGATGAGGATTTGTGATCTTCACTTTAGTGACAAGGATAAAAATCGCAATAACAGGCTGAATGCATTAGCAATCCCAACACTTAATTTATGTGGTAAGTCAATTAGGTACATAATTTTTCATGTGCTAGTACATCAATATGTCTACATATGTACACTTTATAAGCAGAGATTTAGGAGTGGAGAAAGCCTAATGGGGATATCATCAGACTGCAGGTTCGAATGCCACAGCATCCACCAATGATTTTTAGAGTTATGTGTATATTCAATTCCCAAAAATGTCCCATTTGATGATAAGTGGCTACCATAGCCTATGGACGTTTGCAATGTCAATTTATGATTGCTTCTGCCTCGCAGAGCATGTGAAGTAGATGACTCTGGCTGTTATGATTGATGGCTGTTGTTATGGCGAGTTGGTGCCTTCAAATACCTTTACATCGGTCTTATCTTCGAATATTGGCATCTGGCAAATTAGCTAGTAAAACTGCCCAAATCAACGGCACAATTGGTGACATGGATATTGTAGTTATGCCACCACTAGGCACAGGTGTGAGAGAGTGGGTTCGATTCCCACATAGGAAACCTTTTTGCATAATCCATAAATGGTCTGTAAAAATGTATCTAGTGGGTTGTTTCTGAAGTCCTCTGCCACACTGGATTTAAATCTAGTGTGAGACATGCCTAAAAAAATAGAAATCTGTGCCAACTGTGTAATGATTATCATTTTTATTTTGCAGGGCAATTCAAAGGTGAGGTAGTTCAAGCTTCAACCTCAACACAGCAGCTACAAAGTTCACTACCACTACCTTCTAAAACAGGTAAGTTCTTCAATTATATTATTATTAAGTTAATCTAAGTTGTTTTAATTTTTTATAAACTACATTTTAATCAATTAAGAAAACTTCATTCATTAATTTTCACAACACATTTCTCTTAAAACTATATAAAACAAGATAAGGTATTTATAATAAAGCAACAGCATCACAAAATGTTTTACTGAACTTACCATCCTTTCATCTACTTATAGAAAAAGAGGAAGAGAAGAGAGTTTGCTCTCTTCTCTTATGTATCGTATGCTACCTCACAATTACTTACAATGCCCAGTGGTATGATCCCCACAAACCATTACAAATCTCTTGCAGATTAGAAAAAGTCAAGGTTTGTGTTATCTAACAAATGGTTTCTACAATTCTGGGTGTTCTTTATATTTATTGGGCTGCTGTCATCTGTAACACAGGATATTTTCATATAATTCATACTATAGGAGTTGCTTTAAAAATAATGCCAATTATGTCATCCTTTTTATTTGCAGAGCAATTTGAGCATGAGTTACTTCAAGCTTCAACCTCAATACAGCAGCCAAAAACTACCCTACCACCACCTTCTAATACAGGTAATAAAATATACCCAAGTTGTTTTTATCCATGTACATGTTACAATGTAGTAATGAGTAAACACTCAGCAATCAATAAAGGAAGGAAATGCTAAATATCAGCCTATGTTTGTATCTATGTATATATTTGTTCCTTTGCTCTCTAGAGCACTAAACAGCTGAACTGATTTTGATGAATTATATTGTTATATTACTAACGACAACCCAGCCTACTAGATACCTAATGTTTTCATTTCTACAAACAAACTATAGTGTCAAAGCGCTAAGGTATGCGGATCGGGAGGAAGTTACAAAAACTGCATTCTAATTGGCGAGTCAGTCAGTCAGTCAAGTTGCGGTACGTCATAAATCATAACTAGTATAGTGAACAATGACGAGTCAGGTTGATAAACTAAGTAACTGCTTTTCGGGAGTAATCAATAATGCATATTTTGGTTTAGAAAGCAGGGACAAAATAAAACATTATGTATTTAAATTTTACTATGGTTTTTATTTAATTATACTTAAAATGAATTAAATGAGTTAATTTTGTGTAAATTCTTCGTACTGTAGGTTTTTGATATGAAGATTTTGTAAGAAATGCTAACCTTGTAGATATGTACTTATGCATCACACTATTTGCTAAATCTACAACATGGTTGGTTTCTTCACAATAAAATTGTTGATAACTTATTTCAGGAAACAGTTGTTCGCCAATAAAACTGCTTAAGATTTGATTGACTAAAATATTTTGTTTGGTCGACTTTTATTTATGTTCCCTAGATAAGCTTTTGAGATTAATTCACAATGCAGGTTTTACATTCTAATTTGTTTAATGAGTTAGCTACAAAACCAGCAATATACTCAATAGCACTTTAAGGCAAACTGCGATAAGCAAACCGATGCTATAGCACTTTCTAAATCTTGTTGGCTCTCGGTAGGAACCTGAATTTCTTCCTTATCTTCTGCCATTGTAGTCAAATTAATTCTATGCAGTGCTGATGAACAGTTTAAAATTGAAATCTGTTCCAAAGAACAGTTACTTGTAGATACTTCAACCAACTGTATGTATCAATATTTTTTTATAAATGGTTGTTATTTAAATAAGCGTGGCGTCGGATTATCGTTGCTTCCTCCATGAGATCTAATACTTGTAAATAATAATTCTATGTGATCCTGTGAAATTTTGTATAATGGCACGTACTTGATACAGGAACTCTGCTTTACAATCAAACCGTTATATATCCCTTTCGCACTTTCTATCGCTACACAAAATCCAAGAAAGCCGGTGCTTCGAGGTGATCTGATTAATTTTATATTGCTGGTTTGGTCTTTAATTATTGATACAGTTAGAAGAAATTCTTTGCACTCTTCTAATTTTTCATTGACAGTGGGTGCGTTATCTTGATTAAGTGCCCGTTTGAAGCCGTAGCCATGAACTTTGGAATCTAATATATCAAATAAATCATTGATAAGATGCAGCATTTCAGCTGTTGCATCTACATCTTTGAATGAAGGTAGTTAAGTTCTATTTTACAGAACCGTAATGCTGTTGCAACGCTGCGGCTATAGAGTTGGGCAACAAGTTTTACCTTCATGACGTTTTGTTTAAATTGGATATGTGTAATGCGTAATTTGTTGGCTAAATGGAATTGCTCCCTATCCTGCAACTCTTGCAAATACTTTAAATATTCTCATTCGATTTGGCGTCCCTTGTTATCCTACAAAATTTTGTAGTGTTCGAATGCATTTCTAACTTGATTTAGCATGTGTACTGGATCTGAGAAAACAAAAATATCAGTGTTTATGATTGAGTGTTTAAAGTTTGTTTTTATATTTTCTGGCTGTAGGACACATCCCGGTATTTTAGCCATTGGTATGTTCGCCACAGTTATCCATTAAAGGTCAAAGGTTTAATTTTCACTTTTCTTTCATGACACAACCGAATCGCCTGTAATACCAAATTAGCTTCCTGGTCTGCTTTAGTACTTTTTGTCAAAAAGTAGCCTACAGGTACTTTGAATCTTTTGTTCAATCCTACTGCTAGTAAAACTAAAGCTTCAGTGCATTCAGCAGTGCAATCTGAAGCTTCCGAATTTCGCCACCAAAGTCTACGTATCCGAAAGTACGTTGAGTCGATGGTACATAATATTTAACTTTATTTTTTATTTAGATCTGATCAAATATTAATCTACAAAATAATTCATCTTTGCACTGACTAGCTTTATGTTTAAGGGTAATAAATGCTTCTTTGGTAATCCCTGGTTTACCGTCCACAGTCTGATACCATTTGCTAAAGGTTTTAATTGACGGAAGACATGTTTGAAAAATTTTATGACATATTTGAATGTCAGTGTTGAATGAAAGTCAGGGCAAATGTTCTTATTTCCGCTGAAAAATTGCATTGTGAGTAAAATATTACTCACAATGCAATTTTTTTTTAGATTTCTTCAATTGTCTCTTTACCAGCTCTTTATTAGTCACTCCAATTTTATTTAACAAATCCATATTTTCAGAATTTGTCCAGTTTTTCTTTTCCAACTATTTCGTTATAAATATAAGTAGCTATTTTCTTTCGTAAATAACCCGTTTTTAGCTGTCTATTTTTTGTACTACTTTGTCACTTAGTTCTATAATTATTCTCCTACATAAACGTTTTTTTACCGGTGTATCATAAATTGGAGGGACTTTCGGATTTCAGTTTTTCTTTTTGGTGTCACACCGAGGGATTCGAATTTGTAACTGATTGATATGAATTCTGTGGCATGCATTCTTTTGACGTGCTGGGTGTCGCTGAATCAGATTCAACTGTGTTTGCCTGCAAATTAAATGCAATAAGTTAATACCAGTGTCATACCAGTCAGTACATTATTTTTGCTTAGAGATTTATTCGACTGAAAAAGTATTACAATATTGCAGTAGTTTTTAGACAAAATTTCTTGTTGTGATTCGTGAATGTGCTTCGTTTGTGTTTTTATGGATTTTTCGACTTTGCTTGACTCCCGGACCTTATTACCCTAGACTTACGCTTGATATCCTGGACACTGCCGAACGATTTGGTTTCTATCGACTTGGATTATGGCTTCTAAAAAAGCATAACTAATCACGCTGCCGCTAAACCGTTGTTTTATTAACCATACCTATATATTAATTGAAAACGCTTTCGAGAATTGCGGGAGTCAAATTTAACTCCCGCAATTTCCAAAAGCCTGATTTCTAAATATTTTTTTTACTTTAATACTGTACGTTTTATTGAGGTTGTTTTGTGTCGTATACCGCTAGAGGGTGCTAAAATCAGATTTATTACTGATATACCAGTATAATATACAGGGTGATTTTGAAATCGTGTAATTCCTTTTAACCACACATTCTACTGGTGATATAGAATAACCCTGACAATATTTTTTCTTAATTAGAATAATGGTTTCGGCAAAATTAGAGTACAGATTTTTTTCATGAAATGATTTCAAATAGTCATATTTTAACCACCTGACACAATCTTAATATTTTCAATTGTCGTAAATAATAAGGGGCAATAAAAAGGACCGCCCGTTATTATTTACGACATTAATTATTAATACTTATGTTTTTTTATTTTAATTAGTAAAAAATTAAAATTGCCTCGGTTGGTTAACATATGACTATCTGACACCATTTCACGAAAAAAAACGGATCATTAATTTTTCAAAAAATATAATTCTAATTAAATAAAAATATGGTCAGGGTTATTCTATATCACCAGTAGAATGCGTGGTTAAAAGGAATTACACGATTTCAAAATCACCCTGTATAAAGTACTCTGTGGTTAATACGTTACGGTTTCTTATTTTATCTATACGCACTATGTAGCTCAAACTGATTTCTTAAATCTTACCAATATTGGTAAAAACAGTGTCGGTACAGCAGATTTCAGCAATCGTCGGCTGGTTTTCATGCTAATGAAGCAGTCCTCCGCAAAATGTCCTGAGCAAATCATGCTGTAAGGCGACGGAAACCAATTATTGTCTCGTCGAGTAGCAGCCATCCAACTTTCTTTAAATGAAATAGGATCATTTGTATATCTAAGTAAAATTTAAAAATACAGTGTTCATTATTGTATTCAATAGCACATGTTCCTAATGCGTGTTAATAGTGCATCAAATATTGAGTTCTTGATTAATACAATAACTGGCTTTTTAAAACCAATTCAATTCCATCGTGTTTGTTCATCTGTTGTTATTTATTGAGGAGTTTCCAATTTTTTATCTCGTACTACATCATCAGATCCTCACCAAATTATATGAGAGCCACTAGGAGGTACATACAATCAAACGAATAAAAAAATAAATTTCCAAATCTAAATAACGGAGTTCTGAGGTAATAAACATTATAAAAATCCAATCAAATTGAGAATCTCCTTTTTTGAAGTCGGTTAAAAAAGTAAGATCTCAACATAAAGTTCACTAAAATGCACGTATCAGTTATATTAACGCTATTAACAAATACTTGTACTAGTTTTATCGTGCATCAGTTTTGAGTATTGGTACAGCACTATTTAAGGTCTATCCACACATATCAGGGCCGTGCCCGCGACGTGAAACTGTCTGTCACGTATCTGTTGCCATGCTAGTACACTGAAGCTCCGTCGCCGTGCCGGCCCGGACTCGGACGTGTGTGAACGAGTTCATATAAAATGTACACACCGATATTTTTTGAGCTCATGACTGGGCACGATCTGTCCACGTCCCGGGCATGGCCCTGATATGTGTGGAAAGATCTTTACACGTGCCAACATTGAAAGAAAGAAATAGCGGTAATTATTCGCATTTGAAAGAACGGGATGCACTTATAGAATACATCAACGTGAGCTGTTTTTGGTACGAAAGCAATCCAGTGAAGTTTGACCTCTAAATAAAATTGATTCCTGAAATTGTTATCATGAAATAAGTTTACCTATGAAACGTAATGCCTTGGTTTTTGTAATTACACTACAATACATTTTCCACACCATCTTATACTACAAGGAGCAATTTTTTTCTCTAAAGTAATTTATTTATTATTAATACAGGAGACATTCGAGGATCACGGGAGTGGTCTGCACTAAGGTAGATTTTGCGAGCGATATCTTATGTAAGACGTATAAGTCTAACGTGTTGCCAGAAAGTGTTCGCCTTGCGTCTGCCTTCTAGTATGCTGGGTGTTCGTTGTATATTCCTGTTTATTGTGCAAATGACACTGCGTGTATTAGAATTATAGTAAACCAAAAGGGTAGATCTTTCGCGTCAAAATGAAAGTTTTTGAGAAATATATATCTCAAGCTAATCAAATGGGGTGTCAAAATGAAAAGTTTCAACAGATTATATTCAAAAAGATGTACTACTTGTTATGTTGCCATCTATTTTGTTTTTCAGTTATCAAAACAAATGAAACAATTATATTAAATATTTGAAAAACTACTTATTTATAAACTGCATTCTATTCTATTAAGAAAACCTTAAAATAGAACAGATATTCATAATTTTATGTAAATTTCAAATCCAGAAAACTATATCATACGAGGTATTATGATGACATGGATATGGTAGTTATGCGACCACCGTCATATGAGCTTACAAAATGAGCAATTGATGAAAAGATGTGCATTAATAAAAAGTGACTACATAATATGTAGACAATGTATATATACATTGTCAGAAACAGTTTAAGAGAGGCAGTTTCTGTCCTACTACAGTATTTACGAATAATATATAACTTTCACAGTTAATCTTTGCAACAAATTAAAAGGCCTGTACGGGTTAACAACCGTACAATAGGTATAATTTGGAGTCAGCAGAATTGCGACACCGCTGCACATCGTTCGATCGTTTGTGCAATAATATAATTAATTAGTACGTTTTTGTCATCGTCCGCACGCAACTCATACTCATCCCACATATCTATCTCATTAGTTGTAATAGTACCGAAATATAGTCATCTTTTTAATCTTTTATCCTAGTTTATCTTAATCTCACCCAACCCCGAACATTGGTCCTTCGAGCCGGATGCGGGACCATTACGCGTGTGCTATATAGTGTACCGTGTACGTGTCTCGCCAAATGTAATAAGCAGACTTAAACGGATTAGAATACTTAATAACCGGACTGCAGTGCGTACGTACTCGCAAGAATCTCCGTTTGTTGATCCTGATTGATCTCGGGGCCTTAGAAAGGCGCCAGCTTATCATCCTTTGACCTCGGTGCTGAAGAGAGCACCACGTTATCTCATACCCTGCTGAGCGTTATCCTAAGAACGCAAAGACACCCAGGTTTGTTCTTGGCATAGCAAGGACATAGTGGCTGATTTATCCTGATCCCGAGGGAGTCTTCTATACAAGTAAGGTCTCTTTTACTATCCTTATAATGGCCCAAATGGACGACATTTTAGCTACCCAACAACAACTTATTGAAGCCGTCGATACGCTTTACATTAATTTTAAGAAAGATGCAGCAGAGCGGCAGACTTCTGACTACTTGCGTCGTCGCTTGGACACCTTGGATCAGTACTTTACGGAGTTCCATAATAACCATATGAATCTGTTATCTTTTGGTGATCAATCTCATACGTATTTTAGTACTAATCAATACGATCTTGTAAAGCAAAAATATAACAATATCAAAGTAGCCATTCAAAACTATAGGCAGAACTCTATCCACAGAATTGAAACCGTCAACTTTCGTACCTTCTTCTAAACCTCAAACTTCAGACCCTGCATCTCAGAACCCCAATCTCAGCGAGAGTTCTATGTCGAACAAATCAGAAGATCTCTTGAGGCAACAAGCCACTAACTTTAAGGCGTTTTTGAGAACAACGTCGATTATTGAGCTTGATCTTATAACGGAAAAGTGGGAGTTTGAAGTTATTCTGAAAACTTTAGAAACACGTTGGGCTGCCATAGATTCTTTGCATTGGAAATTGGACAATGAGCTAGGTGGCTCAAACAATGAGTACGAAGAGCAATTTACTCACTACGAGAAACATTATAATAAGATCAAGCGGGATGTCAATAAGAAAATGTGGTCCGTCGCGCATATCGAGAAATGTACCCCTAAGATAGAGATTTCTACTTTTGAAGGAAATTACAATAAGTGGGTTTCGTTCAAAGATCTTTTTACTGAAACTGTACACAACAATCCATCTCTTTCAAACGTGCAAAAAATGCAGTTTCTTAAGAGTAAGATCAAAGGCGAGCCCAAGAAATTAATCCAACATCTTCAAATAAGCGCTGATAATTATCCTGTCTGTTGGATTATTCTTAATCATCGCTACGACAATAAGCGACTGATCTTCACATCTCATTTCAATAATCTTATAAATATCCCTGCAACTCAACAACAATCTTCTAATCATCTAAAGTGCATACATGATACTACAAACGAAAGCGTAAACGCTATCAGGAATCTCGGACTCGATGTTTCGTCCTGGGATCCCTTCCTTGTATGTATATTATCTCAAAAACTGGATGCCGACACCTTTGATGATTATCTCCAATCTCTAAAATCTCCGAGAGAGTTACCCGTGTTGGCAGATTTTCTACGCTTCTTAGAAAATAAGTTCATGACGCTGGAAACGTCACGAAAGAAAATAGACAGTAACGTTCAGAAGTCATCTTCTCAATCATACAACCATACATCTCCATTTTCTAAAGGTTATAATAATAATCAACCATCATCGTATAGAAATTTTAATCATAAATTTAAATGCAATTATAACAATCCTAAAAGTACCTATGCCACAAACCAGGTCATTTCGCAATCGACAAAGTCCAATACCGTCGTTAGCGGAAAACGCAAGCTATGCCCAATTTGCGATACGAATGATCACCGCATACATGCGTGTCAAAAGTTATTGAAAATGCAACCTTATGCACGAAGAAATATAATTGCGAATTTGAACCTTTATGTCAACTGTTAACAACATGAAGGTAAAAAATGTCTATCTGAAGTAAAGTGCAAAGAATGTAATAAAGAACATAATACTATTCTACATGAACCTTTTACCTCAAGAAGCGTGTCTTCCGAATCTCCACGATCTGGGTCAAAGGCAGCCGTGGATAAAAAATGTTCACAGCCACAAGAAAGTAACACAGTCGCATCTCTGCAGAATCATCCCTCTGAAATTCTGCTTGCAATAGTTAATGTACAAGCCGCAGATGGATCTTACCATGAGATGAGAGTTCTTTAAGACCAAGGCTCACAAACTTCAATCATAAGAGAAAGCGCAGCTCAGCTGTTAAAACTACAGCGACAAAAGTGTAACGGCTATATCTCTGGAATCGGGAACAAAGAAAACAACTGCAAGGGTATGATCTCTATTAAATGTTTGTCGCTCACAAATGATTTCACTTTCGAAACAGATGTATTTATTATGAATAAACTTGTAAATAATTTACCTCGATATAACTTATCTAAGCCAAATTGGCCTACCCTTAATCAAATAACGTTAGCGGACCCTGAGTTTTATAAAAGCAGGCTTATTGACATACTATTCGGTGCTGATATCTATTCCACGATACTCATGGACGGTATCTGTCGACCGGAAGGTAAATTGCCCGTTGCCCAACAAACACAATTGGTATGGATCCTAAGCGGCTGTCAAACGTTCCGATGTAACGTAACCCTTAATGATATCGAGGATATTCAGAAATTTTGGGAGATGGAGGACATTCACGAACCCTTCGCAATGTCTGAAGAAGATCAAAAATGCATTGAGTTGTTCCAATCTAACACATTTAGGCGCGAAGATGGCAGTTATGTTGTTAAAATGCCGTTTAAAGAAAACTGAGATAAAAATAGGCAAATCTAAGACAAAGTCCATTGCACAACTTTTTCAAATCGAAAAGAAATAAATAAGCAGCTTGCATTGGCACGCGACTATAAATTGTTTATGTCGGAATACCTACACCTCGGTCATATGACACCCGTTACGACACACGCTAATGTAAAACCAGATTGCTACCTATCGCACCATTGCGTTCAACGGGCTGAGTCATCAACAACTAGATTACGGGTTGTTTTTAATGCCTCTGCAAAAACATCTAGCGGCTACAGCCTCAATGATCTTATGTGTAGAGGACCGAACCTGCAACAAGACCTTCAAAGTCTAATCTTGAAATGGCGGCAATTTAGGTACGCCGTTACGGCAGATATAGAAAAAGTTCCGCAATATATGGCTGCATCCTGATCATCAAAAATTCCAGAAAATCATTTGGAGAAACCATCCATCTCAACATATAAATAAATAAAAAAAAAAAATGGTTTATTGCCAAGTAATCTTTACAATATTTTACAATACCCTGTGGCCCCACACTAGGCAAAGCCTGTCCTGTGGGTACCTGACACGATTACAATTTTTGGTTTCCCTTGCGGACAACAGCTTTTGTTTAACTTAGCTTAAAGTCTACCTATTACAAGTATTTGCTAAAAAAATTACAATAATGTTAAAGTAACGAAATAAAGAATTATACAACTATTAATAACATGCGAAGTAGAAAACCATGTGCTAGGCATCTGAAGTGAGTGTACTTGTATGTATACTAGATAAATATATAGAACATAATGAATATGTCGTGGATTGAGGGCTCAATAGTGCGACGGACAGCGCCATCTAGTGATTAGTTTAGTGAACTAATAAAATAATATCGTCACCGGAAACGCAAGCGGCGCACTACCGTTTGGACACGATCGTCGGTAGTGGGGATGCGGCGCGGACTAGGAGGAGAACGGTTGGAGGCGACACTCTTCCTCGGACAGTCACGCGATACGCTCAGTACCAACGCACGTGTCTGTTTCATTTTTGTAGAAGTAGCTACAGTAAAAATAAAGTTATTCTCAACTAAAACTATCTTTCGCTCGATTACCCAAGTTAGTGCCCACATCTACCAAGAACCATGTCAGATCGTGATGAAGACCCGGTATGTCGCATCTCGGCCGTCCACGACGCGACAAATATAAGTTACATATATACACATATACATACACACACATACACATACATACATATATACATATACACATAAATATATACATACATACATATATACATATACACATAAATATATACATACATACATATATACATATACACATAAATATATACATACATACATACACACACATATATATATATATCCAACATAAATATATACATTTTACTGTATTGATAGTAAAAGACTTTCTGTGGAGCCATATGTTAGTGAAGTGAGCCACCTGAGTATTTTTTGCTTCGTCTCTGTCACAGAACATTCCTTGATATTACACGCGCTAGCTGCCTTGTTATATATGTAAATATCCTTAAACGGGCTGAAACGTCTAGCGAATCTGGTTTTGATTTGTGGTAGTGGTAATCTGTATACCCGAAGTAATAGTAATTTTGCATAATCTTTAGAGGTTATGGTTCGCTTGTGAACGGAGAGAACTGCTTTTAAGATGAAGAGCTGGCGTACATTCAAAATTTGAGAGACCTGATATAACTTTGTTGTTGGGTACCGAAAAGGTTTTTTTTCACTTATGGAACCAAGGCTTTTCAGCCATAATGAAGCAGTTGGCTCGCGACGAAAGATCTTCCTACCCTAATAGTTCAGCTACAGACCTCTTGGAGCACTCATTTTATATGAATGACCTTTTATATGGCGCTCATTCCTTTAATTCCGCTAAACAACTCAAAATAGAGGCGACTAATCTACTTAAGTACTTGGCTTTAATCTAGGAAAATGGCGTTCAAACTTGTCAGAACTCTCAGACAGTCATGATGGTCCTCATAATCAAGATTTTGATTTCAAGCAGCTGGAGCCCACAAAAACGTTAGGGCTTCGGTGGGACCCAAAACCGATCAATTTTTCTTTCATCCCATCGAATTTATCTCTGTAGCGGTACCTACGAAAAGACAGTTCCTATCTGAAATATCTAAAATATTTGATCCATTAGGCTGGCTGGCACCAGTTACAATAACCCCTTCCTCAAGAAATCGTCTCAGAATGGGCTAACATCAAGGCTGACATACCTCATCATCACAATTCAAAATACCTCGTTGGATTCAAACTCAGAAAAATGATCTTATTGAGCTACATGGCTTTTGTGATGCTAGTACTAAAGCATATGCTTGTGTTGTGTATTGTAAAATCCAGAGAGATAACACATCGCACGTGACCATTGTTGCAGGCAAATCTAAAGTTATCCCATTGAAAAAGAATCACTCTATACCGCGTTTGTAACTTTGCGGTGCTTTATTATTATCCAAACTCATGCAAAAGATAATATTATCCTTATCTAATTACGGAGTGCATGTTTATGCCTGGATCGATTCGATGGCAGTGCTAGGATGGATTAACGGTGAACCTGAAAGATAGAAACCTTTCGTGGCCAACCGAGTCAGAATGATATGCAAAGCAATCCCTAAAGATAAATAGAGATACGTCAAATCGAAAGATAATCCCGCAGATTGCGCTACCCCGAGTTTGACGGCGGCCCAGCTGGCAAATCACTCTCTTTGGTGGCAGGGGCCCGATTGGCTGCCAAATTATAACCCTAAACAACATTCGCCAATTATTTCGTATAGTACGAATGAAGATCTTAGAAAGAAACCAATAGCTAACATTGCCATTATGAACCCTAACAATTCTATAATTAGCTTACTGTTAACGAAGTATAGCTCATATATAAAGATTATACGAGTATTAGCCTACATTAACAAATACATCGATATTGTTATTTATCGGCGAAAGTGTGAACATTACCTCACTTTACAAAATATAAAGAAAGCAAAGGAGATGGTTATAAAACATATCCAAAAAGAATACTTTTTAAAAGACATATCGCATCTCAAAAACGGTGAGCCCTTGAATAAGAAAACTCAAATATTGAATCTAAACCCCATATTAGTTGCTTGCGGAATACTTCGAGTTGGTGGCCGTCTTAAGCATTCAAATATACATCCCGATATGAAACACACTATAATTATCCCGAATCAATCTAAACTAGCAGATCTTATAACCGACGAATCGCACGAACTTGTATTTCACGGCGGAGCTGAAATTACTATAGGATTTATAAGACAGAAATACTGGATACTTCGAGGGAATAGGGCTACAAAAAAGCGATTACGGATGTGCGTTAAATGCAGGAAAAATGATCCTATACTACAACATCAACTAATGGGTGACTTACCTCCATCTCGATTAATCCCAAACCGACCTTTTTATCATACTGGGATAGATTACACCGGTTATGTTTTAATCAAAGCGAGCAAAGGATCTGTTGCAGTGTTTGTATGTATGTTTACCAAAGCCATACATTTAGAAATCGTTTCCGATCTCACAGCATCAGCATTTATTGCAGCGCTTAGGCGGATGGCAGCGAGAAGAGAAGTTCCTGGGCATATTTACAGCGACCAGGGCACTAACTTTATAGGAGCGAACACAATACTTCGCCAAGAATACGCTGAAATATCAGATATCCTGTCTAACCCCGAAATAATCTATTCCTCCTCTGAAATGAACATAGAAAGGCATTTCAACGCTCCTTCGTGGCCATCGGCTGGTGGACTTTGGGAGGCTGCAGTAAAAAGTCTGAAGCATCATCTCAAACGCGTCGTTGGTGAGCAGAAACTCACATACGAAGAATATAACACTTTGTTATCCCAACTAGAGGCTTGCTTGAGCTCTAGGCCACTTTGCCCTCTGACAGAAGACCCGGAAGATATAGACTTTTTGACCCCAGCTCACTTTTTAGCAAGCGAGCCTAATTTGACCATATTTGAAACGGAGCGAGACCTCAGGACTCGGTGGTGTTTAACACAAAAAATATACCAAGATATTTGGGTAAAGTGGAAAAATGAATATATCTCTCAACTATCAACCAGAGCCAAATGGCGACAATCCCAAAAAGATCTACAACTTGATGACATAGTCATAATTAAAGACGAAAACCTTTCGCCAGGTAAATGGGCTTTAGGACGCGTAGTAAAGCTACACCCTGGCAGCGACGGGCATGTGCGAGTCGTTACTCTTAAAACCAAGAATGGATTACTGAAACGCCCAATCGTTAAACTATCTCTGTTACCAACTAATAGAAATAGCCAAACCACAGATAATGAAATAGTCGAAGAAAAAGTGCCCAAAACTAAAAAATCTAATCGCGTCTCATTTTTGGCTATGGTGTTATCTCTTACATTATTCTTCGTATCTCTATTAAGCGGCACTGAACGTCCTACAACTATACCCCATTGAGAAACAATAGCGTATACTTCGATAAAATCTCTAATATGCACCTTATTAGAGACGATTGGCACTTAATTGTTTATTATGACACATATCCCTATAATGAAGGCATTGCGGCGCTTGCAAAGTATATTAAATATCTTAAAACAGTATGCGGTGTAATTAGAATACATACACCTTGCGATGGTATTATGTTACAACTTGGGCACGAGTTCGGCGAAATACAACGTTACGATAATATTGTTATGATGAATGAATCATTTGTAATTAGAGAGAAACGGCGCCGGCGCCGCGGCTTACTAGACGGAGTAGGCTATATCGCTAATAGTTTGTTCGGAGTACTGGATCAGCGCTTTGCAGAGAAGTACGAAAAGGATATTGATCTTGTAAGAAATAATGAAAATTATCTGTATAATTTATGGAAAACCAAACCTCGGTCGTGGAAGCTGAATTCAATCTTATAAAAAGGATCGAGGACACTAGTAGCAAACAACACAAATTGATTAACCAGAAACTTATGAACCTGGAATACTCATATCGAGATCTCTCGCTACAAGTACGAAACATATCCCTTACTACTGAATTTATAACCTCGGCATTCACAGCCAATAACTTACTATATATTTTACGCAGAATACAGGACTCTATACTTGATACAGTGACATACATTAACAACGGAAAATTGGACTTCCATTTGCTATCGCTGAAACAACTGAGATCCCAGCTGAGCTCTATATCAGCTCAAATACCCAAGGATTTAGCTATCCCAGTCGACAGTTTTCATCTATCCGATCTGTATAGCTTGCTGAAAGTTAGAGCAAAGTATTCTGGTAAATACTTAATCATAGAGATAAGAATACCCTTGATTGATAGAGATCTTTATGAAATATTCAATCTTATTCCAATCCCCCGTATTTCGAACGGTAATATTTAGCATCTTTATTGGTGCTAGATGGTTGGATGGTGCACTCATCCACAATTTTAGTGATTGTCAGCATTTAACACTCTCAATCTAATATCAAAGTTTGTGGTAGATAATTAATCACCCCACATTAGGTGGATATCAGAGCTTTAAGGGCTTTCTGAGTTATTCTATACTTTAATATTGTCTTTTTTTACTTGCAGACAATACTTGTGGGATAGCAGTTTTAAACAATGTAATATTGGAGCATAATTATGTGAATATTGGAAGCAAGCCGAGAAGAACATCTAGAAAAGGTATATATATATTTTTATGTTGTATAACTCAATTCCTATCTTATCATAATTCATCACTCACATGTTCACAATCTGCAGCATTAGGTTGCAGACAATAATCACATACAATCAGTGTTTCAACATTACTACATCAATAATACACATTGATGATGATGATCAGATTTGCAGGGCTAATATCCATAAAATGTTGAAGAAACAATTTAATTTATCAACCTGTTTCTATTGAAATCGTCGGCGTTGGTAATTCGTTGGTAGGTGGTGGGTCCCTCAGCTCCCACTGTCTATATCAGTGCAGTTCCATCAAGTAACTGCAATTTTTTCCAAACATCGTCTTTTATTTAATGTGGTGATGTAAACTATCCTTGTGCTAAAATTCATCCAAACTTTTATAGGCATTTATGTCTGTATGATCCACTGCCAATCCGCAAATGTTTTTGGAGTTTATTTGCAACAAATAAACGAATTTTAATTTTGCCTACACACTAAATACGTTGACTCGAGCACCCTGTTCCTCCGTTTTGGTGTTTAGATGAAACCACGTACCAAATTAAGTGTTAAATGTCTTATGAGATCGACTCGTTTGAAGTCGTTTGTGATATTATAGTCAACATGAAAGAAAACGAAAGAAAGTGAAACAAGTGTGGATGTCTGTAACATCCCACGATTATCCCACGATCACTCTGTATCGTTTTCCAAGGCCTGGCAGAATACATAGCCTGCAGTATGTAGTAAGTTTCTGTTCCATTAGGTTACGTTATATTGCATTAGCTATGTACATACTCATTTACTTTTTAACTATGTTTTAATTTTCGTAATACCTTATGATATGTCCTTTACTAAAAACATCCATTTGTAGCCGATAAACAAGGCGTTAATCATAGTAAAATAAGGTTTAATGTAGCGTGCAATTGGTGGCTTGTATCCGAGCCGCTGGTAAATAGTGGTACACAATGTAGCGGCTCGTATGCGAGCCGCTGTCAAAGTACCGGTAACATTTTGCTGTCATCTCTGTGAACTAGTCTAAATTCATATTGTAAAAGTCATAATCTGTTAAGCAAAATATGGGTTTTAATTTATGTACCTATATTGTTTGAAATGTATTTTAATCATAGAAGTGTCTAACTGATGACTGACTGACCGATCGTTGGAACGTGCTGAGAGAACTGGGAGTACCTTCACAGCTTGTGGCGCTTATCCGCTCGCTATACCTGAACAACCAAGGCATCGTCAAAGTAGAGGACTGCGCATCAGAGCCTTTTAGTTTTGCCAAAGGAGTTAGAAAGGGTTGCATTTTATCTCCCATTCTCTTTAAAATACATCATTCGTTGGGCGTGCGAGGACTGGGAAGGTGGAGTCACAATTGGTGGTACCAAAATAACTAATCTCCTGTACGCAGACGACACCACATTAGTATCAGCAAATGAAGCCGAAATGGTTGACCTCCTAGCTCGTATTGAGAACACAAGTTTACAGTTGGGTCTCAAGATAAACCATGCTAAAACCAAGCTAATGGTAATAGACGGTGTCAACAAATTGGAGTTAACGGAAGCTCTCAAACTAGACATTGTGAACGACTTTGTTTACCTGGGGGCCAACATCAGTAATACTGGATCATGCGAAAAGGAAATAAGAAGGCGAATAGGTACGGCCAAAAATGTCATGGCTCAACTGGCAAAAATATGGAGAGACCGGAACATCTCGCGAAATACAAAAAAGAAACTTGACCAGACGTTGGTGTTCTCCATATTCAGTTATGGCTCTGAGATATGGGTTCTGAAAAAAGCTGATAGAGACCGCATCGACGCTTTTGAAATGTAGTGTTGGCGAGAAATGCTACAGATCCCTTGGACTGCCTTCCGCACCAATGCGTCTAATCTGCGAGATCTCAACATACAAACCAGTCTATCCACCATCTGTCTACGCAGAATACTGGAATTTTTCGGACACATTGCCCGCAAAGACGGATACAACATCAAACAGCTGATGGTGTGGCTTGTGCAGGCAAGGTTGCAAATCCGATCGTCGCTTAACACCAATCTCCACAAACTCCTCCACGAAGCAAGACGATAGTCAATGAGAAAGTGATTCAGCGGGGGAGTCACGACCCTCGGTAATGAGGAATACGACGCGAGAAGGAACTGATGATAATCCAGCATTGTATAGAATGCCAGATTTTTTATAAAAATAGTTTAACTATTTTTACAAGAGTACTAGTTCTTTGCTGCGTATTGGATTATGTAACCACACTAGCGATCCTTCCTCGAAGCCTTTATTGTTGGCCTTCCGATCGTAACGGGTCTTCATCCTCTCAGACATCTGTTGACCGGTCTGTCTGATGTGCTGGTATACATCATTCATCCTGCTGCGAGTATGTGTTCCCTTCATGGCTGCACAACTCGTGCATTTACGGCACCATTCCTCAACGTCTTTTCGACAATGGATCCAATAAAATCGTTCCCGGATATTAATAAGAGTTCTCTTAAATCCCATGTGACCTCCTGAACTCCCATTATGATAGCGTTATAAAACTTCCGGTACATTGAGCTTTAGCACGACCTTTTGCAGGTGAGGTTGCTTTCCCACTGTGCCCAATAATTCTTGGTGATAGAGCTCATTGCCGCAACTTCACTCCAGTTCTTTTACATTCAAGGATGGGTCTAGTGTCTTTGTTCTCTCGTTGCCTTCTCTGCAGAGTTTACTTCCAGTCTTCGCTAAGATCCGTCCTCAAATCCTCACTAGTCCTTCTTGCTTGGCCTCTTGCCTGGCGCAGTGCTTATACCGGTCGGGATACGGTCTACGCGATACTCTCTGCATTACTATGTGACTTGCCACTGCGATGCTGTATTACTTTCCTAATACGGTGTCATCATCCCGTCGCACTGCTTCCACCTCCAGAGCGTGGGCTAGGGCGTCCTTCAGGTTTTTGAAATGTCCGAGTCTCACTGCGGCCCTAACCGGGCCGGAACGAGGTTCCCGTCGATGAGAGCAGGTGAGGCGTACGGCTTTCGAACCAGCTTCTTCCAGAACTTCCAGAACCCACTGCTGCAAGGTTTCACCAACACGTAGCGATCGGTCTTTCAGCTGGGTGCGAAACATGTGTTCCAGGTGTGCGTCGCCATACTTGCTTCCAATGCCTCCAACAGCTTCTCGTAAGTGACGGCTTGACCAAGCGCCTCTAACACGGTCAAGGCCTGGTCGCGAAGCCCCAAGGTGAGAGCAGTCAGCTTGTTCTTGTGTCCACCCATTCGATTTCATGACGGCCTCGAACTGGATCTTATAGGCTGACCATGACGATGAGCCGTCAAATGGTGGGACTTTAAGGCCGTGGTGAGGGCGCCACAACCGCAAATGTCACGATCCCATTTCCAGCTTTGAGCCCACGTATCGTTTTCTCCACCTCGGCGATGCGACTTTCTTGGCGTTGGACTTGCTCTTTCACCTCCTTCATCTCTTTGCCAACCGTTGGGCTGAGGTCTTTTAGTATCATAAGTTGCTTCTCCTGGTGATGGATACCCTCTTCCTTATCGCGTTGCAGCTGTTCCTCGAAGCGGCGTGCGTGCTCAACCTGGCGGCGTATGCCCTTTTCCTAATCGCGTTGCAGCTGTTCCTCGAGGCGGAGTGCGTGCTCGTCTTGGTGGTGTGCCTGCTCCTGCATAAACGCCATCAAGTTCACGAGGTCGAAGTTTACCGGCGAGTAAGCTACACTAGGTGGTTTCGCAGCAGCCGCGGAGTCATGTGGTCCACCTGACGACCGCGAGAGTGTCTCCAAAGAGCCTCTGGTCCACATCTTACTGGCTAATTTTGATTGCTGATTAAAATATGTTTGTGTGCAAGGCAGTGGGCAGGGCAGTGTGTGTGCAGGTGTGGTATGGCTGGGGAAACAAAGCAATATAACATCATTTGCAGCAGCTACTTCAAGCAATTCTATCGCGTTGCTGTGTGAACCATGACCATCCAAAAGTAATAGTGCTTTTCCAGAACCTTTCTTTGGTCAAAAGTGTAGTGTGAACTATTTATAAAATAAGTCACTGCTAATATAGGATGACTTTGCATGTATGTATACATGAGAACCAGGCGGCAAATTCCTTCTGAAAATTCTGGTTTCTTGTTTTTGCCCTTAAAAATAAGTACGGGAGGCAAAAACTGGCCCTCCGTTTTGCAACAAGCAATTACGCTCACAATTTTTCCTTTTTCAGCGCTTGTAATAGTAAAATCCTCTTTAGTACCGTTAGTAGTTAAAATTTTCCAGCTTTATTATTAATTAAAATTCCGGTTTCGTCAACGTTAAAAATTTTCCAGGCTTATCCATCAAATCATTTTCAATAAGCACGTTTTTCAAAACATTGAAGTATTCGTCGACATCCTTACGATTTATTCCTTGCGCACGTACTGAAGATAAGCCTTTAGATTTTCGTAATACTATTTCCTTATTACGGCGCATAAAAGCGTAATACTATTCATCACCTGCTCTTTCTTTTTCTTTGGAAATACGATGGTCTAATTTAATTTTCTGAGCCATGACTGGAAACATCATCCTTTGTAGGAGAAAACCCAACTCTTTCGAGCGCTTGAATGTGACGGACCAATTTCTTTTCATGTACAGATGTCAATTCCGGAGCTCTTCCCAGTGGTACTTTTCCTTGTCCAGATAATAGGTGCCTACGAAGTGTCCGGCTGGGAATACCATACTCTCTACTGGCTCTTTTGACACCTAATTCTTTATTTATTATCTTAGACATTGCTCCAGCCAGAGCTTCGGAAGTCCACAACGCTCTAGACGTCTTTCTCTGATAGTATCTATCCATAATCTAAAACAATAAAGACCTTTATTAATCAAAATATTTGACTTAAAAAAATTGAGGCATATTTCACTTTAATGAACAAAAAAAAATGTATTTTCCTAAGTACAGGGAAATACGCCCCACTGCTTGTCGGAACAAACCGGTTTAAGCTTGTCGAAAACACCGTTTGCTCTGAGTAGCTAACATACCAAAGTAAAAGTTAAAATTACTTCATCCTATCAACTGTTTTAACTTCTATACGTTAAAATGCACATTATAAAACTCACCAACTCAAGTAGCGAATCAAACAAACAAGATTTTCCAACAAAATCAATTTTTTTTCTAGCACATGCTGAATGCGGCCACTCTTTTATAAATGTACTCGTACTGCCATCTGTCGAATATAAAGTGCACTCGCCGGACCGAACGTTACATGTTGATATTCGTCAACTGGGGCGTATTTGCCGATGGCGCGTTTTAATGGTTTTACATAATAGGCATATCACAGTTAAATAGAGCAAGAATCAGCTGATACGAGGCAATGCGTTATATCCTTGTACTATGAAAAACCTGCATTGTGAAACATTACAATTAATACGTAAATGGATACTCATATTTGTCCTTCATACTTACACGGGCTTAGGAGCGTCGGAAATACTTTATCTGAATATTACTCTTCGATAAATAGCTAACTTTATTTATTATGTATTAAAAATAATCACAGGGTGAAGGTATGTGAGTATTTCAGGCGTATTTAAAAAAATTGGAGCTGTTTACAAAATAATCAACTTACATATCTATGGACAGTTTATTTACAAATTATTTACAAGTCCGGGTTCCTCGGCGGCTACGCCATGGGACCGCCGCGGCTTATCCACGTTGAGGTAGGCACGTACTGCACTTGCATAATGAGCGGGACAGCCGTTGTGCTGGTAGTACATATCGTGTATAATCGATAACAGCACTTCCTCCAATAGCTCGGATATTACTTGTACGGATAAGAATCCGTGTTTGATAGATTGATAGAATTGAAATGGGCTCAGAGATTCAGAACTAGTTTATTGATATAAAGGAAAATGATAATGTTATGATATATGATTGATAATGAGTACACACGCGGCGCGGTTGGTGTCCGCTAATGAACTAAATATGAATTATATGAAATTAACAATATTACAAAAATATGCTGACACGGGCGCACGCGCGTACAAAGTAGCGATGTACGGTGAAACCGTACATGCTCCCAGGCGAGAGATGCAGGCTACAATGATCACGATGTGTAATGATAGAATAAAATGAAATTATGAAATCAAAATATCTTAAAGTCATTAATTGTCTGAAATAGTAAACACTGATTTTAATATGGGAGGGGTGCCCACATCCTTTCTGAACGCATTTATTGTAGAGCACTTCACTGTTTAACAACACTGTACACTATGACACGGCGCCATGACGCTGGGCGCGCTGGCAGCGCGCTGCAGGGCTCCACGCCCCGCAGTCAGCTCAGCACTCGCCGCCGGCGCTCGTGGTTGTCGCAAATTTCGAACTCGTCGCCATATTGCATACATCCCAACCGCACTCAAGATAGCGATGATGACGTATATTGCAGTATAATGATGGATGGCTTGGGATGGGATTCAGCTAATGGAGAGCTTTGTTTGATAGTATCAAGTTGGGCTTTGATATTTGACAACTCTCTTTGATTTGCTTCCAGGTCGGTATTGACGAGCGGTATGTAGGAAAGGGAAATGTTGATAATGTTGTTTATGGGCGCTATGTCAAATGATTCCAAATCTGGCTTAATGTCAAGTCTGCTGGACATCTGCTTGTGACTGTATAGGCTAAAGTTTTGCGATTTGACAACACATTCCTGACCTACGCTAAGCAAGCCGGCTTGTGACAAATGTATTGCAGTTACTTGATCCGGACAAAGTAATCGGATATGGCATTGTTCGCAACAGAAATATAAATACTGATTTACTTTGTTGATTTCTGTCCATCTGTTTGTACAAGGGCTTACGTTAATTTCACATTGCCTTGTTCGCTCTGAAGTACGACACAAACTTTGATCGTCCTTAATACTGTACTGAGGTGTCCTAATTTTACACAAAACCTTACTTGCACTTTGTTGAATGCACAAGTTTAAGTCATGTTTTGTTAGTAAAAATAAGGCATCCTTGTTCAGATTTACTGCTACATATTCTGATACTGGAACAACTTCCACCATGTTAAAGTTCATACGATGCGGTACAGTAATTATTTTCAGGATCTTGTACGTATCTCTGGCGATAAGCGGTATCTTAATTTCAAATATAAAATACTGTTCAGACATCCTTGCACGCACTTTCAGGAGATTGTAAATTGTTGATAACTCCATTTCGTCTATTGGTGATGACAAATCATTTGGCAGCTGTCCCGAAATGATATCGAGTTCAAGTTTTAATTGTTCAGGTGATATAAGATGAAGATTGAATTTACCGTGATATATATCAGTTACAGTGTCAAGCAATTTATCTTGTATGGAGCTTAGTTTGTATAAAAGGTTATAGGCAATTATTGATGACATTGTGAAATCTGTGGTAATAGAGATATTTTGAACTGCTAAATTGAATTTATTTATATAACTTTGACAACCAAGAAGCTTTTGATTAATCGCTTTGTACTGTTTGCCTATAAATTGTTCAGTTCGTTTTAGTAAATTGAACTCTGCTTCGACTATAGAAGTCTGATTTTTCCATAACTGAGCCATATGATTCTGATTTACTTTTATTGTTTTGATATCTTTCTCGTAACTTGACGCGAAGCGTTCGTCCAAGACACCGAATAGGCTATTAGCAAGATATCCGACTCAATTAATCAAACCGCGCTTGTTTCTCGCACGAGCGTTAAAATGCTGTTTTAGCAACAAGTCGTTGTAGTTCGCTTGTTGCATTTCTTGGTAGCCGTGATTTAATTGTATGAGGATTCCCTCGCAATGTGTTTGCATGTTTATTTGTTTACAAACAATTTCTAGATATTCCATGTGCTTTGTGCTTTCATGCCATCCCAGCATGGATTCATGTTAAAATATACTACGAGATTCAAATTCCAATTATCTCTAATTATTTGCATGTTGTTAATTTTATCAAAGTACAGAGACTAATTTAATGGTAAGTTTTTGTTGTTGTAAGCACATTGAGAGGAACAAATCAGAGACATAAAAAATACTAAAAATGTTGTTGCCATTGTAGCGAAATTACATTTCTAATGAGTACATTTGTTAGCTGTTTATTCTGCATATTTGTTTGGTTTGCTTCATCATGAACCGGTAGAACTGATAGTTTTACTACAGGTCGCTTTAACAGTCCATTTTTTGTCTTGACTGTCACGACGCGGACATGGCCGTCTTGTCCAGGATGTAGCTCTATTACTCTACCTAAAGGCCACTTGCCAGGCGGTAAATTCAAGTCATTAATAAGTACAACATCATTGATTCATCATTGATTTTTCAGATTGCTTTACGGGTGTCTCCACTTACTCCTAGCGTTCATTTGGCTAAGGTATTCTATTTTCCACTTATTCCAAATATCTACATACATTTTTTGAACTAACTGCCACCTGGTGCGTAGATCCTTTTCGGTTTCCCATATGGTAAGATTGGGGCCACTTGCTAAGAAATGTGATGGAGTGAGGCAGTCTAGATCTTGGGGATCTTCCGACATAGGGCATAGAGGTCTTGAGTTTAGGCACGCTGCTATTTGAGTCAGGATAGTATACAGCTCTTCGTAAGTAAGTTTCTGCTCACCGAGTACTCGTCTCTTAAGATGCTTGAGGCTCTTAACGCCTGCCTCCCATAAACCTCCTGCTGATGGCCATGACGGAGCATTAAAATGCCATTCGACTTCCATTTCAATGATCTCGGGCATGCATGCTTGTTGGAGTTCGTAGAATTGTTGTTGTAATATATGACTGGCTCCGAAAAAATTGGTGCCGTTGTCACTATATATGTGACGCGGCGTACCTCTCCTAGCAACCATAAGGCGTAATGCTGCTATAAATGCTGTTGTAGACAGGTCCGACACCAGCTCGAGATGTACGGCTTTGGTCGCCATACAGACAAAGAGAGCTACGTAACCCTTTGTTGTTCTGATGCCGCGGCCTTTGTTTGCTTTGACATCTATAAATCCCGTATAATCTACGCCAGTATGGAAGAACGGTCTCGAAGGATTGCATCTTGATACAGGTAAGTCTCCCATAAGCTGATGATGTTTGTCTGGGTTATATTTTCGACAAATGACACATAAACGCAAACGTTTTTTAATAGCTCTATTGCCTCCTAGAATCCAAAACCGCTGTCTCATAAACGCTGATGTTAATCTCGGACCACCATGTAAGGTAAGCTTATGACCGTAGTCAATTATTAAATCTGTTAACCGCGTATTATTTGGTAATATGATTGAATGTTTCATGTCCTCACTGATAAATGCTTTATTAAGCCTCCCACCTACTCTCAAAATGCTTTCTTCATCGAGATAGGGGCTTAAACATAATATTTTGCTAGACGTGCTAATCTTGTTCCTTTTAGTTAAATCTATAATTTCCGACGCGAATTCAAGTTGCTGTAGGTATTTAAGTAGTGTTATTTTTGCTATATGCAATTCTTGTAGCGATAAATATGATTGATTGCATACTTGCTTATCTTGTTTATATTTTATGAACCGTAGAATCCATGCTAATATTCTAACAAGTTTCATATACGAGCTATATTTGGTAATAAGATGCTGTAAAATGCTTTCATCACCTTTCTTGATTATGGCGTTTACGTGACTACCTTTCTTCACTTCTAGATCCGTCGTGTAAATTGATTGTTTATCTACGTGTTTATACGTGTTCAACCACGGCGATCCTTGCCACCACAAGGAATGCTGATGTAATTGTTGAAATGATAGGCCTCTATTAGCACAGTCAGCGGGGTTGTCGCTTGATTTAACATATCGCCAGCAAACAGAGGGTATTATATTCGTAATATATCTCGTTCTGTTGGCGACAAATGGTAGCCAACGTCCGGGATCGCCCTGTAGCCATCCCAATACAGCTGTAGAATCTGTCCAGCCATAAACGTCGATTTGATGATCGCCGAGACATGTCAAAACCTTAGACATAAGTTTCGCTAACAAATGTGCGCCGCAGAGCTCTAATCGTGGTAAAGAAATATTTTTGTTACCCGGAACGATTCTCGACTTTCCTGCAACTAGAATAATGTTTGTTTTATTATGATTAATAGTTTTACAGTAAATGACACACCCGTATGCCTTTACTGATGAGTCACAAAATCCGTGCAATTCCACGTGATGACTTGGAGTTATACCTAGCCATCACGGCACTTCCGTTTTGTTTATATGATTGCTGTCTGCTTTGATCTTGACCCATTCTTTGTAGATTCGTTCGGGAATCGGCTCATCCCATTCTATCTTTGATTCCCAGATGTTTTGAAATAATATTTTAAGTGTAGTTGTAAACGGTGTCAGCCATCCTAGGGGGTCAAAAACTTTGGAGATGTCTGACAATACTGACCGCTTGGTGGCTTTGATAACTGCTGAATTAATTGTTCGCTGGAACGTAAAACTGTCCTTGACTGGATTCCAACGCAATCCTAGCGTTTTTGAGGATTCTGGTTGTTTAAAATTGAAAGAACTTGACATGTTGTCGTTGAGTAAATGCGGACTATTTGATGTCCACTTCCTTAGGTTAAAACCACCTTTATGCATAAGCTCTGCCAAGTCTTGTTGCAGTTTTATAGCAGTGTTCATATCAGGGCTAGTCTGAAGCACATCGTCCATATAAAATGATTTCTCCACCACTCTAGCTGCATCGGGGTAGTTGTGGCGTTCATCATTCGCCAGTCGTCTTAGCATCATCATTGCCAAAAACGGAGCCGCTTTCGTTCCATAGGTGACAGTGGTCGATTGAAAGTCTTGTAGTATTTCGTTCGAGCTATTTCGCCAAACAATTTTTTGCAAGCTTTGGTCTTCTTCATGCACTAAAATCTGTCGGAACATTTTTCTATATCCGCGGTAAATGCGAATTGATACTGCCGCCACTTCAATATCAGTGATTGAAGGTCCTGCTGCAAATTTGGACCCTTGTGCATGAGGTCATTTAAACTTTGACCGCTAGAGGTTTTTGATGAGGTGTTGAAAACTACGCACAGTGACGTAGTTAATGAATTGTCACGTAACACGCAATGATGAGGTAAAAAATATTGCAGTTACGAATTGCAACTAGCAGGTTTCATGTGTCCTAACGACAGGTATTCATTCATAAATGACTTATATTCGTGAGCGATATTGTTATGTTTGATAAATTTACGTTCTAACTGCGTGAACTGAGCCATAGCTTTCGATTTGGAACTGCCTAAATGATCTTGATACTTTGCCTTGAGCGGAATACGAACTTTATATCTGCCGTTGACGTCTCTGGTTGTGGTTGCGTTGTAATACTGAATACATTCGAGATCGTCTGATGACAGACTATCTGATTCCGAGATGTCTTCGGTCTCCCAAAACTTACGTAATTGGTCGACATTGATTTGTACTACATTGCACTGTAACGATGTGTGTACATTACCGCACAAAATCCATCCTAGCTTAGTTTGCTGAGCAATGGGTACTGTTTGATTTAATCCACAAATGCCATCTAATATGATATGGGAATATATGTCAGCTCCAAATAAAATGCCTATGGGACGACTAATGTAAAATTCAGGATCTGCCAATTCTATGTGTTCGAAATAAGGCCAAGTAGGTTTCGTAAAGGGGTAAGACGGTAAAGAAGAAACCCAAACGCCATAGAAACTTGGGCCTGGCGTTACAGGACTGAAATTTGGCCATAAATTAGAGCATTTATAAAGGTTTCACGAGCCCAATTTTCACGACGCACGGCAATGGCCAAATTGATAAATTCAGACAATTTTTACATCTTAGGTTATTTTTATTATTTGAGTTATTTAAATTAAAATTGATATTTCTGAGGCTTTGATGCCTTCTTAAATCTGGAACGCCTATGTGCTGTGCTGCAGCGTATAACGATGAGGTTTGAGGTATATAAAATGGCTTAGAGGGTGATTTCAGATTGGTCTGATTGATCTTACTGAAAACCTCAGCTTATATCTATGTTTGTAAGACACGGCCCAGTTACATTACTGCTGGCATTTGTTAACATTGTATATACTAAGGGATTTGATGCAATCTCACATTACAGTAATCTGAGATAGCAACAATATATTGAAATAAAAAACACATATTTGTGATGGTTTTATTAATCACCTTCATTAGGATTATCATAACATAATAATACTGTATCCAGAAATTGCGCAGGAGGCAATTGTCTACTCTGGTACCGTGCCCAACCAAGATACCATATTATGCTCATGGTGTGGGCACAGCAACCAATCGTTCTTTTGCCAATGATACAGGTGCAATAATATTGAATTATAGCATCCCTGCCACTTAGAGCGCTGTCAAGTAATATGTAAACGAAATACATCCTACTACTAATATGCCTAGATTTTATTCTTCCTCTTAACATCCAGGTTGAGTCTGATGTTAATAGTTCTTGCTGTAGGTCACTGTCCACCTCTCTACAGACTTCTATGACATATGAGCCATTTTCTCTCACATGCTCCCCATAGTAAGAACGGGCCTGTTTAACTTGGTATGTGCCCAAGGATATGAGAATAAGCTCGCTGTATGTTAATTCAGGAAAATCGATAATATTATCTCTTTCTACATCGATTGCTTGGAACTGCGCCCTACGTCGATTGATATTGTTGCTAATCACATAGTCACTTAATCTATTTTCCACATACATGTAATGATCAATTTTTTGGATAATTTCCTGGGCATCACTACGGTTTGCGATAGGAGGGTGGAAAGCATTTATTAAAGCGGCAGCCACTTCGAAGTGTACCATTACATTCCTTGATGCTCTATTAAAAAAATCTTGGCGAAATATCTTAAAATCTCGCTTAAACCTCCCATTGACTACTTCTACAACCCATCTACATATCGTGACTGTTCTTGATTTATTAGCTTCGAGGGTTGAAAGTTGAGATTCACCCTGTTGCATAGAAGATGGTACATATGTTCTATAACCACATTCATTGAGTAAAGGCAAGGCATCCCGGAAGCCTCTATCTAATATAAACGCATCTCCAGATTCAAAGTACTGTCTTAGAACAGATTCGTTTCTAAACTCTCTATTAATTATTTCAGCATCTGAAGTTGTCGCTGGATAGGGGCCCAAAACATCAATTATGTATCCATCTGTACAAACAATTAAAAATGGTTTTACAAGATTTTGGTATTTATGTAAACTGTATGTCTTTTTTTGGTACTTATAATTTGTGCTTTTTTGCACATAAACATATGTGCCATCTAAAACAACTATAGGTTTTACTTCATTGTTATAGTTACCAAACAATTCATTTGGAATAAGAAGATTTCTTTCAATTATTTGCTGCTTATTAATATGATTAAGTCCCAAGTGATGGGGCACAAAATAATCATACAAGAGACTTTTAGCTTTATCCAGTAGTGTAGCTAAAGTACTTTTAGGAATTTGCAGAAGTGTTGACAATCGATCATCCGAGTCCCCAGTCCTAAGTTTAATTAAATAAGCAGCTAATATAGTAGATCCCCTTCTAAGGTTCAGAAACTGAGGCACTTCATTAAGTATCTGTCTGAATTGCTCTTTGTTAAAACCAACCCAGTGGTAAAAAATATGGTCTTCCATAGGCTCAACATTCTCGAAATCCAAAAAATTACAGTCGGTCTCTTTCAAGGAAAACATATCTTGAATTTGACTTGCACTAAATGTGTTGATAATATTATCACTAATATCATTGAGAAAGTCCCATGATGTGCACGTTAAATGGATATCACAAAGGCGATTATTTGAAGGTACATAATAGTTATACATTTTAAGTAACTGTTTTCGCATTGTAATTGTTATTCGGTTTCTTTCAAGTCTCCGACATCCCTCCACAAAACATCTGCTTTCAGTTTCAACAGCTCTATAATAATCAGGTAATACAATAAGAGTTCCAACAGTAGGTGCCCTTGGTGCCCTTGGTGCAGAATAAGTTTCTTGCCTTGTTGGAGGTTCTTCTAAATGAGGAATGTCCTGACTATTTGGCTCATTGACAGCTGAAGAAGATGCACCAGATGTTGAGGGGCCTGAATGGAAATGCCAGGATGCTTTACTTGCTCGCACCCAACAAGAGTGACAGACAATACTTGAAGCACCCACCTGAAAATAATATATCTACATTAAAGGGTCCCTTTACACCAGAGATGTGTGATGGGCTATTGCCCACTTTGAAAAAGACTGATCTAAAGAAATCCTGAGGAGCTAAGAGCTTGACCATTGTCACACCGTCTTTCTAATTCACTTAAATGTTGTAGCATTCCATTTACCTTTTCTTAAATACCCTTAAAAAACCAAAAACTGAACTAAAGAATGTTAATAAACCGTCAATTAAACAAATATACTGACCATGCGTGGTAGGATCCATTCTTTTATAACTTCGTATATTCTCCTTTCTTGCACTGTACTAGTCGTAAGTTTATGGCAACGAACTCTTCTCAGAAGAGATCGTCCACAGTGAATACACACTCGTCGGTGTCCTATAGGTGTCTGTTCACTTTCTTCTGGTCTATTTCCATCAAGAGATAAAGCATTGGCATGATTCCAGCAAGCTTGGCAGATAAAGTCACTTTCATTTACCTGAAGCAAACGTTTATCATCTTACTGTTAGCATTTAGCAATAAACATCTGAGTTGCATATTTGGGTAAACACAAGCAGCCTTACTACATTCCCACTGCAAGAACACAGGCCTTCTCTTTGAGTGAGGGAATACAACTGAACATAAGCTGTAACACTATTTAGTTTGATTACATTAAATAATTACATATCACAAAAACGTTACGTTAAATAAAAATATCGGATACTAACCGTTTCAGGCGCGACCCATTCCTGTACAATTGAAAGAATCATTTCATTTTCCAATCTTCGCCTTCCAATTGTATTGCAACGGTCTGTTGCTATTCCGCAATTCATGCAAAGGCTCATTATGTCTTCTTGTCCAGATCCAGTAATCAAAAGAGCAAAATACAGATCCAGTTTTCCAGCAAAGGTCAGCAGGGGTGGCAGGGTACGGTGTCCAATGTTTAAGCAAGGGTCAGTCAGAAGGTAATCAGAGTCCAGTCCAGTATTCGAGCAAAGGTCTTACGTAAAATAAATCTTGAGATATACGAAAAAACACATTCACTTGCGCAAAACTACGAAAAGCGAATGACATTAATAACATGAAACAACCATGACAATTGACAGACGCTGACATTGACATTTGCCGTTTACGTACATTCCGATCAATGCAATAAATAATTGATAAAATCGATTATTCATTTCTTATAATGATTATTTCAATTTTTCTATTATTATTAATACTCCGGATTATTATTTTACATTGATTTTAGTACGTAAAAATAAACATACTAATACAATGGAGTATTATTTAATTATTCGTAACATTTCAATCATTATCGATTTCCACTAAATCGATTATATTCTTAGGGTACGCTCTATTCATCTAATGCCAGCTTTTGTGAAGTTAGTGACGTATAATGAAACAAGAGTTCTAATGGTTTACAAGGCTAGTTTAAGATAAAAAAATAGATTTCTAATTATTTTCTACACTTGGCCATTGGTATTGAAGCTAATATTTAAATGGCTTAATTAAGCAAAATAGACAATTTTTTTGATACATATCTCATTCATGTAATGGTAGGCCCAGAAACGGGTTTCTCCTTTTTCGTTAAAGTGTTCATGATATAAACGTCGGTCTGAAAGCTGTATGATCCATTAAACGAAGTACACTTTATGTTGATGTTTCCTTTACAAGTGCTGTCTTTAACGCCAATCCCGGTTATAACTCCCTTACATTTTTGCCGTGGTAGACATAACTGCTGCGCTGGTTTTTCTGTAATGAGCGATGTTTGAGAGCCCTGGTCAATTAGAGCTCGCATAGTGAGGTATGACCCGTCTGATTTTTGAACCTTGACCAGTGCTGTGGACAATAATATTTCTGGTATATCACGCTGCTGAGTCACATTAGAGTTCATTGTCTGGGGTTGCTCAACCGAGGTACGCGTGACAGCGTTTTGGTTACTGCTGTGTTCGATGATTTACTATGTGATTGCGAAAACGCTTTGTGCAAAATAGTGTGGTGAAACCCATCGCATTCGCGGCATCGCTTGGTTGAAATACATGCCTTACCGTTATGACTATAAAGACAGTTTTCGCACAACTTGAGTTTGCTAATTGTTTGTCTTTTATTATTTAAAGACATTTCTGTAAATTGATCGCAATGATAAAGTCCATGCCCATTTTTTCATAATGGACATATTTTATTGTAACGGAAATCCTTTGTTACTGCTTGCGAAATACCTTTATTACTCGAATATGATTGTTTCGTATGCTTATAGAAATTGTTTTCCTTTAATGGTTTCAAATTTGTAGAAGAAGGTTTTTGAATGTCCTGTTTTCGTCTTGATGATTCCATACTAGTGAATTTAGCTTCTAAGAAGTCTAAAAACTCTGATAGAATAGGTAATTCGCGTGGTTGCTTGAGGGATTCTACGTAATCACTGTGTGTTTCCATATCTAATTTGTTCGTTAAAAGATATACAATTAACGGGTCCCAGGTTCTAATGTCAACGCCAAAATTTTTTATTGAGTTGAGACACTCGCGAGATGTATCATGGATGCGTTTTATGTTATGTACTGACGGTTGCTGCATGACCGGAAGGTTCATTAAAATATTTAGATGCGAAGTGAATATAAGCTTTTTGTTATTATATCGATGATTCAGTATGTCCCAGCAAACGTAGTAGTTATCAGAGCTAATTTGCAGATGGTGTATTAGCCCTTCCGCTTCGCCCTTGACTTTAGCCTTCAGAAACTGCATCTCTGTGCTTGCGAGAGCGAAGGATTGTTATGTATCGCTTCAGTGAATAAATCCTTGAAGGATACCCACTGATCATACTTGCCGTTAAACAGGGGGATTTCCATTTTAGGTGTAGTCTTTTCTCTGTGCGATACGGACTACAATTTGCTATTTAGCACCCTTTTCATATGATTGTAAGTAGCTTCGTAAGCTGTGAACCTTTCCTCGTAATTTGCATCCTTTCCGTCTAACTCCCCGTCCAGCTCCCAGTGAAGATTGTCAACCGATTGATTGTTAACCGACCACTTTGTTTCCAATGTTTTGAGAGTGTCTTCAAACTCCCATTTCTCTGTAATATTTTCAATGCTAATGTTCGCTACGGCTCGAGAGAATGCTTTGAAGCTGCTGCTCTATTTTTTCAATAACTCATCCAGCTTGCTATTGCTACCTCGTGATGTAAATTGAGGTTTCTCTAGCGAAGACGACATTTCGGCATCTTCAGGCTGTCTATCGGTAGGATTGCTGACAGGAAACGGACGTGAAGGGCCAGCAACGGGCGTTGCTGGTGTTAGGACCGATAGCGACAAAGCTTGTTTCCTCGTCTCGCAGACAAATAAAACTCTTTAGCTTGCTGATAATGGTTGTTAATCAAATATTCGCTAGATTTGTCGCTGAAGCCACTTAGCTTGATATGATTAGTCTGAAACTCTTGCCAGTAAGATTCTAAATTTTCGAGACGTCTCTTGGTATAATCTGGCGTCTTGCGCTCATGACCAGCTTTCTTAAAGTTAGTCAAGAGCTGGTTCATGGCGTTTATATTTAGACTTTGGTTGGCAAGTAAATCCTCCATGATTTTGCTCATTATTGACAATGTAAGTAAATTGGAAAGATCTTACTTGTGTCGTGCTGCACACGTATACTTCCTGCGGGAACTGGTAACTGCACTCCTGGCCTGTATGCTGCGGCTGCTCGAAGTGCACGTTTGCTGGTATGTAGTACCACCCACGCGAATAATTAAACTGTCCTTTAATCACTCGCGAAATGGTCCCACTTTATCCGGCTCGAAGGACCAAAAAGAATGTAGGGATTCTTTGTTTGATAGATTGATAGAATTGAAATAGGCTTAGAGATTCAGAACTAGTTTATTGATATAAAGAAAAATGATAATGTTATGATATATGATTGATAATGAGTACACACGCGGCGCGGTTGGTGTCCGGTAATGAACTAAATATGAATTATATGAAATTAAAATATTACAAAAATATGCTGACACGGGCGCACGCGCGTGCAAAGTAGCGATGTACGTTGAAACCGTATATTACTGTCCGTAACATTTCTAAATACGAGCTGCCCGTAAGATCACCTTCAATAAAAATAGGCCCTATTAAACGGTCGTCTACAATACCGGCCCAAACATTCACACTGAACCTCACTTGGTGGTGGTCTTCCAATATTAGGTGAGGGTTTATAAAAGCCCAGAAATGTTCCTTGTCCACGTTGTACAATCCCACTCGAGGAAACAATGACTCATCTGTCCACAGTATGTTCGCGTTCGTATTATTTAACAACCATTGACATAGAGCGCTCCTTGCTGGTGTTTCATTGTTGTAAATTACGTGAGCTCGACGAAAATAAGGGGTAACCCATTAGTATTAAATGTTTTCCATACAAAGTATTGGCTAGCATTAAATTCTCGAGCCGCCTTTCTCGTGCTTCGCCGCGGATCCCGCTCGAAGTACTCCAGGATATCCTCTTCGATCTCCGGGGAGTCATTCAGGCGTCCTCGGCCTTGCGCATGAGTCGGCGTACGGAATTCTTGATGGTCGAGAAGGCGCTGAGTTGCAGCCAAGATAGTAGGAATGGACGGCACTTGAGGACTTTTATTCCTCGTAGCCGCAGCGCATTCAAATGCTCTGGGTGGGAGTACAAGCGTCTGGCTTCTTCCAAATTGAAATTGGCAACAGCATACAGCTGTGCCATTGCCAAGTACTCAGCGTTAGAATATTCGTACTGACGGCTCATTTTCGCGTGACAATGAAAAATTACGT
The DNA here is from genome assembly GCA_963675205.1 of Catocala nupta. Classification (NCBI taxonomy): domain Eukaryota; kingdom Metazoa; phylum Arthropoda; class Insecta; order Lepidoptera; family Erebidae; genus Catocala; species Catocala nupta. The sequence goes on from OY776078.1 coordinate 36,011,326, forward strand.
TAGGACCATTACGCGCGCGAGTTGCCGCAGTACTGAAGGGTGGGTGGGAGTGCGGGGCGCGCTTGCGCCAGAGTCGGAAACAGTTGGGAGCGCTCGCCGTGCCTGGGCGCCTGGGATAGTGAGCGCGGATTGGCGAGCGGCGCGGGCGCGGCACTTTCTGTGTATTTAATGGCAAAATATGTTTTTAAGTTGTAATACATGAATGATATCGGTTGTAGGAAACGTAGTACGTGAAATTGAGTGGCGTTACTACGAGTTGTCATTAAGACAATTCATAATCCTCCATCCATATTGTTCACCGATGAGTGAAGGACATCTCTGTAAATGGTGCTGACGGTCGCAGAAGAGTCTATCTTTGACGTGGGAATAGATATACTCAAAGTTGCATTGAGGAGCGTGTTCCTTAGGAGGCGGTTCGTATATAATGTGGGGTGGCATTTCGATAATCGGGCGAACGGAACTTGTGTTCATCGACATGGTTCGTCAAAACAGTAGAAGAGGTGGTTTGATGGCACAACGCTATATAACAGAGGTTTTAGAAGCTCACGTGGTACCTTACATGGGATTATAGGCGATATAGGCGAAAATTATACTTTAATGCAAGATAATGCCCGACCCCACGACGCTGCACAAGTTCAACAATATTGCGAAGAGGTTGGGATACGTACCATGAATTGACCACCACGCAGCCCGGATCTTACTCCCATTAAGCATGATCGGGACGGCTTAAAAAAATTGTATATGCGATAAATTCTGTGCCCACAACAGTGGTAGCACTAAAAACAGCGATTTCACAAGACTGGAACGGAATATTGTTCCGCAAGATCGTTTAATAACCCTAATCAGATCTATGCGGAACCGATTAGAATCTGTAATAAGGGCACGTGGAGGCAATACACCTTATTAAAAGAAAAATTACCAGTGCTTCAACTTTTTTTTATTGTATTTACCAATTGTCAGTAAACCAACCAAAACACATTTTTGTAACATTAACCGTTTTTGGTATAAAAAAATTTAATGGTCTTTTCCAGTATACAAACATACACTTAAGGATATGATACTACGCAACAGTGGCAGCACTAAGAACAGCGATTTCACAAGAATGGAACGGAATATTGTTCCGCAAGACTGTTTAATAACCCTAATCAAATCTATGCGGAACCGATTAGAATCTGTAATAAGGGCACGTGGAGGCAATACACCTTATTAAAAGAAAAATTACCAGTGCTTCAACTTTTTTTTATTGTATTTACCAATTGTCAGTAAACCAACCAAAACACATTTTTGTTACATTTACCGTTTTTGGTTAAAAAAAATTGAATGGTCTTTTCCAGTATACAAAGATACACTTAAGAATATGATACTACGCTGTTATGAAGTTAACGAACTAAACTATAGGTTTCAATTTAAATTTGTATAAAAAGTTTGAATACTTGGTTAAAATGTTTATTTCATATGTTTCTTGACCATTGATGCAGTTTATGAGTCCGTCACTGTATTTAATTACAGCAACACCTGAAGAAAACAACAATAGGGGTTACTGGAAGCAAAAACTAACGCATATTCTACACAGCACTCAGTTCTGTGGGATATGTTTGAGTACCGATGAGCTCGTGGACACGGTCAGTGATCGCTTCGAGATCGTTGTTGGTGGAACGAGGCACAGCAGAACTTTAGCTGATATCATAGATGTTGTGTTTCAAGAGGTAAGTGAAGATCAAATTAGTGGCACAGCCTTGTGCTTCAGTCTTGCAGGTAGTGATGTGCAAATACTACGGATGAAACGAATATATGAAAGTTGTACGATACCGCTTTCAATTTTTGGTCAATTGTCACAATTTGTTATTCGAATCATAATAGAATATTTGAATATCTATTTTACGATGACAGCGCAGGGTAATTTTATTGTCATATAGTAAGCATTCTGTGCGTGAAACTTTACCTCTATAATTATTTAAACAGATGGGTAATTTGCTGAAATTCATAAAATCTTGGAAAGGACTTTGTTCAGCTGCTATATATTAATAGCCTAAGAATCAACAGCCACAAAAAAATTACAAATATGTGGTTAAGGATGACCACATTCAATTAAAAATGAATATAAGTCATGGACAGTTTAGAATATTGCACTAACTGAAATACTTATGTACCGTTTTTGAGCTTATTATTTTATATTAATACCTACAACTGCAATCAGTCAACCAATCAACTAAACAAGTGGGTTGTTCTCGTAATGTTTTATGATTAATGTCTGGTTATAGCTATATTGGCATCAATTTTAATCAGAAAATAAACCCACAAACGCCATAAATTCTAGCTTTGTAGCTTTCAAAAATAATATAGAATTGATATCAATGCGATTAAAAAAAAAGAAAGATAGTCATTGAGTTGATATTTTACATGCAGCAATTCAGCAGCCGATAGCTCTGCGGCCCACAATGCAATTGCAGCAGTACTGCCTTATTGCATACCTGTTATTTTCGATTAGCATCTACTAAAAGGTCGATATTTCGAGAAGAACGAAAGTCACTTGTGCAAGCGAATTCGTAAATAAAATCGTTTAACATAAAATGTCGCAAGATCAGATATAGGTACTCAAAGTACGCGCGCAATAAGTACAATGACATTCAATCGATGTTTGAAAAGCAACTGAAAATACAGATAAAATAAAACAATAAATGTGTTTAGTTTACTTGGATTAGTGTTGCCATGCTTGCACTATAAAAAAGCGTATAATGCCGAGAACGTGATATTTATTATGGTCTTTTCCATTAAAACTTATGACTTTTTAAGAAATTGGTCATATCTATGATGAATTTCAACAATGGTATTTATAGAATAGCATTCGTATTAACTACATAAGAAAAATTACAGACAAGCTAAATAGGGAATAATTTCTCTGATAAAAACGTACACATATTGTAATGTAGGCATGGCAACACTGCGTGTCTCAGATGTAAACAATGGATGCCGATGTATTTAAAATCGCGAAAATACTTTTAAAACGAAAATAAGATTCGATAGTGTCCGTGAGATTGTAATGATTGATTATTAAGTCATAAAATAAAATACATATTATTGTTTAGGTAGAATGTGTGTTGAGCAACAGATCACTAATTCAAAATGTTTTGAAACTCAAGGTTATTTAGTTGCTATTTCAGTTGGATAGAGGCACTTCTTGGTGCCTGGACTCCATTATGATTTATACTTTTTATATAACTGATCGTGTCTTTCTTTTTTTTTTCAGACTGAAGATCTCCTATCTAATTCACAAATATGTAGCAGTTGTACGCAGAAATTAATTCAGTCATACATGTTCATACAACAGGCAAGAGCGAGATCGAAAATGTTGAAATATCATCTAAATGATTTATATCTCAAAACATGTTACACACGAAATAATTTAGTGGAAGTTTTACCTCAGGAACATGATGAAGTTTCTAATATTCTTATTTCTATGGAAAATTATGACAACCTCGATCAATTCCAGAATAATTTATATACAAAACCTCCGAATAAAAAAGTAAATAGGGATCGTCGTAGATTGAAACAAAGCTATAAGTGTTTAACGTGTAATTTATTTCTACCCTCACACAAAGCACGGAGGGTTCATGAAGTAACCAATCATAGAATTAATGTGAGTAAAACACAGTTGAACTCAAGGCAACATCATGGACGAATATTGAAAAGAATGTGCAGGATTTGTCATAAAGTAGTTAAAAATGGCGAATTATTGAAACATCTGAAGGAATTTCACCGGGACAGTTTATGTCCAGTATGTTACGTCGCTTTTAATTCATTAGAAGATTTGGAAGCTCATAAGCAAACGTGGCATTATAGTGACGTTGGTAAATGTTTTATGTGTTTGAAGAGTTATTCGGAAGCAGAACTGCAGCAGCATCAATGTTGGTTCAGCTGCAATGTCTGCACTGAAGCGCCCTGTGTTCACCATAAGTATTTGACGTGTTACAGACAGCAGATATTAAACGGCGCTCTCCGAGCTAAATGTTTAGACTGTAAATTTGTTTGTAGAACTAAGAGAGCCTACCTGGAACATGTAAATATGTGTCATTTAAAATTTAGTGCTGAAAGTTCAGTCAAGAGTAAAGTACTACCTAATAATTAATAAAGATTTATAAATAAAAATGAATATCTAAAAGTTAGGTTGCAATTTACAAGACATAAGTGAGTAAGAAGATTTTCAAATTAAAATGACTGTGGATATTGTGACGTTACTGCTATGTAAATGCAAGTGTGCAAGTTGTATAGCGAGACATTTACCAATTTAGGCAGTAATTTTAGTATATTGTGATTAATAATAATAATAATAAACCGCAGGGCAGCTTGTGGCGAGCTGAATGTGAGTGGCGACACTGCGGTCCTGAATGTCTCGGAGAGTCGATTAGGACCTCGTCACCAGTTTGCCGTTACTGGTTAGCTGGGGTAGAACTTCAAGAGGGTAGGTCTCTCAACTCTGTCTTGCCTTGGTCGGCCGGTCAGAGGGAGACCGCCATAGCTATATGCTTGGGGGTGGAAGTGTCATTTTCAAGAGCATAACTATGGGGAAAGCCGCTCCGGGTCTCCGTTGTCACGAGACCCGTGATGGTGAAACCGGCACCGCACCGCTCGACACCCCTAGCCACTCGCACAGTTGTTACCCTCTGCTGCTGGCTTGTATGCCTATGGTGGCCATTCAGGAGGCCCATCTAGTGAGTTGGCGAGTCATCGTCTGCCCATAGCATTGATGCTATTAGAGTATTCAGGGCAGACGCCGCTTTTCATCCATAATTACTAATATACCGGTCCATAAAACACATACCCATAGCCCATATATTAGAATCCATATGTAGCAATAGTCTTACGCCTGTCCGTGTTCCATCCCACCTTTGATTAAAACTCCCGAAGAGCCTCTTCACGTTGGACCCATGTTTCCGTGTAAGCCTCCCAAAGGGCCAGGTATTTTCTAATATAATATGTTAGAAAATACCCTGTAATAAGAGAAACATAATAGTATTAAGTTTGCACATGATAAAATTACATTTTCTACAATTATAATGGGTGCAGTTGTGATCTCCTAATTTGGTTATAGAATAACCTGTATGAAGGAGTGACAGTTCCGATCCCCCTTGGATTACAAAATGAAGTTATAAAATTAGAGTACATACATTTGTCACAATGTTACAATGAAAAAAATATTAAACTATTAAATCAGAAAAAAGGAAGATCCGTCAAAAATATATTTAATCTTTAAATATATATAAAATTGGATAAGATTAAAACTATTGTGTGTGTGTGCGCGTGTGTGTTTGTGTATGCGCGTGTGTGTGTGTGCGAGTGTTTTTGTGTATGTATAGATCCGTTTGTGTGTATGTGGATGAGCGTATGTGTTCGTGTGCTGTATCTATATATTATACAAACATATTTTCTGTTTCTTCGTATGTATGGTTTAGAAGAAACGAAAAAACCATTTTCTTACAGCTGTAGTGTGGTAAGCCATATATTGGGCAGTGCTTATTTATTTTATTATATAGAGAACAAAAGAATCTTTTAACAAACTACGAGCGTACTTGTGGAAGAGAGCAAATTTTGTCTGTTCTGCGTTTATCAATTTTCCTTTATGGTGTTTGGTGATGTTGTAGGAGAACTATATGCATGATAAATTGTTGTCTTACATTTAGAATATTCCACTTATATAATAATTCACTGATTGGGCATATTATAGGGTGGAAGGAGCTATCTCCAAAGGTTTTAATAGTTTTAGCAGCACCACCCCAACATGTGATGCAATATGTGACAATGGATTGGCACAACGCAAAATAGACACTCCGTATAACGGTTTAGTAAGTAATATGTCAAAGTATTTTAAAAATGAATATAAGTTTTCGTACTCTGCTTGGGAGAATGTTTATATGAGTCTTAAAGTTTAGGGTCCTATCCAAGATCACACCTAGATATGTATTTTATATGGTCCACAGATGTTAAGGATATAATATATAATATTCTATCACATACACATAACACCATCTAGCCCAAATTAAGCAGAGCTTGTACTATGGGTACTAGACAATGGATAAATATACATATATTATATACTTTTTTTGTAAATACATACATATTTATACATTTAAAAAAAGACAGTCACTTGTAGTTTGTTGTTCAGTGTTACCGGAGTAAGCTATTAAAGTTATCGGGTGTGTGGTTGAGAGACTGCACTTATCGAATATGTACGAAAGTTGGTTTTGGAGATATTGAGAGTAAGAGTGTGAGTGTTGAACCAGCTTAGTACTGTGTTAAATGCGATTTGTGCTGTACTTCCCTATTGCGACCATGTTTCAGCTGTTATGGTAAGCGCAGTATCTTATCTTATCTTGTGTGAGGGCCAGTCAGTACAGACTGGCAACACTTCTACCCAGTGGGAACTTTTGTGTCGACATCCCCAATAACGACTGTTATAGATGTTCATGGCAGCCGGGACCGACGGCTTAATGTGCTCTCCGAAGCACGGAGCAGGCGATAATTGTCAATCAATACGCACATGATTTTGAAAAGTCATATAACTTCCGAAAGTTAGAGGTGCGCGACGTGGGTTCGAACCCGAGACACTCTGCATTGCAGTCTGTTGGTCTCCCCACTGAGCTATCGCTGCTCAAAAAGCGCAGTATCATCCGCATATGACATAATCTTAGAATTCTTAATATCGAGGTCGCATAGATGGTTTATAAAGATAAGAAAAAGGTTCAGCCCTAGTATGCTTTCCAGGGGCATTCCGTAATTAACTGGAAGTTCATCACTGTAGTAATTTTCTATTAACTAATTGTGATCGTTTTGTTAGATAGCTATTGGACAAAATCCTATTTAATACCTCTGACACTCAGCTTTAATAAGAGAGTAGAGATGGGGATAGTGTCGAACGCTTTTGCAAGGTCTAAAATATGGTTAGTTCTTTTTTATTATTATTAATACTTTGTACTACGTGATTAGTCAGTTCTTGGACGCCATCACACGTGGATAAGTTTCTACGAAAGCCAAATTAATGTGATGATACTGGCTTATAGAGTTCCAAGTAATAAGTTAATCTCTTATTTATTAAGCGTTTGAGCACCTTAGACAATGTAGTTAAAACTATTTCATCAGGGATGGTGAAAAACGAAAGATGAGATGGATGTGATTGTACGTAGTGTATGAGAGTGTGCTGTTGCTTGTAGTGAAGTGGTTAAGATGTTATTAGCAAGATTTTTACCGACATTGACGGAAAAAGTGTTTATGTTATTACAGGAATGTGTAGGTGATGAGGTGTGCAATAGTTGTATAGCGTTATTATTAGGTTTTGTCGTATACGTAACTCGCTTTATTGCTTCCCAGAGTAAATTAGGATTATGAGCAGCGTTATTTAGTTCTTGGGTACCATAAAAAAGTTTCGCCTTTCTCAAAATCCCTATACAATTTTTTTTGTATCGTTTAAAAGTTAATGTCAATACTTCATTTTCTGGGTATTTCTTTGCCCTTTTTATGTAAGGCATCCCTATTTCTGATGCAGCGTAACAGATCAGTCGTGATCCAGGGATTGAGTATTTTCTTTCTCGATGATATTTTTCTGACCGAGGTGTGTTTTGCAATAGCTGTGGTCTCTAACTCCACAAGTTTATCTGTAGAAGTATCAGCATTTGTTATGGAGAGAATTTGGTTAAAATTTAAATGAGACATTGTTTTATCAAGTTGTTTGTAATCACCCTCTTTCCCCCTTCCCACTCCAACTTCCCACCTCTTCCTTTCCTAAAAGGTCGGCAACGCGCAAGTGATGCCTCTGGTGTTGCAGGCGTCCATAGGCTACGGTGACCATTTACTGTCAGGTGGGCCGTGGGTATGCTTGTTTGCCACCTTAGACGAATAAAATAGAAAACGATTTTGGTGACTGTACGAATTGTGCTATTTCATATACGTTGATTATTAACACAAAAAAGTGAAGGATAGTGGTCTGCGACCACGGAGTCATAGACAAAAGAATATAAGGAAGAACTTGTGCTTATAACGAGATGGTCTAAACAATTATCGCCTCTAGTTGAAATAGAGCGGAAAAAAAAAGAAGGAATTGGAATGGGCCAGAATAGAAAACTATGAAAAGCTAGGCAATTTAGATATTCGTAAGACCGCGTCTCTGGAGTAAGCTTTATGTCTATGTCTATATCACCTGTTTATATAACCGTTTTAAACGTTTGAAGAGATGGGAGTATAATGTTAAGAGAAAGAAAGTTCTGTAAGTTATCAATAGATGGTGAGCGGTAAATGCAAACTATTGCCACCTCTGATTTAATTTTAATAATGTGTCCAAAAGCCGATTGATTTAGTTGCAATTGATTGAGCGAATATTTTGTATAAAGTTTTATGTAGTTTTTAGGATACTTGATAACATCTCGTGTTTGTTCAGGGGAGCAAGTTTGGTTGACTGATAGCGACAATTGGTCAATACTGTCTATAAGATAATTTAAGTCATTAGTCATTTTTTTAATTAAGTAAACTAAGAAAGCAGGGAAGTAACGGTCGATAGAAACAAAATTAGACATGGGAATCAAGCATAATTTGACCGTTTGGCAAATCAGTAAAAATTGTTTGTATTTTATAAGATAAGTGTATAACGCTAGATGGTAGGAACGCATACATGGAGTATGTTCGTATAGTGGAAGCAAAAAGCACGATAAAGGCTTATATGTAAGTGTGTAGTTTGCTAGGCAGTATATACGTAGTGACGGTAATAATATTTGTGTAGTGTAGATATGTTGCATTAATTACGACGGCTGTAGCCGGAGGACGCAAAAAAATGCAAAATTTACTTAGTACAAATTTATTACTTTAAAAATACAATTAATTATATTTAGATGCAAGTCGACAATCGATCGATGTTGGATCAAAAGTAACTCGTCTTCAAGGGGCTGCGATATCCGGTGTTCGATGCCTCACGTTGTGCTGCGTCGGCGCCTCGTGTCCGTTGCCGTCACTAGGCTGCTATTGCGAAAGTACGTTGGGGAAACACGTATCAGCAGATTTAGGGATAGGCACATATGTAACACATTCTGTATGTGTGGTATTGTTTATATGGTATTTTTGTGTTATGTGTGTGTTAATCTAATTATGGAGTAGTAGTAACTATGACATATATATGTATATTTCTATTTAAATTAAAAATAAGAATAAAATACCATATTATAAAATGTTATACATGCGTAGTCATGCAGAGCTGGATAAGTTCTGTTGTTTCAGCTGTAATTCGTTCTTTACCAGAAAAGATTGGCTAAGTTAATACTTTTTCAGTAAAACTCGTCCGTTTGAAGTCCAACAGTACCTAGTTACTCGTAAATTGATGGGACTTCGCGTAGTTTCTTGCGATATAGAACAATTTCTTGGTGTAGGCATTCAATAGTTCGGTGACGGAAATGGGCGTTGGGGGTGGAACTGTAATGCCTAGATGATTAGCAGATATTTTATTGGTCGGGTATTTCTTATTGTAATCTTTAATAGCGACCAGGAAATTTGTTTTCATCAGTATGTTCGAAAATTCAACAGTAACACTTAATGACTTGTTTTCTTTTTTTGATAATTGTCGTATTATGTCGTGGATAATTTAAAATTATTGTTAAAATAAGCTTTAGATTTATATAGTCAGTAATATAATGGCTGCAACACCTTGATATAAGTTGTAAAATACTGAAATTATATTTAAATGGCGATTTAAAAGAGTGGCCATAAGTTTCTTGCAGGTTTCTTCTCATAGGCTCATCCCTTTGCCTGAACCTAGCACCTAACCTAAATGTAGCTTCAGTAACTTAGTAAACTCACTAACCTATATATTTTGACGATGATAAGTGTTACTTTATGACCTAAATGAATAAATGACTTTGACTTTGACTTTGACTTTGATAGAGGTGAGCTCCATGCTGGTATTTAGTTTCTTTGACAAACACTGGATCATATCGTACAACATTGTCTTTGTTTCCTTCTCCCGTTTAGGCACATTTGTAATTTCTAAGAAAATAAAATTACTAAGTAGGTACTGGGCCATATGGGCATGCTGTATAAGATCACGCCCTTTGGTCTCAATGATCTGATTAAGTACTTTACTAATTCTTTCTTGATTACGCGTTATATTATTTAATAAGTGATCGTTCTGGGAAGCCCAGGTTTTAGTTAGGCTTACATGTTGGTTGATTTGCGATTCTAACTTATGTTCATTCTCCTGTAATATTTTTATTGCATTATTATATTTAATAGCATCGCTCTGGTCTAAGTTGCCTGTGATACTTTTGATAACTGAGTCTAATCCGTCAATAAGTCCTCTTTTATAACGACTATGTTCGAACGTTTGTAACTGTGAAGATACTATAGTTAACTTTGACATAAGATAATTTATATGTGGTTCAAATATAAAAGAAGTGTTATTATTTAATTTAAATCTTATTTCAGATAACTTTACTTTAGCTGTCTCAACATAAGATTGTATATTATCAAGATCTATATAATTAAGAAAGGAATGATAATGGGAAATAATTCGCGTTGTTCCTAAGTTAAAAGGGAGTAAGCCAGGACCGTTTTCCAAGGGGTCAATCATTACTTCTTGTCCTTGAGTCATTTGAAGTAGTAGCAACAGCAGAATCCTGTAACAACACGGGGTTCTTAGGGCTACGTTTTAAACGAGACTTTGCAACTGGACCACGTTTCTTTTTAGTATAAATATGTATAGGGAGATCGGCGAGTATAGTATCCTGTTTATAGCGAGGGGCAAGTTTTTGTCTATTGGCTAGGGGATTACGTATAAAGATCTGTTGATCTGGAGAGTATTCTTTTTCGGGTTCGCGATCTTTATTCCTATTTTCAGTTAATTGAGTGCGACTATGTAAGGAAGTTTCGTTAATTAATTCATAAACCTGAGTTAGTCTCTTCTTATGATCTATTAAATACTGCTGTAACAATTGTTCCGATAAGCTAATGTCTAACGAGTCGCGAGGGTCAAAATGACCAGTGATTAAGTCAATGGGTCTGCATTTGGTAAAACTGTGAATGCTATTGTTATATCCTAATATTGCATAGGGCATTAGATTTATGACAGATTCATTACGCCTTTCTAGTTTTAAAACTCTTAAATGTTCTAAAATTGTTAAGTGAAAACGTTCTACTATTCCGTTGTCGTTAGGTGTATGTGCGAGTATTTTATGGTGCTGAATTTTATAAATTCTGAAGTCTTATAAATTCTGAAAATAGTGCATTAGTGAATTCGGGGCCCTGGTCGGTAATTATAGTATAGGGAACGCCATGATGGGTGCAAAACGTTAAAAGAGCTTGAACGACACTTAAAGCTGTACCATCTCGGAGATGATATGCTTGCGCATATTTAGAGAAGGCATCAACTAAGGTAAGGAACTTTTCATTTTGAGCTGTAAAAAGATAGAGATGTACAATTTCAAAAGGTTTGGTAGCAGGCGGGACTATAGCAAATTTTTGTTTAATAGGATTTCGGTCATACTTTGCTTGACCGCAAATAGTGCATTCATTTATATATTTAGTTATATCGTCTTTCATATGAGGCCAATAATATCTATATGATAAAAATAAAAAGCATTCATTGATACCACGATGGTTAGTTTTACCTTCTTGATAATTTTTAATAATTTCCTGCTGTTCTTAAGTACTCCTTAACGTTCTCTACTTCTTTTTTCGTTAAAACCATATTCAAGGCAGAATTTTTAAATTTATCTTGAATGATAGGGATTATTTGGTACATAGCCAATGGAGGATGAATAATCAAATCGGTTTTTACCTTAGGATTAACGTATTCTTTTACGGTGTTAATAACGTCGTCTTCGAGATTAGATTCTGATAACTGAATAACTGTTTTTGTGTGAGTCTCGAATGGCTTAGATACGGTAGGTCGTTTTTTAATATCTCCTACAACAACGAAACATATTTGACGATGGAATTTATTAAGGTGTTCATCTGATATCGGAATTTCTAATATGGGATCCTCAGCGCTAGTATGAGCTGTTTCAGTAGAGGAACCAGTAACTGATGGTGGTTTTACAGATGTGTTAACAAATACAGAATTAGCATCTTCGTGATCAATTTCTACACGGGACAAGGCATCTGCATTAGTATTCAGCTTACCCTGCTTATAGACAGTAGTGAAATCATATTCGCTTAACTTTAATCGCCAACTTGTTAAACGTGAATTTGGTTCTTTTAAATTCATAACCTACTGGAGTGGTTTATGATCTGTAACGATTTTAAATTTTCTACCGAACAAGTACGGGCGAAAATATTTAGTTGCCCATACAATAGCCAAAAGTTCCTTTTCTATTGTACTGTAATTGATTTCACTAGTGTTTAATGTTCGGGAAGCATAAGCTATAGGTCTATCACTAGGTACCTATTTGTCTTTGTGAAAGAATGGCACCAATGGCAAGATTTGAGGCATCAGTTGTGAGAATAAAATCTTTGTTAAAGTCGGGATACTGCAGGATTTTCATTCATTAAAAGGGTTTTACATTTCTCGAAACAGTTAATATAAGTTGGATCGTTAATATTAATCTTAGAACCTTTTTTAAGATACTGAGTTATTGGTTTTGTTATGCGAGCGAAATCTGGAATAAATTTTCTATAATAGCCTAATAAGCCTAAAAATCGTTTTATTTCTGTGGGAGTTTTGGGCATAGGGAACTTCTGAATGGCGTCAATTTTATCCGGGTTAGGTTTAATACCATCTTTACTAATAATATGACCGAGATATGCTGTTTCTAACTTAAGAAATTCAGATTTGTCCATTTGAATTTTGAAATTTAATTCTCGGAGTCTCTGGAGTACTTTTTCTAGGTTAACCACATGTTCCTGGAGGCTGGTACTGAATTTAACAATATCATCTATGTAAACCAGGCAGATGGTGTTCTGTAAGCCTCTGAGGACATTATCCATCACCCGCTGAAAAGTGGATGGTGAATTTTTAAGTCCCATCGGCATGCGTAAAAATTCAAAGTGTCCATGCTCTACTGTGAACGCGGTTTTATAAATATCATCAGGACTCATTTCGACCTGGTAAAATCCACTTGCCAGGTCTAGCGTGCTCAAATATTGGCAGTTGCCCAACTTATCAAGGACATCTGATATATTAGGTATGGGGTAACGGTCATCTAACGTTTTTTCATTCAGTTTTCTGAAGTCTATTACTAGACGCCATTTAGTCTTTCCACTAGCATCTACCTTCTTGGGGACAACCCATATGGGGGAGCTCCAAGCAGATTCTGAAGGTCGGATAATATTTTGCTCTAACATCTTGCTAATCTGTTTCTGAACTTCCTGCTTATGTATAAAGGGATACCTATAGCTTTTAGTATAAATTGGGACCTCGTCAGTTGTACGGTTAGAATGTTTAATTTTATTTGTAAAGGTTAAAGGTTCACCATCTATATAAAATACGTCAGCATACCGTGCGCATAATGACTCTAAATTAGCTTTTTCCTCGGCATTCAAATGATCTGTGCGTAGTTGCGATAAAACTTGCTTAACGCGTTCGGACGGTTGTTCGGTACGCGTGCACTGAATATTACACAACTCGGCTTTAACAGGTTGGTCCATTGAGAAAACTACGTCATGACACGTTGGGTTTGTAACTTCTAGTATACCACGGTTATTTTTTACGGTAGTGACAAAATTATCTATTATACAGTTCGATATACGATTGCTTCTCAATCATTACGTCACCATCGCGAGAATTAATGGGGGCTCTAATTAATTTTATTGAATTAGCCGGTATTATTTCTTCATACAAATTACAATTGCGAGAGTCATACATGTACAACGGATTGCTCGAATTACGCGTATTTAATAACCTATTCTTTAAATCAAGATTTGATTCTAATTTTTCTAATAGATCATAACCAATTATACCATCAAAGTAATCGTGAAATTTTAAAATACAAAGTGTTATGTCATCCGTCTCATTAAATTCTTGAAAGCCTGGTAATGTTATAGTATAATCATTGCGAGTAGTAGCGTGAATATTTGTTACTTCGAAAGGGTCATAATTACATGGTATGTGAGATAAATATCGATCAACAATCTCTGGACTTATAAATGACGAATTAGAACCTGTATCTACTAATAATTTTATAGGGGGATTAGCTATTTTTATGTACGGCAATTGTCTTTGTGTTTGCAAGTTAATTTCTATTTTAACATGTCTGATTTTGAAACTTTCTGAAAATCCTTATCTTCAGTGGGTGCAATGTCCCCGACCTCCTCTACAGAGTAACCTTCTGTACACTGAGGCGGTTCGTATGAACTATTATAACATTCATATGAATAGTCGTACGCAGAACACGCATAATATTCCGGGGGGTAATAATCATTACAATAGTAATCATTATATTGGTTATACTCATAATAAGATTCATCACAAAAATCATTAAAGTTAAGCTCTCTAGATTTAACGTAATTTGAAGGTGGCGGGTTGCCAGATTTCGACCAATCATGATATGTACGTTGCGGCAATGGCTTAGCTACGTAGTGGCTCACACCACTCATAGTTCGCGGGGCGTTACTAGTAGTAGGTTTGGGTCCGGGCATGTTAAAAACTTGGCTTTGAGACTTATAATTAGGTGGAGGCGCACTAAACACTTGTTGAGTTCTAGAGGGTCCGCGAAACTGAGTGTTTTGTGGTCTCCATTGCGATGAAGGTTGTTGCATTTGGGGCGTGAACGCGCGCGACGGTCCAGGTATATTAAATGGTTTGGGGGTTGGCATGAAGCCGTAAGAAAATTTGGGACTAACCTGGTGTTGAGACTGCGACTTCCTGTCAGGCACATGTTCGTTTCCTGCTGCAAATACAAGGTATTCATCTCCTCATGTACGAACTCTAAAGCTTGTTTTAATTGTATCAGGCCGTATGCACCGAATGCGAGAACCCAATGGGTCGCGTAAACCGCGCAAGTATGACTGAAGTGTTAACTTTTTATATAAAGTGCGTTTTGATTCTATGGTACTCGCTATCGATTCATGAAGACTAATATAAGTCATAATAGTACTAAAAATATTCTGACATTTTTCATAAAATTCCTGTGGAGTTAATGATCCTTGCTTTAAAAGCGCCAAATCGTTATACAAGGACGTTTCATCCCGCTGATCCGCGAAGTTATTAATCAACGTGCTCCGAATAGCACTCCAACTCTCCGGGATACCGTTAGTGTTAATAGTACGTGCCGCCGGTCCAACACATTTATTTAAAATACCATTCAATAATGCTAAATTAGTTAACTCATTACCGGGTTCACTTTTCATATACTGTTCTACTAATCGATCGCATAGCTTTATAAATCGAGTTAATACGTTCGAGTTACCGTCGAATTCGGGAACCAGTCGTAGGGCCTTGTATATCTGATCTATCGAGTTACTAGGCGTCATGTTCGCAACGTGTTCTACACTACTATTTAATTCTAAATTTCTATTAGCGTCTAATAAATTATATCTATTTTCACTAAGCCTAGGTGACTGAGATTGCCTTGGATGGAAAATCTTGGTAGCTTATAGGAAACACTTAAGGATAAAAAGGAAGCGAGCTCTAGAATGATTCTAAAGTACTTACATAAGTCCGACGATTTTGTACCTCTTTGCTGTATCGATTTCTGGATACTCCTCGTGGCTGCAGCACGTGTAGGTTCTGGATAGCCTTAGGTCGTCTTGATTTACTGACTCTACTGACCGAATTTACTCGACTATCCTACCGACTGCGCCAATTACGACGGCTGTAGCCGGAGGATGCAAAAAAATGCAAAATTTACTTAGTACAAATTTATTACTTTAAAATTACAATTAATTATATTTAGATGCAAGTCGACAATCGATCGATGTTGGATCAAAAGTAACTCGTCTTCAAGGGGCTGCGATATCCGGTGTTCGATGCCTCACGTTGTGCTGCGTCGGCGCCTCGTGTCCGTTGCCGTCACTAGGCTGCTATTGCGAAAGTACGTTGGGGAAACACGTACCAGCAGATTTAGGGATAGGCACATATGTAACACATTCTGTATGTGTGGTATTGTTTATATGGTATTTTTGTGTTATGTGTGTGTTAATCTAATTATGGAGTAGTAGTAACTATGACATATATATGTATATTTCTATTTAAATTAAAAATAAGAATAAAATACCATATTATAAAATGTTATACATGCGTAGTCATGCAGAGCTGGATAAGTTCTGTTGTTTCAGCTGTAATTCGTTCTTTACCAGAAAAGATTGGCTAAGTTAATACTTTTTCAGTAAAACTCGTCCGTTTGAAGTCCAACAGTACCTAGTTACTCGTAAATTGATGGGACTTCGCGTAGTTTCTTGCGATATAGAACAATTTCTTGGTGTAGGCATTCAATAGTTCGGTGACGGAAATGGGCGTTGGGGGTGGAACTGTAATGCCTAGATGATTAGCAGATATTTTATTGGTCGGGTATTTCTTATTGTAATCTTTAATAGCGACCAGGAAATTTGTTTTCATCAGTATGTTCGAAAATTCAACAGTAACACTTAATGACTTGTTTTCTTTTTTTGATAATTGTCGTATTATGTCGTGGATAATTTAAAATTATTGTTAAAATAAGCTTTAGATTTATATAGTCAGTAATATAATGGCTGCAACACCTTGATATAAGTTGTAAAATACTGAAATTATATTTAAATGGCGATTTAAAAGAGTGGCCATAAGTTTCTTGCAGGTTTCTTCTCATAGGCTCATCCCTTTGCCTGAACCTAGCACCTAACCTAAATGTAGCTTCAGTAACTTAGTAAACTCACTAACCTATATATTTTGACGATGATAAGTGTTACTTTATGACCTAAATGAATAAATGACTTTGACTTTGACTTTGACTTTGATAGAGGTGAGCTCCATGCAGGTATTTAGTTTCTTTGACAAACACTGGATCATATCGTACAACATTGTCTTTGTTTCCTTCTCCCGTTTAGGCACATTTGTAATTTCAATTCAAGTTTTGATGCTAGTTTGCCTTAATATCAGTGTACCTAATGACTTTTTTATTGCCATCATATGTCGTTCTAACCTGTCAAGCCCGTTATGCGTACACATAATTTCGCTCATAAGTTCCCTGATTTTATTCTTAAAGCTCTCCAATGCATCATCGCACTGTGATTCCGCCCTAGGCCATAAATTGAAAAATTTCATTGTCTTACTCCAGTAAGATCACCTCATTAAGTCATTAGCTAGTTCACATACTTCCAAAAACTATAAATACCAACGTAATTAGGTCAAGGTATCATTCACTTTTGTGCAGCGGAAGTGAGCGCATCGCGATACTAATTAACGCTACGTGTGAGTCATTAAAACTTAATCACGTTGTTTTTGAGTTTCACCATTTCAAATCAAGTGTTTACGTATTGTGAAGGTATGGATGTTCAAGAGCAAGGTATGTACTTTTATTATCAACCACTTTTTTTTCTTTTTTATGCACATATTATTTTGTATCATTTTATTATTGAGGGTAGTTTTCTTTTTAAAAATGTGATGTATATTTATATCTTTTGGACCTACAACTTTTCGCTGTACTTTGCTGCCCTTGAAGCATATCTTTTTAGAATAAGGAGAACATCCTTATAAAGGGCTATAAGTTTCATCTGCCTCTTCCTGCCTCTTCTTACGTTAGTGGGCTATCAAAGTATGTATGCCCATAGAATAAAAATAAAGTCATTTTTTTAAGTTCAGTTTTTATATTGTTTCAGGTACATTTTTCAAATGTTCTGTATCGAGGATGTCAATTTTTAACATTTGGTACTCTAAAGTGGGTAAACCAAATGAAAAATCACAGCATGTCCTGAACACTTTGACTGAAACATCATGCCTTTCTGATTACATCGAAAACATTAACCTAGAACTTTTAAGCCTTAGAATTACGAATGTATGTAAACGAATTTCTCATTACTGGGCCAAGTCGAATCGTACTAAATCTAAATTCTTAGAAATGTGTTCAGATTGGCTGCATGAAATTGAAAATATTGATGTAGAGCGAACTAAGGTACGTGTATCTCTGAACTTTGACGAAGTTGAAGCATCAACATCTTCATCGTCTGGCCGTCCGAAAATTAACTTTGACGAGACCAGTAAACGTACAAAAAGGAGAAGATTAGCTAATTTGTCTAAGCAAGATCCTTCTCTTGTACAATCATTGCTTAGTGCTTCCGATGATAGTTTATTAACTTTTCCTGAAATCGATGCTAACGAAGTTTTATCGCTCATTGTCGAAGCTCACTTAACTCGACATCAATATTTATTAGTAAAGAAATTTATAAACAATAAGTTTTCAAAAAGCATTTTGCCATCTTACCAAATTGTTGTGGAATCGAAAAAACACTGTTATAAAGTCGAACTTCAAAGTTTATTAGATCATACAGCCAATCGGATTCTCAAGTCTCAAAAGGTTGTTTTGGATAGGGTACCTAAAGAATCCCAGGATAAGATAGCTTTGATAGGGAAATGGGGTTTCGATGGCAGTACAGGGCATTCTGAATATAAACAGTGTTTTTCTGACGCCACTATTGAAGACAGCAGCTTGTTTCTTACTTCATATGTGCCACTTCAGCTTGTTTTGAAATTAGATACTGGAGAAAATACCGTAGTTTTGTGGAAAAATCCTCGTCCTTCGTCAACTAGATACTGTAGGCCTGTACGCTTTCGATATTTGAAAGAATCGACTGCAGTATCAGTTGAGGAAGAAGCATATTTTAAAGAGAAAATAAGTAACTTACAGCAAACTGTTTTCAAAATAGAAGATCAGGAATACCGCGTTACTCATTGCTTGCAATTTACTATGGTAGATGGCAAAGTGTGTAATGCACTTAGCAGTGTTTCCTCGTCTAAATGTTATATTTGTAATACCTTGCTCAGCGAAATGAACCAAATTGACAAATGTTTAAACAAGAAAGTCGATGAGAGTAAATATGAATTTGGTTTATCACCTCTTCACGCGTTAATACGCTTCTTTGAATATTTTGTTCATGTCGCATACAAGTTAGATGTTAAAAAATGGCAAGCTAGATCTGAAAATGACAAAATTCTTGTTGCAGCAAAAAAAACGTATATTCAGACTCAATTTAGAGAAAGATTAGGTCTTATAGTGGATAAGCCCAAAAGTGGCGGAAGCGGGATCTCAAACGATGGTAATACCGCCAGACGGTTTTTCTCGAACTCAGAAATTTCAGCTGAAATTACTGGGATCAAGAAAGATCTCCTAGATCGTTGCTGGATCATACTTCAATGATTGAATTCGGGATATAACATTAATAAGACGAACTTCGAAGAGTTCGCATTAGAGACAGCTCGGCAATTAGTTGCCGAGTATCCGTGGTATAACATGCCTGCTTCCGTTCACAAAGTCCTAGTTCATGGTGCTAATGTTATTGATCACGCTTTATTGTCAATCGGAGAGTTGTCTGAAGAAGCAGCTGAAGCAACTAACAAACACATCAAATCATTTAGGAGAAATCACACGCGAAAAATGAGTCGCATTTTGACCAATACTGATTTAATTAATAGGCTTCTTCTTCATTCAGATCCCTTCATAACAGGTCTACGAAAGTTACCTGTCAAAAAAAAGGGTGTACTGTCAAAAGATGTTTTAGATTTGTTATGTATTTAAAGGTAATTTTGCCAATATTTCGTATAGTTTGTAGGTTGTTTGTATTTAGAAAATAAACTTATTTTATGTATTTTTGCTATTTTATTTTATTCTTTTGTGGTTATTGTTAATACAAATAACCATTATTTACAGTTTTACTATTAAAATTCGCAATATAAAATGTTTTAGATACATCGATCGTCTAAAATAAAATTACTGCGAGACATTTTTACACCTAAATGTTGTTAAGAATTTTTTAAACTTATATAATATATTATAATTTTAATTATTTACGTTTACCTAAATATATTCCAACGTGTAAAATAATAAAATACTTTTTATAACGGATTTGTGTATTTATGACCGCCTTTGTATGAAACCTGAATCACTGTGCATCGGTAATCTCGCTTGAAGGTTGTTTGCGTTTCGTTCGCTAAGTGATATTTAGTTGCAATGCTTCATCATTATAAAGTTTCCTAAGGTCTGACTCAGAACGTGAAGGTACACTTTGGTTTAGCGGGGTCATCATCAAATTCTTTTTAGGCTCAATACTATTAAATTAATGTCTCCACATTAATTTTATAATTTTGTTTGCTGTCCCTAGCAGCATTAATTTTTTTGTGGGCCTTCATACCATGATTTATCCTGTTTTATAAATAACTAAAATAATGGTAAATATCACTATGCAATCTGAATGATCCTCTTTCATTTGTTTTTGTTAATGCTTTTTTATAATTATGGTATAATGGCTGCAACACCCAAGCAAGTTCCGTGCAGAAATTTTTTATAAGCTTGCCACCCTTTACCTGAATTTATCAAATAGAAAGTAATTTCAGTAGCTTATGTAAACTTTGACGCTACTTTTTTACATAAATGAATTAATGATCTTGAATTTGTTTTGAGTTTTTGTTTAAAATTGTGGCATCCATTTTGTGGCAATTAGGAAAAAGGGTTTAGTTGAAAGATTTTCTATCGGATTTTAATTCGTATAATGTTATATTTGGTAAAATAAAAACCCAATTGTATATAATTTGTTATTTTATTAAATACTACCTTCTTTTGTTTAGTAAGTACACAGAACTCAATGACAATTAAACACCGATGTAGGTACAGTGAGCTGCAAAAATGCATACCCATGTCAAAACTAAAATGGTATAGCCGGTAATTGACGCCATCTAACAAAAATCGATATCCCTTTCTAACCGGAAATAATTTTTTCCTGATAATCAATAAATATGCTGATCGAGGGTATCCTTTGGTCCTATAAGTCTTCGGAAAAATGGTTAAAAAAATACTGAAGTTTTTCATCATGTTAAAAACTAACTGCACGATCGTGTGGTTCAGGAATAATTTGTAAATGCACGATCGTACAAATTAATATGACATTCAGAAAAAAGTAAATAAAAGCCCCTTTAATACAAAATCAATTTTAATAACTTTTCAGCCTTACTAATCAGGCTGTAACTATTCATGTATTTCATATGATTTTAACAAAGACACAAGAAATAGCAACATTTCGAGTGAATTCAGGAAATCTCAGATTTAATGTTAATTATTTCTTATGGTAATTTTTAAAACAATTTTGTCCACGTGAAATACAAAATACACATTGCATTTCATGCCACGTGTTTTTGTGGAGCTGCATCACTTCTCAAACTGACAAGCACGTTAAGATTTTAATATCGTCAGATTCAGGCAAGTGGCCAAAACAAACCTTCATAACTTGGAGGGCTTCTTCGCCTTCTGGTAATTTCTCGGCATGGTTCTTCAATCAATTCAAATCAATTTACCTCTTCTCTAGTGAATTAACCAAAACTTCGCATATTTCCAATAGGTGATCAAGTAACTCTAGATCTTGTACCGAGGATAATTGTTTGCTTTGCAGTCTATATTAAAGTCGTAGAGGGCCTATAATATTAATAGCAAAGCAAAATCATGAAGGCTAAGTCTAAAAAATAAGTAAGTACTTTAAAAGCCCATTTCTGATTTTATTAAAGTAGGATAGTAGTATTTGCTGAATGTCGTACGAACTACCACGCTGCCCAAGCCTGTGTTTATTTATCCCATCTGTTTACAATCATGCTATTATCAGATCCAGTACAATTTGAACCTAATAACACACTCTTGTTATCTTTCCACTTTATTACAACTAATGAACCTCGCAAGGGCCAAAGGGAGCATAATAGTCAACCGATGCAAGAGATAGCACAATACTTTTAGCTGTGTTACAATGAGACAAAACATTTTACCTGCTCAATTGAATAGTTTAGGTTTTCACCTTTTTAATCCATTCGTGACGACAAACCGGTTTTTGTTGAGTTACCTGGTTAGTTATGATACATGTTACATACCGTTCGAAAGAGTATTAACTAGAGAAGTTTTTAAAAACATTTGTAAATGCCATACACCGTGAATACCATGTGAAGTTGACATAAGGATGTCTTTTTTTATTTATGAAAGTTTGATACTTCACTGTTATTTCTTTTTGAATTGTTTGTATGAAATTATGATTAAATCTGAATAAGGTAAGACTACACTAACAAATGACATCATTTTTTTAACATTTCAGCGGTTATTAAAAAAATAATTAAAGTTTTTATACAAAAAAATGGAGATATTCTAGAAAAATAGAAAAAAAATTATTACTCATTAAACTTAAGGCAAAATGTTATTTAAGTAGGCGCAACACGTAGCCAACACCATCACCTATCGACCATTTTCCTATGGCTACTCACCCTCCAAACACCCTGTATAAACAGAGATCGACCGAGTCTATGAGCGAGCGACGGACAAACGTTCCTAGAGACCGTCCTACCGGTGATAATAATCTGGGAAATTAACTTTGCGTCCTGATCGCGTTCTTCGAACATCGTATTACTCGGCATCGCGTCCACTGGAAGTCTGTGGTGGTGATAGTGGTGTATTTCGAACTTGTATGGTGTTTGCTTGGAGTTATAAGTGTTTGAGTGTGTGTTCGTGTTTTGTGAGTCATGTAGTATGTAGGCAGGCTTAACGCGATGTACGGATACTGTGACTTCTTTTCCATTTAACAGAATGTTTAGTACCTTGTCACTCCTCTTAAGTACTTCGTGGGAACCTGTGTTCGCTGGTTTCAAGCAACCACGGATTATCTCCTCTTTAGGAAAGACGTGCGATGCTGTGGCAAGGTCTTTAAAAATGAAGACAGCCCGACTCCCGTGAAGGGATGCTGGTGATGGCTGGATTCGTCTGGCGAAGTTTCTCAGACGTGATAGATAATCCGTCACATCACTAAAGTGTCACTAAGTCAGCCTGTGGGTGGAAGAACCCACCGAGCAATCTCTGCGTCTCGCTATATACGAGTACAGCTGAAGATGCGCGAATGTCTTCCTTGTAGGTACTGCGTACACCTAGGAGGACTAATGACAGCGTTTCCACCCAGTTGTCATTGCCGTGGCAGGTGATTGCACCTTTCAACTGCCGGTGAAATCGTTCTAGCATGCCATTACAAGCTGGGTGATATGTTGTAGTCCTTTTATCTTGGAACCCGATGACGTCCGACAAGCGCTTAAATATGGCACATTCAAATTGCGCGCCACGATCAGTTACAATGTCACACGGACATCCAAAACGTGCGATCCATCTATATAAAAGTGCGTTAGCCATTGTCTCGGCAGAAATGTCGCGAATAGGTATTGTCTCATTCCAACGAGTAAACCGATCGACTAACCTTGGACCGCTGACATGCTGAACACGACTGTGCCTACGTTCTGCTGTCCTTCCTTACACCTGGCCACACGTACCGCTCTGCCACAAGTTTGGCAGTTGCGTTTGCACCGGGATGACTTAGGGAACGCAGGCTCTCAAACACTTGATACCGAAGGGCTTTCGGAATATATAGTCGGCTGGTGTTACCGCTTATGTCACAGAACAGTTCAGCATCTGTACCCGGTATGACCACCTTCTTAAAGCACAACGATGTGTTGCTATCCGCTAGTTTGCTCAACTTAATATCAGAGTTTTTCAATCTTGCCAACAACATAACGTCTGCTGGTCTGGCAATCTCGTCAATTCTCGACAGTGTGTCAGCAACGACATTGTCCTTACCGGAGATGTGCCTAATATCCGTGGTGAACTGCGATATGAAATCGAAATGTCTGAACTGTTGAGGTGAACAGTTCTTTTTGCGAGAGTGGAAAGCGTAACATAGCGGTTTAGGACCCTTGTAAAACATAAAATCCCTTGTCTCGACCATATGCCGAAAGTGCTTGATTGCTTCGTATATTGCCAGCATTTCGCGGTCATACGGTGAGAACTTACGTTGGGAAGGACTGAGCTTACGCAAGAAAAATGCAAGTGGTTGCCAAGTACGATTATCTCCGCTGGGAAACAATCGTACTTAACAACGGTTGGTTGTAATGCGGCTCCTATCGCTGTGTTTGATGCGTCAGCTACAATGGCTAATTTAGCCTGGCTGTTCGGATGCGACTACAAGGTGACCTTACAGAGACCCTCTTTGCAGGCGTTGAATGCATCGTGCTCAGCTTTAGTGAATGTGACCGAGTGGTAACCCTTCACCGAACCCTCGAGGAGTGCGTCCAGGGGACCTTGGTGTTGGGCAGCGTTGGGTATGAACCTGCTATAAAAATTGAGTATACCCGAGAATCGCCTGAGCTCCCTGACGGTCCTAGGCACTGGGAACTCCTGGATGGCCTGGATCTTGGCGGCTAGATGGTGTTGTGTGCATGTGGTAGAATATTATTATTATTATTTATAAAAACTAAATAAAATGCTAAGTACAAAAATGTTCCTTTCCAGTATAAAAATATTTGTTGGTTAATTAATATTTGTCATTTGATGGTATGTGTGGATGTGTGATGTCTCTTCTACACAAAGGGATGATCATCCGTCCAGGCTAGGTGTTCTAACCTGGTTGGCCGCAGCTGTTGTCGTCAGAAACTTGAATATAATAATATACTAAGCCGCTGTGTAAACTTTACTTGCGTAATTCAGGTTTGTATGGCGAAGCACGTAGTGTATACAGCGCCATTTTTTGTCAGTCATGAATCTTTATCTGTGTGGAGTCGCTATATCTATGTTTGCCGACAATTTCGATGATATATGATTAGGTATACATATATGAATCCGATTTTTTAGCAGTTATTGATTTGCAGTAATTTAAGCAAAATCTAGACGAATAAACTTAGTGGTCTTAAATATCCATATTGTTTGATACACATTTCTAAATTTGTCTATGAGTGTAGATTGTTTTTAAACCGAGTTAGAGAACATGCATCTTAATGTGGTCTTAATTCACTTAGGCTGAGCGTAAACGAACCACGACCACCGACCACAGCCACCGGTAACTAGCGAAAAGCAGCATTTCATAAACTGCAAGCATTTTATGAATTAGTCGGCCACATAATGAAGACATAAAGTAAGCTCATGCCTACTTTAAAAGTGCGGCGATTTTGCTGAAGTTTTAAGGAACCTGTAATCAGTATGCGTGTATGAATAATATTTTTAGAATTTATCTTTAAACGGCGTTATATGCTTCTTGTAAGTTTTTATGAATATGACTGGTGCTAGTAAATAACTCGGATGAAATCGAAGCATTTGTGAATCATTAAACTGTGTTAGTAGATTAATTAAATAATAATAGGTATGTACTTTTTATGTCGTATTTAATAGACTTGTCCAGATAAAGTACCTTCTCTCTACATAACTTATTTATAAGTATGCTAAGGGGTAATACGTAGATGAAATAAAACACAGATTTATTTATATGACATTCATTTATTCAAATAAATTTGTATAAAGCTAAAGTAACAAACTGAACACAAACCGCATAATAATTAATATAATAATTAAAATTTCATTAAATTAATTATATATAAAAGGTTTTACGAATAGAATTGGAAAACAATCAATAGGACAGTAAGGGATCGATGATTGTTCAAGGTGGTTAAGACTTTATTAAATCTGCTCATAGAAGAATTGCCTCTAAGCCATGTAAGGTATGATATACTTACAAGTTCTCTTTATTTTAATTTTACGAAAACATAAAAGATGTTCAAATATTTTCTTACGATGATTCTTACCAATTATCTTCTAAAAACGAATAATGCAAGTAGGTCTTATATAAGTGGAATCGTTTTTTTGTTAATATTTGATAGGAATTTATAAAGGTGGTATATAAGAAAATATTTGATTAAGTACATTTAGAGTTTAACATATTGACAATTTCATATCATGTCAGTGGACACAACTGATGTAAGGAACAAAATAGGCAAAATTTGTTGTGGATGTTTAGGTACCATATTGTTCAATATTTTGCTTGTTCGTTTGTGCTATTCAATTAAATTCTATTTAGTGATAGTTTTGCGCTGTATGATACTTTTGGTTTGTAAGTAGGTAAATTTCGTTGTAAATGCAATTTCGTTTAAATTTCATGCGATAAGGCTATCGTCTGAATTATGAAAATAATGGTAGGTTGCACTAAGCTCGTTTTGAATTTGTGCGAAAAAATGTGTTTAGTTACATATTTTTACGTAAGAATGCCAATAATTTCTGATGTAATAGTCAAATTGTATGTTATCTTTAAGCAAATTGTCTATCATGAGTGCAAGTCAATGAATCTTAAAGTTTTCTTATCTGAAAATCGATAACTAGTGTTGTCCCTAACACCAATAACGCCAACCACTGACAATAAGTAGCTATAGTCAGCTGAAATGTTTAAACAGTTACCATTTATACTAATAACTAAAAACAAATTATACCTACATAATATGTGCAAAAATACATTATTTTCACTTTACATACTTTTCCTACGGTACTTCTACACTTATTAAAGCATCTTATTTTCCCCCTTTTTTGATAATAAGGACCGGCCGCTTATGTAAAATTATCCCTTTAAGATGGGTTAATATAGGTACACTTTATCGAGAATAGTTATCAATCAAATTGCTTCGTAATAATCGACTTCAGTGTTCAAGAAAAAAAAAGATTTTCTGTAAAGAATTCTATTATTTTTACAATTATGATTGTATTCCAGAATTGGCTGTATCTTTTTCTTTTTTAAATATTGTTAATGCGTTGTCATTTATTTCTTATTAATGTCTTACTTATTATTTTGTAGTCTTATGTTTCTGAGTTGGGTGTGTGACCACGGCTTTGTGAATTACAATATGACATTAAGTCTGGACCAATTGCCAGATAAAGTATTTTCTATTGATAAAATGGATTCATTCTTTGGGCCGAGTCGTTCGAGACTTATCCAAAACCTGCTGCACTGCAAACGTAACTACTTTATCTCAATAGATTGATATATCCCTTTTCAATTCAAATTATATAATGTTTTATAATGTGTAAGCTTCGATGAGAATACCAAGAAAAATTGGAATTAATATATTTCTAATAAAACGAATAAGTATTTTAGCTTCGAAATTATTATAATCTACGTTTTTTATTATTATTTATTGTCCGACAGCTTAGTGCTTATGCACTAAATTAATTATAACATAATTCTAATAGCTTAAAATTATATATGTAACACATCATTAATTGTTAATAAAATGAGTAAATGTCGTTTCTATATAACAAATAAAAACCCGGTTCCCTGCGGTGGGATAGTAAGTTAATAAATAATAAATACACAAAAGTTACGCTTATAAATGTAGGTGCATAGGTACCTAGATAAACCATAGTAGGTACCTACATACTTGAAATTAAAAATATTCGATTTAAGTATTGTTAGTAGGTACCTATATACTTGAAATTATGAATTATATCCTCCTCTTATACATTATTGATGCCAATTGTGAATTATCTTCAACATTTAATCGAAAACAACTCGAAAGTTACAATCAAGATGCCTATCCCGTCTTCCCTATAGCATTCACACACATAAATAGACCGAGGAGGTCAGGTGAGCTCCTGTCCACCTAAGAGGAGGGTGGTATCAGCCAGCACGTGTCTATTTCAATTCATAGATATATGTATGTATATACTTAAATTAAACATTTAGAGTACCTATCAAATTCTATCGTATTATTTTTCAACATAATAAAATGATTTCTGATATCTTTTTTTATCAAAGATCGTATTGTTTAAAATAATTATTACCATTTCCACAACTGAAATAATGATCCTAAGTGCATTGGGTGGCATTCCAACTCCGAAGCCTTTTTTCGTTCAAGATAATACAGTAGCCAATACGTTCAATATGTTATATCTTCTTATAAAATTGTCTTTAGGTGGCCATACCCAATTAAGTGTTTTAAATTATTATTGTAAGAACTAAACTAAAGGCTTTAGATTGTTTGTTATATTTTGATTTCAAAATTGTTGAAGTGACTGCCCTATTCTGTTACGCCTTTCTATTATTACACGTTATACAGTAAAGCACATACATTGTGATATTGTATAATCTGCTAAGCATTTCTGTTCAATCCCATCACAAAAATATTAGAAAATTAGAGAGGTGCTAACCACGGAAGTTTTAGATGAATCTTATTGGCTACTACCGAAGTCACATTAGATTTGGAGATTTTGTCTCGAATAGAATAGCTGACTTTTATTCGAACTCATAATATCGAATACAAGAGATCCTAAACAAGGAATAACATTATTAAAATCAGTACTAAGTCTAAATAGAAGACTTACCTATATTATTTATAAATAGTCACAAAATGAACTTATGTCTTAGCAACAGAGGCATATTTGATAGATACTGGAGATTCAATGTCTACATATATTAGAATATTATATTAGAACATCCAATAATGAAAGAGACCGGTTGGAAATAGCATTCAAAGTTAGTAAGGCAATCAGTGGCAAAAAATAGATACGAAACGTTAATGCGACACCGTAATTAAACCATTCTATTAAATAATATATTTTTAAATTATAAACAATTAACCTACTATAGTGTTAAAATAAGATGGAACCCTTACCACCACCTCTTAAAGCTGCCAGTTCAGAGTACACTCTGAATTCTGAAAGCGCTGTGTCATACTCACGCATCTACTGACAATGCTGTATGAGTTGGTGATAAGGCATAGTACACCTAAACATAACTTTAGTAACTTTAGTAACCTCACTAACCTCAATTTTTATATTCATATACTTTGTAACCTAAATTAATAAAGTATGTTAGCGTTAGCCGTTGATATTGATTATGCTTTATGTCAGATGCAATACTATAATATAATGTTAAACGAATATTATAAATAAGTAGTATTTTGGCATGCGCATGGCAGGTGTATGCCACTTGCTTTATCCCTATTTTTCCTGAATTAAACTTTAGCCCACTCATATTTTATTTTTAATAAGTATGAGGTGGACTGTATATAAACCTGTCACAAAATAAATTATTTTATTCTGAACACAAAACCGGTTTTCTAACATTAATCAGTATATTTCATGCTGACAGGAATGAACAATCTAGTTAATTTACAAGTTAAGATTAGACGTACGACTAAATTATATCAGCTAAATTAAACGAGTACAACCATATATCAGATAGCCAACAGCGTGACTGATATACGAGATTTATAAACGAAATGATTAATAATTAGATAGGTATTATGGTGAGACTAGCCATTGAAATATTTATTTAGCTGGCATCAACACAGTCTATAAGTAGGGGTGTATTTTTATTGTTAGCAGTAGGGGCGCTGGAGGTGCACTTTCGCTTCAATATCTAGATTTATGCATGTAAAATGGTAGGCACGATACCACATTTCAATATTGAACACACGAATGCGAGCTGTCAGTATATAATAATATAAATATAAATAAATATAAATATGTATAAGTATACCTTCCCATTATCCACCTACGAAATTGACTGCGCCGAAGCCGTTAAAGAAATTTAATCCCACAGACAACAATTCATATTGAATAAATGCATGTCATTAGTATTTTTGATATACCTATTCATTTTTGAAAGATTATTTATAAAGATTTGGAGTATGTAGGTTGTTACGATATTATTTATTTAAAGATTTAGCCTGACTGAATAGATATGATTGAATCGTAACAAATAACAATGGCTTAGAGCCTAGGAAAATAACTACGTAAAATGTCCTTAGGTTAAGAATGCAACATAAAGCTTCTATAATTATGCGTATTAGAAAGTAAATAGTAATAGTCAATAGGAAAACGCCCTTTCCCGAAAGTGATATGGTAAATTCGTATGAAAAAGGGTCGTGCTTATTGCCAGGCCTACCTATTTTATGTTGGTATGAATGCAAAACAAAAAAATATCACATTATTTTCTTTGGTAAGTAGGTATGATAATTTTATTAAATATGATATTAATACTTCTTAATACTTTTGTCATTAGTATTTTTATTTTTTTATTTTATCTTTAACAAACAAAATCATTAAAACTATTTGCCAAACTGTAAATATTTTAAAATCTGTTAATGTTTTTGATTTTAGCAGCTTAATATCAAAAATATCAATTTATTATTTGGTATCTTAATATTTTTTGTTGTCTTTTATTATTTGTTATTTAAATATTTTATGTTGTATATTATTATTTGGTATGTAAATATTTTTTGTTGTATACCTAATATTATTTGGTACCAAATACTTGTTGTTGTATTTTATACTTTGGTATCTAAATATTTTTTGTTATATATTAAGATTTGGTATCTAAATATATTGTGTTATATTATTTGATATAATTCTTAATCTAAATAAGTACGTATATGAAATTATCACAACTCCATTGTTTATTGGTAAGGTTAAATTTTGTACTAATTTTAAGTTAATAAGCATGAATTGGTATGTGTGTTGTTATATGAATATCTAGATTACCCAAAGATGCGCTAGGTAGATGCCATAATGGTGTTAATAGTCTGATCTCTGATGATATTATACATTAGGCAAAGTAGAAGAAACTAGGAAGGCTAACTCTGGCATATGCGAGGCCTAATAACACCAGGAAGGTAAGAAAGAAGAACGCATCTAAAGCTAAGTTCAAGAAATAACCCTAGAAGTAGATTTGTAATAGTTGAGATCGGTTTTCATGTTTTGAGATTAGATAGGTTTTTATGTTTGCGATGACGTCATATGTCATAAACATCTACCTTAATCTAACTTACTTATAAGTGATTAAAATGCTCAGTAGTCCATTTGGCGTAGCTAAGGTCAGATTTTTATGTTGTCGAGATTATAGGCTTATATGTTATATACTATTCTACATATATCGTAATTTCTACTGAATCAAAAGTACCTACCTATTTAAAATTTTCAAATGTCCATTTTTCGTAGCTAATGTCTGTTTTATGCTATTGCGAATGTGGTGAAGAATATAAATTACTTTATGTCCTAAATATATACAGGTGTCCAGTAATTAATGGATAACCTTGAAATGTTTTATAATAGAACTGAAGGCCGGTCAGAAAAATGAAAAATAGAAAAAAAAAATGTGTGTATTAAGAAGTGCACGCTATATTAGCATAGCATACTTTTGACTGTCTATCTATTAGCATAATTAGTGTTTAATAATAAAACAACAAAAAACCGATGGATTTCATTCATTTATGGTCGTAGTATACAAGAAAGCTACACATGGTAATTAAAAAAAAAACACATATCTCAGGTAGTAGTTAGGATAGATTTTCTTTCATACTTTTTTCTGAATGGCCATCAGTTCCACTACAAGACATTTCCAGGTTATCCATTAATTACCGGACAACCTGTATATATATTTTAATTAAATTTAAATTATCTATTTATTTAAAATTATCCGTAGTCCATTTGTTCGCTGAAGTTTCGTTCATTATTTTTGAGATTTGCGAGCCGAAACAGGAATGTCATTAGGTAGGTATACGCTTTTAAATATATTCTCAGTTGTCCAATTTTCATAGCTAAGGTCTGCAGTTTAGGATCTTAACACCAAAAAATTATAACTTCTTGGTATTAAAAATGTTATATATTAGCATATAATGATAATACGATATATTGAAATTAAACACTTTATACGGAATCCATATAAAGTTTTTAATTTCAATGTATAACATTCGCGTCAACATAAGACAATATAATACGATATATTGAAAATTATTAGGGGAGAGTAACCTATATTGAACCACTTTTGATATAATGACATATATCTCTGAATCCGTTTAAACTATCCAAATGAAACATGTCTCTTGGTTCAGTAGCTAGATAATGTCAGTCTGTTAATAGTGTAGCACAGTCGCGACTGTTGAAAATTGCTATTTATTTAAAGTTGTCGTTCGGTCCGATTAACGCAACCAGTATCTTCAATTAGATCACCAGTAAGTACCCTAAATTGCAACAAATCTAAAAATCTATCAACGTTTTAAAAATAATACATTGTTACCATCATTTATTTTTAAACATAAAAATCAGCAAGTATTTATCCTTTGAGCTTCATCAGTATTTTAGATATGAACAATATTACTTAACAATTATCTTTAAAAATCCTATATAATCAACATGAACACAATATCTTAAAGCTCTCTACGAATATAAAGTCATTTAAACTCAAAAATATAAAATAATCAACAACAACTTATAACTCTGAATAGCATAATAATTATGATATTAATTCAAGCAATTATCATAATTGTATGTGTCAGGGTTAGTTGTTAGGTGCAATTTAGGCACTTAGAAGTGGTCCAATATAAGAACCATGGTAGATTTACAAATTGTCAAAAAATAAAAACATAACTTCTATAGATTCGTGTTCATTATCCCGTATTTAAAACAATATAAAATATGCTTTTTTATGGAATACTTTACACAATTATAACTTATCATTTCAATGAACAAACTCCTTAGACAACACACAGAAAATTAACATCGACAGAGGTCAAAACATTTTTTCTCAGTGACAGACGCGTCTTTGTCTGTTGCCAGTGTAAAAAAATAGCGTCAATTAGGTAGAAATATAGAAGTGGTGCAATTTAAGCGCTGATTCAATATAGGTTACTCTCCCCTATATGTAATAATAATAATTATATGTATATTTTATATAATACTTTTCTAAATTGTCCCTTTATCGTAGCTGAGGTCAGTAATTGCGATCTTTCTGATTAAATATATTAAAATTACATAGTAATATGTATTTACTTATTTCTGAACAAGCTCGTGAACTTTCTTCATCACCATTCTAATATCCCTGTATTGTTATAAATATGCTATTATCCTCTCAACTTGGATAATTATTTTTCAAAATGATTTATTTTTGTTATTTATGAATAGCTACGACGCTTAGTTTAACACCATTCTGTAAAAGCCAGATGTATTTACACAAACTTGCACAGTCTGGATCTCTTTTAAGTTTGCATGTCTGACCATTTACATTTATGAAAAGTTTGTAGCCGGGACGCTTTCTAGTATGGGAATGAAGAATTAATAATGTTATACAGACTTGCGTCATACGCAGGCCAAGTATAGGTGCCTGACACTTATTTTTCAAAATAAGCCTGTGCTTTAAGTTTTTGGAAAATGTAGAACAATACATAGAACAAACCTTGTTCGCTATATAGCTATACAGACCGAGAAGATAGTAACACGTTTTCAATAGCCTTGTATATAATACGTAGATTTATATCTTTCCTATCAAAAATTACATCTTCAAAGCACCCAAAGATATGAATAATTTAAATCTGTAATAGATAGATAACAGGTAGCACAAAAATATTTCTGTTAATTTTTTTCATATCTAGCGTTTTTTTAATAGCAATTGTGAAAGCAGTTCTAATTTACAACATATGACATTGTTTCAGACTTTGTTCTCTTATAGAATTGACAATTAAAATATTTAAAACCTTTTAGAGGCGTATCTGCTTTAGCAATTGGAACCTCATTACCGATATCACTCCTTGGAACTAGATTGTAATATTCAGTGCAAGTCTCAGTGGATGTGCAGAATTAGAAAGGATCAAGGTTGATTAGTCCACATTCGCAATCTTCACAATGGAGAGTCATCTAGTCGAACTCCTTTGACACCCGGATGGATTGCGGGATACTGTCGAGCGGAGGATACCTGACTCTTACCCGGCGTGGAGTACCCGGGTGTTGAGAGAATCGGCGGGGTCAGGTGGTCCTTGGCCTGGAACATTAAGCATTCATTAATAAATATACAAGAAATAAAGCGTACCTCATACTAAGGCTATAACTGAAGAACTGGTATTTTTAATGCGTTGTATTAAAAATGTACAATCAGATCTCATGGTCTCTACGTGTGATTATAATAAAACGTAAGCAGTTGTATATCGAATAAATTATAATTTTCCTTTTCTTTCACCTAAACTACTTTCTACGCGAAAATACATATGTAAGTTTCTGATGTGGATTTTCATCAAAGCTCGATGTTTGTGGTAGAAGGGATAAGTAAGCCATTAAAATAAAAATAAAGTATACTAACGGCGAGTATTCTCCCTCAGGGGTGATACGAGGGATCTCAATAGTAACCGGTACTTCGTTGAAATGTACCACAGGCTGGCGACGGCTTCTGTAACAACTAACAGTCATAAGTTTAATGATGCCCTTATGGTTTTTAAAATACAATTTCTGCATCATTTACTCAAAACCACGTCTTATAACTGTGCTGAAAAATGGTTAAACGGTTTAACAGCCCTACAATCTCATAGTTTCATCAAATAAAAGCATCGCTATCAAATCCAGTTCAGTCAATCGAGTTTACTACGATTACTGATTCAAACATTTGAGGTTTTGTTTAAGTAGAAGGACTACATAATTTTAGTCTTGTTTTTCTTGTATAAGTTTTTGTGAACTGATATAAATATTATAGAAATAGTACTTATGTTGTAGCCTATACCATTTTACCTTTTCCGTAAAGTCCACGCAGATCGTCTTATCTCGAGACTTTGTTGCCTGCCATATCCTGAAATCTTTTAATATCGCTAGTCAAAAGTGATATTGGTATGTGAGACACCAGGTCGCAATAGCACCAGCTAAATTCGCAATCGATAGGCTTAAGATTTGCAGGTGCATAAATATAAAGTAAACCACTAATCATGCCGAGTATACGTATGATTATCCGTTTTGAGTATATAATGTGTATACTTACTCAATGTTGCTGGGGCCTCCAAATTCGGTTTCAGATACGTTAGCAGTGTTGGCATCGGTGTCCATTGTCTGTGAGCGTGGAGTCCACAGTCGTACAGCTCTCAGCGGAATGTCGCCCGGTCTCAGGCCACTTTTAATAAAAGAGACACTAAGTTAAAACTGTTGGTAAATACTAATTTCGGTTGACAAACGGCATCACGGATATTGTAAAGATTAAAAGTATTGCATATAAATATAATTAAATCTGCTATATTGACATAGACCTTAATGATTGCCGTATAAATAGTCACCAAAACCTACATGCTTAATCTGATCATAATTTTTGCATTGCAAGTAAAAGCTCTTTCATTATAACATATGTACTGTGAACATGAAGTTGATGATAAATAACATTAGCAAAGAAGAATTGGGCAGTATTCCGAAGAGCGTATTGAAATTCAATTAAATTAATCTTTGCTATTTGACGTATCCTCTGCCTAATTCTTGAGAAGTACTTACGATCCACCATCGCCACGCGCGTCGCCAGGGGGACGGCGTCGACGGCGCCTCAAGCCAAGGAATCGGGCTAGGCGTGGGTATCTATAGCGGAAAATTGTGAGCCGGTTCGCAAAGGATTTAGACAGTACGGCATGCACCTGGAAAATTCATTACAATTATTTTTTTATGTAGTATTGAGTCATATGACTTATGGATGGATCTAGACTTCTCAGAAGCGAACCGTCTTCCGTACTAACTTTTAAACTATCGTGTTGAATGATATATTTATAACCTGGAACAGGTATTAACGCCCTGTATTAAACTTTCCCACTGCTGGGCACGGGCTTCTTCTCAGTGTGAGTGATGTGTCCACCACGCTGGCCCAGTGCGGGTTGGCAGACTTCACATATATCTTTAAGAACATTATAGAACTCTCAGACATGCAGGTTTTCTTACGATGTTTTACTTTAGCGCTAAAGCAAGCGATAATTAACTATTTAATACGCACATAACTTCGAAATGTCAGAGATGTGCGCTTTGGGATCGAACTCGAGACCTCTGCGTGGCAGTCCAACGGTTTCCCACTAGGCTATCGCTGCTTATTATTTTATATGCTTTTATTATTTTATAGGTATTAACGCGATCGTGCATAATGTTTACCATGTAATGTTTGACGTTTAGACCAGGAATACGTTCGAATCATTTGAGCATTCGAATCTTTAACCGATATTTGAATATCTATAGTACAGAACTTGCGTGGGTATATTTTATATAGATACTAATATATATTATATTAACGGTCATGACGGGTGTATTGTACTCGACACACCTCGTCGGGGGGTCTCATAAGCTGTCACCACATAACGAATTATTTCCACATTATATCGTCAAATATACCAACTATTATTAGACGTTTTGTTGACGCACGTGGCTTACGTAAATGTTATATTTTCAAACATTTTGTCGGCTAGTGCTTTGCTTATTATAATACATATATCTGAAATATTACTACGAGTTGTATTTGACTTTTTAAATTGTACAGCTATTTTAATCTCGGTAAAAGTTTTGTAGGTATAAGTAATAAGTGATAACGGATTTGTGGCGAGTAATGATGGCCTATAGGCTAAAGACTCGGTTACGCCTACTAGTCGCACCTCTTTTAAGAGGCAAGGCGCTTGTCAAATCGTATACGTAAGAGTAACACAATACAAATTATTTTTTGTATGGTGCACTTTTCTATTATAGTCGAGCTACGGCAGTGTAGCATTCCATTTTGAAAGATAATGCCGCTGTTTAGGTAGTCATTGCTCTTGTTTATATTGTATATAATGAATCGAATAATGCATAGTAAAGTTTGTATATATATATTATCTCCCTATAGATGTACATATAAGTGTTTTACAGCCACATTTCGGCAGCGATGGTTTTAGAACCTAGGCTATAGCGGGCGAGCCTATTGTCGCTTAGTGGGCACAGTACGAAGCCCCGCGCTAACAGCGCGAAGTTTAGAACTGTTCCGACTGTGTGATAATGAGAATTACTAGACAGAAATACGCAATAATATTTAGCCCGACTCAGGAATCGAACTCGAGACCTCAGACACAACAGTCGTATTCACTGGTTTCGATATATAAAAAGTTTTAATGATTGATAGGTAACAATATGTTATCGATAATAATGAATAAATATGTCAACGATCGTCATTGCAAGTTTAGAATGGAAAGGTCTATTGTTAAAATTGTGTTGATATCTTTAGTGAATAGACGAACGAACGAAGAGAACGCCTCAAGAACACTTAGGTACTCCTTGTGACTGACCCTCCACACCAAAGGACTGCGTCCTTTCCTTTGTGCTTATATTTATATTTACTACTAGTCTTAGCCTGTTTCTTACTTCACGTGAAAATGAGTGCAGTGATAACGCCTTATTTTGATTTTGGAATATTTTGTTTTCCACTATTAGCATGTAAGAGTAAATTCGAAAAATAATACCTCATACCTTTGTGGGTAAAAGAGAAAGAATAGAATGCTTGAACTTAAATTTCAAAGTTTATATACCTATTTTACGTTCGATCGATATTAGTAGATATGTGAAAATATTTAACCAGTAAAGATGAACCGTAATGCCATCACGTACCGAATAAAGATCAACCTGCAAATATGTACACTGACGGACACATAAACTGCATCAAAGTTCAGGATTGCTTTCGAATGAATATTTTTAATAAGTATGTATATTTTTTAGATTAAACTAAATGAAAATGTCGAGACTGCCTATTAATCATAAAAACAAAATTTAAAAATAAAACTGCTGTAACAGCCGGGAAAATAAAATTTATGCATAGTCTCAAATTCGTGTGTTATTCGAGTAAAGTATGAAATTAATTATTTTTGATGTTTTTTTATTTGCTATTTAAATTATTGTTACCAATAGCATTGATTATTAGTCTTTTAAACTCAACAAAAGTTTCGTAACCATAAATATGGGTACTTTGTCCGAACAAGCCGCTCATATTGTGGCATTGGTGCGGGAAGGCTTGGATCAACGAACGATTGCTAGAAATTTTAATGTAAACGAGTCTACGGTTTCTAGAGTATACCGAAGGTTTGTAGAGACAGGTTCTTACAAAAGGAAACCCGGTACTGGCAGAACTCAAGCAACCACCCGTCGTGACACTCAACATCAAAACAGAGCTGAATGAAGTGCGTGGAGGAAACGTGAGTGTACAAACAATAAGAAGGAGGGTTAAGGAAGCGGCATTCACCCCTTTTAGATGAGCAAATGGTCCAAAGCTGTCTGCAGCTCACAGACAAGCTCGTTTAAGATTTGCGCGTGAACATCTTAATAGGTCTGAAGAGCAATGGGCCTCCATATTGTTCACCGATAAGTGCTTCTGCGACCGTCTGCACCATTTAAACATATCCTATGTTTAAATGGTGCAGACTGTCGCAGAAGAATCTATCGTCGACGTGGGGAGAGATATGCTCAAAGTTGCACTGAGGAGCGTGTTCTTTTTGGAGGCGGTTCGTGTATGGTGTGGGGTGGCATTACGATGATTGGGCGAACGGAACTTGTGTTCCTCGACATGGTTCGTCAAAACGGTAGAAGAGTTAGTTTGATGGCACAACGCTTTATAACAGAGGTTTTAGAAGCTCACGTGGTACCTTACATGGGATTAATAGGCACAAATTTTACTTTAATGCAAGATTATGCCAGACCTCACGCCGCTGCACAAGTTCAACAATATTGCGAAGAGGTTGGGATACGTACCATGAATTGGCCAGCACGCAACCTGGATCTTAATCCCATTGAGCATGTATGAGATAGTTTAAAAAAGCTGTATATATGTGAGAAATCCTGTACCCACAACAGTGGCAGCACTAAGAACAGCGATTTCACAAGAATGGAACATTATTTTGCAAGACCGTTTAATCACCCTAATCAGATCTATGCGGAACCGATTAGAATCTATAATAAGGGCACGTCGAGGCAATACACATTATAAAAAGAAAAACATGTGCTTCAACTTTCTTTTTTTTTGTAAAATCCAATTTTTCTGTAAGCCAACCAAAACCAATATTTGTTACATTTATCGCATTTGTTCAAAAAAATTGAGTGGTCCTTTCCAGTATACAAACAACATACACTTAAGGATATGATACTACGCTGTTATGAAGTTAACGAACCAAACTATAGGTTTCATTGTAACCAAGTATTTAAAAAGTTTGAATACTTGGTTAAAATGTTTATTTCAAAGGCGTCTTGAACATTGACGCAGTTTATGAGTCCGTCAGTGTATATACCAGTTTAGATGCCATTGCTGATATGTTGTAAAGTGTTCTTCTTGAAATATTTTCTAAGCTTCCTTAACATATGTAAGTATGCGAACTATATATATATATATAACTATATGCCACTTTGTATGATATCCCATATCGAGTAGAGGTCTAGTTCAAACGCGAATATACATCCGATATGTCTCTAGGGCCACGTATGTCTTACATTAAGTTTAAATGTTTACATTTTATAATAAATCTACTGTTTATATACGTACCTCAGAGTTGCAGAAACAGTAGATTATAGCAAGGAAGGCTCCTTGAAAAGATCTCAGAGAATGCGTGGAGTACGACCAAAGTGCGAATAACCAGACTGGTCCAGCGACCGGTCCCTCGAACATGCTGAGAATGTTGGTAATTCCCAGCAGTGGAAGAAGAACCATGGCAGCCTTCACCGCTTTGCTGTTAACATACACATTGAAAAAACTCAGACTTCAATAATTCGTATGTCGATATAGATATCATAGCTTGTTAGTTGTATCCTTTGTAGGAGTACCGAGTTGAAAAGATAAAATAAAATTACTAATTGTAAGTTATCCAGGAATGCCCGTCATTGTCTCTTTAGCCCCATGGCATGAGTGAGTGAAAAGTTTATCTTCAGAAAAACGAGCTTTGCAACTACTAATTAACATAAATGGCAATAAGTTTACGTCTAATGTTACATTGACTTTAGATTAATCATAAAATATATTTTATGACTGACTCTTTCTTATAATTTAGGCAACAACGTAAAATCAAACTCATTTCAAGTGATTTGATTGTCTGTTGCTCGTTCACTGAGCTAATCAAACAAAAAAGTATTTGCCTTTCAGATGCAGGGATTCAAGGTTACAAACTAACATAATGTAGCCACCAGTCAGAAATAACAATGAATGAATGGTAAGCGGTTACCCTAACAACATAATATAATGTTAATTACTCTTCTGTAGAATTAGGTATCGATTTCTGACAGTTTACAACAGCTATTATCAAGTGTGAATAAGTTGTATATTGATACTTGTTACCCAATTAAAAAAGTATATTGAATCGAATCAAATCAAGTCCAAACGATCAACAACCGAGTTTATTATTTGGCCTCCAGACTTGGTTCATAAAAAAGGATGTAGGTCGCAAGTGTTTATTTAAATTTTGGTACATTCTGTGAGCCTGATGCTCTTATGAGCGGATGCAGTGAATCTAGACTTGCTTTTAATTAATCACTTTAGATTGTGTTTATTTGAATCTGGACGGATCAATACACAAGCTTACATATACATAGGTATATATACCTGTAACGACCCAAATGGCCAAGCAGAGGCATATTGTTTCGATCTATTTTTGGCAAGTAGTATGAATGGCCGAATAGCCTGTCATTACACAAATTCTTGTCCCGTGTGAGAACCCACAACACTCGACGCATCGGCAATGACGAGGCGACCACTTAAACCACTATTCCATCCGGGCAGTTATCAGATCTCATGACTGTGTTAATGCAGACGAGTTTGTCTGAAACACCCGTTCTAATGTGTAAAATCATCGCATAAATAAAACATGTTACATAATATGAGTTTATTGCGTTTATGTTCTCTCTTCAATTTCGGTATATTTTAGTATATGTACAAAACCCTGTCCGATCGATTAAGGGATTGTTTCTCTCTTAAAAAACAAGCTAAGAACATAATAAAAAAAGACTATGTGACCGTAAAACGTCTACATTATATTTTTAAGTAGGTACAGGATTGATCAGCATTTTACTTTCAAATTACGGCAATTTCGCATGGTCTAGCAACTTTCCACTAAATGGCACTCCAGGACCATTCTGCCCCAACGGTAATCGGTTTTGCGCGTTATGTGCCCTGCCCACTGCCACTTCATCTTGGCTATCCGAGGAGCTATGTTGGCTTTAGTTTTCCTGTGGGTCTCCCCATTTCTGATTCGATCCCGTAGGGAAACCCTGAGCATAGCTCTCTCCATCGCCATCTGAGTTACCTTGAGCCTTCTAATAAGGCCCATAGTGAGCAACCACATCTCTAAGCCGTAAGTCATCACTGGCAACACACACTGGTCAAAGACTTTCGTCTTGAGACACTGCGGTATATTGACGAAAAGATATAATAGGTACGGTGTAAGTAAATAGAGGTAATTCAACCTAATATTTCCGCTAGGTATCTTTTAAATTTCAATTAAAGGGATATGTGTATTCGCCTGGTCATGACCTTGATAAAAGTAAGCGCAAGCAACCGCGATGACAAAAAGGCATTCTGGTATCTGTTATTTCTTGAGATATGTCGAAAATGTATAATAATAATAATACTTACCGAGCCTTGACGACATCCGAGCTGGTGTCCTGTCGGAGTTTCAGTACCAATACGCGCATGATGTTGAGTAGGAAGAAGAAATTGATCTGTAATAAATATTTTACATATATACGTGCTAGAAGCGTGCATTATTGGTATTTCTGTAGCCAATGTTTATGCATCTTATACAAAACGCGTCATACGAATTGTATGATGATCCTTACTAATATGATAAATGCGAATGTGAGTTTGTTTGTTTGTTACACGTTTACGCCTTAACTACTCGACCGATCATCATGCAATTTCGCATACACGCTGTTAGGGAAACAGAAAAGGGTATATATACCATTTATCCAAAAAAGTACTGTTACTAACCTCGCCTAAACTACGTTATGCGAGCAAAGCCGGAAGCAAAATTCAATAGTTAATGAACTGCAAGAAGTTGTGCAACTGCAGACGAATTTATTAATACTCGTTAAATAAAATATGTTTTGCTAAATGTTACGATAGACAGTACAGGTACTGGGCCCAAAACTTTTGATTATAAAATGGCGGTTGCCAGTCCGATTGACAGATAGGGGCATTTGTAAATAATTAAATATACTTAGTGAATATCACAGTAAAAATCATACAGTATTAATCCTTATCAAATTAAATACCTTAGTTACCTCAAGCATTTCATGCATATTATGAGAGCCCTGTAAACTATTCAATTGAAATGAATATCTTAGGAGATATCGCAATATAAAAACATACGCGCGACAAAATATCTCCAAGCGGCCTTACACCGACGAGACTCCTTTCATGCAATAATCCCCGCGCCACCAAGTATTGTGGCCATATGTTACATTCAATACAATCAATATGCTCAACGCAACAAGCTGACGCGGCACTGATGTTCTACTACCCGTGCGAAACCGGGGCGGGTCGCTAGATGTTTATTTATTTATTTATTTATTTATTTAATAATTGGACAACTTACAAAACATACACTTAGGAAAGTATTTTAACAAGTTTTGTTGAGTGGCTCAAGCAATAGTGCTGTTTCAATTACAAGTTGCCACGGCATGCATTACAATTCAGAAGGCAATAGAGCAAACAAGGTTATTAGAAGTTTTTATATGACAAACTTTAACTAATTTAATTTAAAATTTTAAGTACTTAAGACTAAGGCTGAGAAATAAAAAAGAAAAAAAAAGCATCCGTACATTGTCAAACATTTTGTGCCGGTTGTATACGATAATAGTGCATACTTATAATTATACGATGTATCGCGGAAACAACATAACAGTAGATAAATTTTGTATTATGTAGTAGGTATATTTAGTAAAAAAATTATAATCTATATCAATGTTAACTATACTAGTATTATAAAGCTGAAGAGTCTGCTTGTTTGTTAGAACGCGCCAATCTCAGGATCCACTGGACCGATTTCAAAAATGCCTTCACAACTTGATGGCTGAGGTGTCCCTGAGTGCCATGTATGCGCCACGGGCGAAGCCGGGGGGGACCGCTAGTAATATTATGTTTTATGATTAATTTAGAGAATTGTTTTTAATACTGTTTTATATTTTACAAGATTGTGCGTAAATAAGTCACAGTCTGTGTTAATCGAGATGGT
Organism: Catocala nupta; assembly: GCA_963675205.1. Lineage (NCBI taxonomy): Eukaryota > Metazoa > Arthropoda > Insecta > Lepidoptera > Erebidae > Catocala > Catocala nupta. Next base: position 36,054,245 of record OY776078.1, read on the forward strand.
GTTGTAAGCTTTTTGTAGTCGGTTTATAGGAGAATTAAGGCCCAGGTTGCTATGTGCCCGTTGAGAGGAGAAGAGATGAAAACGATTTTTTCGGGGCAATTTAAGAGGAGTATTAAAACGTAATTTATATATTATATTTATATAATATGTTAATATAATCTTCATGATTAGTTAGTATTATTGATATTTATGAAGCCGTTAGGCGGCTAACAATGGCCGCTAACAAACAAACAATGCCGTTGGCTTAAAAGAATGACACTCGAATGATTATTATTATTTGTTTTTCTTTGTGTGCATTATAATTATAGAAAATACGCTAGTTAGTCTTCTTTTAAAAAACAGAAGTGTGTCTTGTATTGTCTCTTCCATCCCAATAAATAGTTTATAAAATATTATAAGATGTTTTATTATTTGTCATAAATGCCAACGATTCACAGAATATTTGATAGACTAACAAATATTTTGTAAATATTTTAGTCGATTGTATAGTTAGGATTAAAAATTGCTTAAAGTGTAGTTAGGCAGACAGCGTATGCTCAGTAGTTGTGTCCCGTTATCACCTTTTGGTACAGAACGCTAAAATGAAGTATTAACAAGTGGTGTAAGTAAAACAGATCACTAGGTATCATTAAGCTAAGCATAGATTATTTCATCATTGATATTTAACCAGTTGATACGACACATTATATGCCATAGCTTTTGTCTCATTAAAAGGCTTTGGCCTCATTCAAAAGGTTTCTTGGCTAAAATGCAGCCAACTATTAACTTAGTTCACGGCTTTGGCGTTGAGACTCTTGCCCTTTGAAATATCTACACTTCAAGATATTGAGACGAACACCGGCTTAGTCTACTAGTGACAAAGGCTGTTGAACATCAATCGAAACTTCGGATAAAATTGAAAATAAATAGTTTAAAAGTAATAGTAATAGCAAAAATCGTTTTTAATCTTTGTCGTCTCGTTTTTAGTCTAGGCTGGAGACTGCGGAATAATAATTTGTTTGCTTTATGGTTTGACTATCGGTTTCAATGTCGTAGCTCACAGAAAAGGTTACAAAATAAAGTAATGTGACTTCTACAAATATCGAAATCAGTTATTACCTAACGATAACATGAAGTCTTTTGAGGAATACAAATAGTAATGATAGCAGTCAATTACATTGGCAGTTTAATATAAATATATTGTTATTGAGTAGTTGGGAAGAACCGCTGGTAGTGATTAGCGATGCGAGTTTAACTAGAAACTAGTAACAAGTTAGTGGGCAACGAGAAGCGAGTGTGGTTAAGATGGTAATTTTTTCGTTAAGTATGACCGAATATGCAAGTGCATCGAGCGATAATTTATACCCATTCCCAGTTGCATAATGACGTATATATAATATCAAATGCGTCTTTTTACTGTCTAGCAACTATCTAAGAGCAATTTTCTTTGATATTTCTTGACTACGCTAACTGGTGTTCAACATTGTTAGTCCATATTATTTGACACGATTTCCCAAGCTTGCTAAGGGCCCAAATATGTCTTACTATTTTATGGCACATCATCTTCATCACTGGTAGCGACACTTTTACGTTCTCGAAGAACAAAGTAAAGGCTTAACCTTTTTAGAGGACATTGAAGCCTTAATAGTACAAAAATAATAATATTGTCAGAACAAGAATCGAATTTGGGAGCGCTTTTTGATAAGCGGCATGTTACTACTGTGGAACACATGAGGTATCACTTTTGCACTTTTGACTCCGGTCTGGCAAAACACTAGGCCAATGACATAAATTATCGAAGTATTGTAGTACCCCAAATTATATAGAATGTTATTAAGTTCCTAACGTACACCTTTTGTAAAATGTTAGCAAAAATGGTAAAATTAAAAAAAGAGTACAATCTGAGTGAAACCCACAGCCATTATTTTAATATTACTAAGACTGCCTCGGCGGTCCAGTCGTATTATACGACTGCGGATCGTGAGGTCCCTGGTTCGATGCCCGGATCGGGCAAAGTATTATTGGGTTTTTCTGTTAGGATATTCTCAGTAGCAGCACGGAGTCTGGCAATGTGCCCGGTAGATGGCAAAAGGCTCGCCCCCTATTACGTAGAACCAAAAACATACTTATAGGTGACATGTAGATGTGTCATACACCTCTGCCTACCCCTTCGGGGATACAGGCGTGGGACTATGTATGTATGTATGTATTATTTTAATATAATTAGATTATTGTGTTGGTACTACAACAATAAAGTGTATAAGTCATCAAATCATCCACACAATATGAACTAGTTTCAAAAGGCGCTACAGTAGATGCGGTTATAACAAACAATAGAATTTGTAGCGATATTGATCTGTAATTTGGTGGCCGTAGACAATAATTTGACAGACACGTAAAGACTCAAACAGAACTGTAACTAACCCGTGAGGTATCTAATCCAGGTGGATTCATCATAACATTTTAATAATTTGATGCATATCTTGGAATATTAATCGTTTTACTTGCTGAAACAGATTCGTAGATACCAATTGTCTTGACATTCCAATACAAAAAGACAATAAAGTATTTGAAAGATAAACTTACCAGAATAACCGACAGACGTGGACCTTGCATGACCCAGAAATACGGCAGGAAGTTATAGCCATACCAGCATCTGAAGCAAATATTCAAACGTCAGATTCACGCATATTATTACGTACCCTACAGATCGGTACACCGAGGGCTGAAATGTTTGCTATATCCAATTTCGCCAGCTTTATTTGACGAGAACATCCTAAAATAACATCTTATTCGAATACCCTTAATCCTTACAGAATTAAATACCACGAGATAGCCGAGATCAAAACGGGTTTAATAGGCTCAGATATTGTAAATATAAACGAAATCCTTTCATAATCATACCTATATATTATTAGAACTTAGAATAAAACATACAATAGCAGAGTAATTTAAAACTAGTTGCAATAGATGCTAAACTTACCCCAGACTTTGATCCTGTCCATAATGAATTGCGGCTACTATGGACCAGGCTGCCGTGATGAAAAGTGGAGCTACCCATCCCAATATCCAAAAATATTTATATGAGTTATTGTCTCTCAACACGTTGGAGGTCACAAGGGTATTGAGATAGTATCCTTCATTCAACATCCACAGGAACATCACCATGCTAAAGTATTCCAAGATTACATACATCGAAACGCATAGTGGTGGCTGCAACAAACATTAAGAATGTTAATAATCTGAATTAAGTTTATCATATCATATTTATCTCTTATGACAATTGAGTTATTAAAGATCCATACTATATTTATTCTATTTTTAGTACGATACCTGTAAGCGTTCTAAATTTGTCACTAAATCCGGCGCGTAGTATAAATCTGAATCGTATTATTTTTACAATGTTGGTCGCGAGTCTGATAGTTATTGTCTATGATATGTATTTTGTAGCGTACAATCTGCTGTAGGCAACAGTCAAACTACATTCCGTAGCTATATTCACTTTGCCTTGTTAAAAGCACATTTGGCTTTTTTATTATTAAATCATGTGTATATTGGTTAATTGAAGTATTTGTATTATAAACATATATATATTCCAGACATTCTGTTTAAGTACCAGTATAATACAAATAGCAAACATGATTGCGAATATTCGCTAAAATTTGGCAAAGTAAGTCTAAGTCCGAGCCAAAGTGAACTGCAGTTCGTACCTCAAGAGTCTTGTGTCCGTTTGGCTAGTCGTGAACTTTTCTTCGAGGGGCAATAGATTTGAAGTCAGCAGATTACACTGATTCTTGAAGCACGCTCGTAACTTTTTCAATAATTCTTTATGGTATATTATGCAATGAATAAAGTTTCGTCTTGTTTCGCTATTTGTGGACGTGACTTTTTGGATATGAATACGTTTCTACAGTTGAGGACTAAATGAGGAGGATAGTAAAAGAAATTAATCAAAAAATTATGCATATGTAAGTCCCCATCCTCATTAAATAGCTCAAAATGTAAATTCGCGTATAAAAGAGTTTTATAATTCAAACGCAAAGAGACTAGTTGCATTTGTAAAAGGGAAGTGATGGTCATGCCTTGGAAGTAAGACAGGCTGATTGAGATGTAAACTTACTACTTCCTCGATTTTGCTGATGCCGGTGTAGCTGGGTGTTCCTGCGGCTAGGCGCATCACCGCTTGATCCATGTAAACGATCAAGCGCACCACAACTTGCATGTTCATTGCAGCGAATAAGTTCATGTGGATTCGAGTACGTAAGTTATGCAAAGCCCTGAATAAAAATTATATTATAACTAAAACATCCATCAATATTTATCTAGAGAAAATATAAAGCAGATGTATTTTTTACGACCTAAGACTACAAGGATAAAATGAAGGTAGTAAGGAAGCGGAGGACAAGACTCAGGACATTTATACGCAAGAGATTGCAAAAGTAGTAGGTAATTGTGTGAAAATTTAAGAAGAATTTAAGCAGACAAAAATTTTAATAAATAGTTATGGATGCATGATTATTTGTTGTTATGTCTTATATGTATAAACTACATATATTCGGTATTTAAAGTAAATACAATTTCGTATTTACTGATTCTTACATAGGAATAAATACGAATGAATCAAAATAAGCATTATGATGGACTTGTAGTTAAAATATTAGACAGGAGTAGATATGTGAGAAATACCTAGAAACATTCTACAAAAGCAATTAGTGAAGAATTGTAGTCCTTTGGTATTGAGAAGTTAATACAAAGGCTTCGAATACTTTGCCAAATACCCAACATTCATAAAGATAAAATATATATTGACATTCATGGCTTTATAATTTCATATATAGGTAGAGGAGGGGTAGTGGGAAAGTTCTTAAGTTAGATTAATAAGTACTCACTTGTAGTTGTGCAGAATAAACAGGGAGATGCTCAGAAGGATGAATGACAGTGAGAAGCCAACTATCTCGATGGTCCGTGTGTTTTCCGCGATCTCAAATTTGTACTGCAGCAAAATATATAACATTAAGGGGTTATCCTACCACCTCCAAATAACATTTATCTATAAGATAAAAGTCTCGCCATCTCTCTTCTTTAACCTAACAAGAACGAGACAGCATGCGATTTATCTTTCGGATAACTTTTACTTGTTAGTTATAGGACTGGCCATAAGCCTAATAAGTGGCTGCTCTGTCAATTAAATAACTAAATTCGTAATTAGTATTGTATCGTTCTTCAGAACTAGTCAGTTCTGCTACTTATGCAATTAATTGTTTAAACCATTTAAACAGGACGGCATAGAGTACTTTACTACGGTTCGTTGAAAAGTTACAATTAATACCCTTTCTACTTAGTATGGTCTTGCCCGTTGCGGATTAACCTCGAAGATATATAAACTTTATCCATAAAGTATAGTTTTAATGTCTCATAAACTGTATATATACTAATAATAATGTCCTCCAGACCGAATTTCGATCACGGCGGCCAATCTTAACGGAGACTAGCCATCTGCGCAGGAGATAATTATAGTGCACAAGCGTGGGCGCAAACATAAGAGCACTCTCTGTTCCCTTATTCTCATCATCTGATGGGACGGTAATCCGACACGACTGGAAAGAGATCAGGCGCAGGACCAACGGCTTTACGTGCTTTTCGAGGCACGGGGTTGTCTATCACCGCCAACTTTTTAACTCCGAGCTGCTATTGAGAATTCTTAACAGAAAACCCGATAACTTTTTGTTGGCCTGACCCGGGATTCGAACCCGAGACCTCATGCACAGCAGTCGCATTCACTACCGCTGCGCCACGGAGGCAAAAAAAGTAAGAAAGTAAAGTTACAAATCAATCGTCAATAATTTATTTTATATTATTGATTATTCGAATATTATATTTTATATTATTAATTATTCGAATATTATATTTTATATTATTGATTATTCGAATATTATATGTTATATTATCGATTATTCGAATATTATGTTTTATATTACTGATTCACAACAATATATCTTCGACTATACATTAGTTAGATATAAGTATACGCTAAAAATTTAATTAAAGTCTTATATTAGAAGTCTGATTGAGTATGTCACCAGCGTTAAGGCAGGATCAAGCAATAACGTTAAGTTTGGTAAGGTTTTCCAATTTTATTATCTGCTTTATTGTATATATAAGGATAATATAATTATAAAACTAATGTTTGAGATGAGCACGTCCCATACTGCGCCCTGTATTTGGTTGACAACTACAATTATTAATCCAAATACTCATGTACTAAAATATTCTCGAAGCCCTGAGATAAAAGCCGCATACTGAAAGTCTGAAATGTCACCCATTTAAAGTAGCGTTAAAACCACACCATTATAAGGTTAAGACCAATTATTATTATATAGTACAAATCTTGGTCGAAACATATTAATGATTGAATATAATAAATTATTAATCTTCATAAAGACGCTTGAGGCTTACTATAAGGAATCTTTAGTATTTCTTTTCCATTATTATTTTGACTTTAGTAATGACATAGATTGAGCGAATATTAAATTATTCCATTGAAAAAGTAGACAACAATTTTGTTTATGTTAAGATTTGCTAAGTGAAACTTGAATGTATTTATAAAGATTGATTTGCAGTAACTTGTAGTTTCAGCATTGTTTCAAAGCGTTCTGCTGGTACTTTCGAACTGCTTGACACGCCGCCATATTTTGGTCTCCAATAAGTTTTAGTCGTTTCAAAAATTTCTAGTAGGTACTTGTCCACAAGGTGACTAAGCTTTAAGTCTAATACAAGTTTGTCTTCACTAACATGAAATTATGTTATGACGGTCAGATTACTCAGTCAGCTATTTCGATACGCATTTAGTAAGCGACTAACGTTTGACAGCTAGTAATAAGTCGTTTATAACTTCATAATAAATATCTCTCGTATCACATCGTTCATAATAAATACTTATATTACATATCAAAGCAGTGATAGCCTTCTACGCAAAGATCTCGAGTTCTATCCCAAAGCATGCATCTCTGATCTTTCGAAGTTATGTGCGTATTAAATAGTTAATTATAGCTTGCTTCGCATGTCTGAGAGCTCTCCATCATGTTTTCGAGGATATGTGAAGTCTACTAACCCGCACTGGGTCAGCGTGGTGGACTATGGCCTAACCCTTCTCTCACTGAGACGAGGCTCATGCCCAGCAGTTGGCAAGTTTAATAACGTATGGATTCACGTGTAATTTTGTTTCGCTTAGAATTAGTGTATAATTGGTAAATATTTTATTTATTGCCTGTACAGCTCCAATTGCGAAATAGTTTATTACTGTAGGTCTTAATGTGTCTGTGCAAGGCGTCAAACGTTCAAACATTTTCGTTTTGTATCGTCTGGTAGGAAGCTGTTTCTGTAGCCTACTTGTAGCGGCATCACTCGAAATTATGTTAATCTGACCGCCATAACATAATTTAATGCAAAATACAGATCCCTCGAGTCCTCTATTGACACCACATTTTCTCTTTTGGCAGCTTTCTATATTATGTAATTTACACGTATCGTCAGTTTGCTCCGATTAGTGTCGGGTATTTCATAGTTTTATGTTTAGGTAATAATTTGAAATACATCTGATTGATCCATTATGTATAATAATTGTAATATATATACTATACATAATATTAAAATTATATAACCAAATTCTGTGTGATACAGTAATGGTGAATCTTTGCTTGATATGTTTGTTGAAACGTTTTTTGAATATTTATTTTTATTATTATAAAAATAGTCAATATTTAATTTAACTGGTGAAACGGCCACGACTACTAACAGTATACGTCAGCAAAAGTTACCGAGAGGTATCAGTCGCTTACCCCATTAGTAATTGCTATATGCTACTTATGTTTATCTTTAAAGTAAATAGATTTCATGATTACCTGAGCGTCTGCTTCGTCCTCATCGTACACTTTGTAAAAGAGAGATCGCACTACAGGAGGGAAACAAGGTGTATAGTTGGTCCAACCGAGCGGATTCGTATCGTTTACATGTCTGCCGAGCCATCTTCCATCCATGCCACATTGCCTAAACGCAAACTCTAAATACACACAAAACAAAAAGAAAATTAAGAATTTATAGTCACACTAGCTGTCCCGGCAAACGTTGTTTTGCCATAAAAAATGTTTCGACCAAAAGATTTAAAAAAAATTTTAGGTGTGGACAACCCTTGTCACTAAGGGGTATGAAAAATAGATGTTGGCCGATTCTCAGACCTATTCAATATGCTCACAAAATTTCATGAGAATCGGTCAAGCCGTTTCGGAGGAGTACGGGAACGAACATTGTGACACGAGAATTTTATATATAAGATAAAAATTACTTATAATTGAATATATTATAACGGTTTGTGCTAAATATGGAAAAAATACAGTTGTGAAAAACTTGTGTTGTGAGTGTCATAGTTACATAGGACTGCTGAACCTGAGATTATATTATAATCTATACAAATAAATAAAGTTGAAGTGTCTGTTTGTAATATTAAAATAACAGCTGTTCACTAAATACATATGAAAGTACATACCTACGGTACTTATAACAAAAAAATAATATTTATGTCTGCCTGTTTGTTCCGGCTAATCTCTGTAACGGCTTGACTGATTTTGACAAGACTTTTACTGGCAGATAGTTGATGTTATAAAAAGTAACTGAGGCTACCTTTATAATTTAGAAAAATTTGGGCGACGAGAAAATAAAATTATTTTTTATTATATTTCACGCGGTTGAAGTCGCATGTTTCAGCTAGTTAATATATAAAATTAATACTTACGAGTAGCATCGCTCAGCCGCACGGCTGGGCAATGCTGCGCAGACGTTTGAGAGCCTATTGTTGGCGGCCAGCAGAGGTATCCGTCGTACGTGGTATTACAGTAAATCTCGCCTATAACAAAGAGAGGTTCAAATTAGTCATGTGGAGCAAATTTCAATTTAATGTTAAACTGGCTAAAAATAGCCTCGATAGCTTAGTGGAAGAATTAATGAAGAAACGCTCTGGTCTGAAGTTCAATTCCAAGGCACCTCAAACTTTTCATAGTTATGTTCTTTCGTTTATTAAATAGTTAATTATAGCTCGCTTTAACGGCGAAGGAAAACATCGTGATTATACCTGCAAGTTTAGGAGTTCTACATAATGTTATCGGGCCAGCGTGGCAATCTATGGTCCAACACTTCTCGTCCTGAGAAGAGGTCCATGTCCAGCAGTGGGACGGTTTATGTACAGGGCTCATATTATGTTAAACTGCCAATGTTGTTATAAATCTGATCTATTTAAACTTTAACTTCCAATCATTATTTTGTAACAATTGCAGAGGATGTACAAAAAAAGTCAACGTACACGTCGTCGTTTTTTATATTTTGATTGGTTGTTAAATAATTAAACAGTTTAAATTGCAACGATAGCAGTAAACCTAACACAAGCAGTTATAGGTTATTGCTGTATATAGTGGCTTAAGCACACACGGTCAGACATGAGCTCGGGCACGCCACGATCGTGGCGGTAAGTCCCGTGTTTGAGGAGTGGCTGGAGAGGTGGCATGGCTTCCGGCTGACACAGGTAATGACTGGCCACGGTTCCTTTGGCAAGTTCCTGTGTCGCATAGGCCGGCAGGAGACGCCCGGATGTCATCACTGCGGCGCTGCACACTTTAGTGGATTGCTGCCTGGGCATCGCAGCGCTGTGAGTTGATCGCGGCAGTCGGACTGGTTGCCTTCTCGCTCCCGGCCGTAGTTCAGTCTATGGTTCGGAGTGAGAGGTCGCGGAACGCCGTCGCCTCCTTCTGTGAGGAAGTGATTTCCATCAAGGAGGCGGCGGAGTGGGAGGGGAAGCGTTTAAACCCTCTACCTAACCGCAGAGCCGAGCGCTGGAGGGCGCGAGACGACCTCCAGCCACCCTGGGGTTTGACCTGAAGATGGTGGGCTTTGTGGGCCTGCCCGCCATCCGTTCAACACCAGGTCCGAGAGGCGGCGTGCGTGTACCCACGCGCGCCTCTGTGTCGTGTCCGTCTTCCCTTTAGGGGGGTGACAGTAGGGCTTTTAAGTGAGATTTCCTATTTTGGGTAGGTCTTGTTGTGGCTGTGTTTGTGCAAATTTATCTCGAGTATCTTCTATAAAATATCTTGGTGTTACAGTAGATAAACAGCTTAACTAGAAACAGCATATAACCACTATGACAGCTCGGATTAGAAAGATGATATATTTGTTTAAAAATCTACGAAACGTTGGAGATATGTATCTTCTTATATCAAGTTACAGAGCACTCTGTGAATGTATAATTAGATATTATATCTGTGCATGGGGTGGCGTAGGTAAAACATATATTTTATCTGTTGAGCGGGTCCAGCGTTCGTTGCTAAAAGTCCTAATGCAATTACCCTACAAATATCCAACCACAGCAGTTTACCGAATGGCCGGTGTCCTATCTGTAAGAAAGATATATATTTACGAAATCCTGCGACGTTACCAGAAAAAACATGTACCAAACTTACCTCGAACATCAAAACGAGTAGAGCGCTGTCCAGTGCCTAAAGTAAGTACATAAGCGATCGCTTACGAGTGTAGTATACATACATAATGTAATTTTAATTATTTCTAATCCTTTTTATTGTTTTTTATTTTTGTGATACTACTTGATATATTGATTTTTTTTCTTTTGTTTATGATATTTTAATGACATAAAATTATCCTCCTGCTCCTGCAACACAGTTTTTATTAGTGCAGGGGTCAGAGAATTCTAAATTATTGTAGTTTAATTTGTGTCAATAATGATTTATTATTATTATTATTATAGTGGCCTGCCGGTTCATACGGCGGGCCGAAACCTCGGCGTGGTCGCGACCGCATGCGAAAGTGATTCGCGTGGCCCCGTCGATAGCGGTTTTGTCAAGAAACACAATGGTAGGTTTAGTCGGTATTCCGGTAGGTCCATTTTCATTTAAACATCTTTATTTACCCCGGTGAGTCCGACATAACCCCTCCGCCCGCCCTCGCGGAAGGGTACGAGTCAATGCATTCACGCATGTAAAATAAAAAAAAGACATGAGCAGAATTATTATCAAACGCGAACTAAATATATCACCAGATATTCAAGACGTTTCAACAACCAAATAAACACCGGAAATAAATTACTTGTATACAATTAATCCATCATGATTCTGTGCAAATATCGATTTACTAAGCGGTTTGGCATGAAATTCTATAAGATGAGCTGGGTGTATAATGTGTGTATGACTGATTGGATTACTAGTTTCTTGATATTTTATAGCTGTTTTTACCCTAGGTACCGGTAGCCAGTTTTTGATAAGTTAATATTTTGTATTAAGACTGCGCCGAGCGAAATGTGCCAAAACAGGCGGTCACAGTTAAAATCAACACTTTTTGTTTAATACAAAATATAAGTACATTTACCATAACAATGAGTGTGTTTACAATTACTCCTAGTAAAAACTTAAAATAATTGATATTTTCGCCTACAAAATTATGTAAATTTGCACGAAAAATGCAAAAACGTTAGCTCGTGTTACGTGATATTTTACAGCTTAACAGCAGCAGCTTACAGTCCAACCGCGTCTTACGCTCGGCGCAGTCATAAGATCTGGTTTTAAATTTGGTATCAGGGTTAACCGCAACAAGCTATGTAATGATGAATGAATGATGTGATTTGCTGATCCTAGTTTAAAATGATTTGATATAAGATTTGTAATAAGACGGAATAAATACAAACGTTGCTTTAGTGTTATTTAAATTGTATCGCCATATTTTAATAATAAAATATAAAGGAATTTCGATTAATTAATATTAATATAATTAATAATAATATCAGTCCTGTACCTATTTATTGTATTTTCCCACTTCTGGACACAAACCTCTTTTCATTTTGAAAAGGGTTAGGCCATAGTCCATCACGATGGCACAATGCGGGTTGGCAGACTATATCTTCGAAAACATTATGACTCTCAGACATGTAAGTGTAATTAAAAGTGTAATGAAGTCTATCGTAACATTGTTGTTGAGTAAGACCGTAATGAAAGGCGAAGTAGATAATTGACCGAAAATTTTATCTAGTCAAATCCATTTCGGCGCACGACAGACTCTTTTTGTATTGCCGCCAATTTGTAAAAACAATAGACATATGAATGCATGACTGTTTGGGACTTCACTTGTGCTCTTAGGAAAACTCAGTTTGTAGTAACAATTGTATATTTAATGTATAAAACGTATTTTAATAAATTTAACTCGGAGCAGAAGTTTCGCGTACAAAGTATTTTTAATTGATTGTGACAAATAATAATAATAAATAATAAATATTCTACCACATACACACAACACCATCTAGCCCGAACTAAGCAGAGCTTGTACTATGGGTACTAGACAATGGATAAACATACATATATACTTTTTTTTTTTTTTTTTGTAAATACATACATATTATACATACAAACACCCAGACCAAGACAAACATCCATGTTCATGCACACAGATGTTTGACTTGTGCGGGAATCGAACCCGCGACCTCAGGCGTAGCAGTCGGTTACACTAACCATTACGCCATCGAGGCCGAAAAATATAAAATGTATGAAATAATCGTAAACGCCTAGCAGTTACTTCATAGCAAATCATATTGATTACGTGAAGACTAAAATTTATTATAGGCATTAACATCCTCCCCTCCTTTGAAAGATGTCGGCTTTCAACCCTGCAACGCTTCTTCGGTAGGCAAGGGGCAAATGCGAACCAATGCGCGTCGCACGCATCCTCGTGTTGTATTGACGTCGGCGACTCGTGGTATTCCATCGGTACCAGGGAATAATTTTGCAACACGTCCGAGCCTCCAGCATAACGGTGGGACGTCATCTTCTTGTAGAAGTACCAGGTCTCCAATCTTAAGAGAATGTGTATTGGTCTTCCATTTACGGCGCTGCTGCAACTCGGCTAGGTACTCTTTCTGCCAACAGCGCTAAAAGTGTTGGTAGATTGTTCTGGTTGCAATCTTCAAAAGCAGGCGAGGGTAAGGCGGTGAGTGCCCGACCAATAACAAAGGACGACTATTTAGAACAGCCTCTACCTGTGCAAATAGGGTTGAAATTTCTTCAAAGGTCAAATGAGAATTACCCAACACTCTCTTAACATGAAATTTCGCGGATTTTATGCCGGCTCCCAGATTCTGCCAAAGTGAGGAGCGTAAGATGGAGAAAAATTGAATTTTATACCTTCTTCACAAGAATCAGATAGGGAGTCAGCATTAGATTTAAAAAAATGATTTATTTCCTTAGCACCTGCTACGAAATTACGGCCATTGTCGCAGAAAACTTCTGTTGGCCTGCCTCGTCGTGACACAAATCTACTGAAGGTCATAACAAAAGCATCTTTAGAAAGATCACTTACAGCTTCTAAGTGTGAAATTTTGAACCGCAGGCATATGAAAAAACACAAATAACATTTAATTAATTTTTAACCACGTCCTCTCCTGTTTAATATTAGGAATGGACCGGCAAAATCAATACCTACAGTTTGAAAAGGAAAGCTTGGCGTGACACGTTGTGACGGTAAGTGTCCCATTAGACTAATAGTTTTTCCTTGTAAACGTCTACACCTGCAACAATTACGAACAGTGCGTCATGCCAAATATCTACCATTTATTGGCCACACATATTCTCTGACAATAGACAATAATAATTGTGGTCCAGCGTGCAAGCCTTGTTTATGTTCATATTCGAATATTAATTTTGTAAGATGATGAGAAATGTGCATTAGGACCGGGTGTTTTATGTCAAAATGTAAACCAGATGAATTTAAACGTCCACCGACTCGAATGACTTTGTTGTTGTCTAAAAATGGAGTTAACGACAAAATATTGGATTTAGGACTCAAAAGTTTATTGTTACATAATAAGTTATATTCGTTAAAAATGATTCTTGTTGAGCTAAACGACACAAACAAAGAAATGAATTATTTAGCTCGTCAACAGTTACAGAACCTTAGTAAGTAAGCAAAAATTCGTTTCAATTTTGATAAGGAAGAATAATTTTTAAATTGTATTGTAGGATTATTGTTTTGGATAACAACATTAGATGTAGTAGAATTAGGTTTGGTTTCAGGCGGGCACGCCACGATCGTGGCGGTAAGTCCCGTGTTTGAGGAGTGGCTGGAGAGGCGGCATGGCGCCCTCACCTTCCGGCTGACACAGGTTCTGACTGGCCACGGTTGTTTTGGCTGGTTCCTGTGTCGTATACGCCGGCAAGAGACGCCCGGCTGTCACCACTGCGGCGACTGCCGCGACGTTGTTGAGGACACGGCGCTGCACACTTTGGCGGTTTGCCCCGTCTGGGCATCGCAGCGCCGTGAGTTGATCGCGGCAGTCGGATCGATTGCCCTCTCGCTCCCGACCGTAGTTCAGTCTATGGTCCGGAGTGAGAGGTCGTGGAACGCCGTCGCCTCCTTTTGTGAGGAAGTAATTTCCATCAAGGAGGCGGCGGAGCGGGAGAGGGAGCGTTTAAACCCTCTCCCCAACCGCAGAGAAGGGCGCCGGAGGGCGCGCGATGACCTCCAGCCACCCTGAGGTTTGACCTGGGGGTGGCGGGCTTTGTGGGCCTGCCCGCCATCCGTTCAGCACCAGGTCCGAGAGGCGGCGTGCGTGTTCCCACGCGCGCCTCTGTTTCGAGTCCGTCTCCACTCTAGGAGGGAGACAGTAGGGAATTTTTATGAAGTGAGTTCTTTGGGTAGGTAGGTCTCTTGTGTAGTGGCCTGCCGTTTCATACGGCGGGCCGTAACCTCGGCGGGGTCGCGACCGCATGCGAAAGCGATTCGCGCGGCCCCGTCGATAGTGGTTTTGTCGAGGAACACCGTGGTAGGTTTAGTCGGTATTCCGGGAGGTACATTATCTTTTTAACATCTTATTTTACCCCGGCGAGTCCGACATAATCCCTCCGCCCGCCCCCGCAGAGGGATATGCGTCATTGCATTCCCCCACGTAAAAAAAAAAAAAGAAGGTTTGGTTTCAGGTAAGTCCGTTAAATCAATGTTATTATTTAAAATAGGCCAAGTATTTTCGGGTTCCACGAGGAACGCGGGGCCCGACCACCACAGCTTAGTATCACTGAGATGATTTGGACTGATTCCTCTAGAAATGAGGTCTGCGGGATTGCCAGATGTGGGCACGTAACGCCATGACGAAGGATGTGTCAAATCACAAATCTCAGAAATTCTATTTGCTACAAAGGATTTTAAATTCTTAAAACTGGTATGTAACCATCCAAGTACGACAGCAGAGTCGCACCAGTGTACTTCATATTAAACTTGGTATCGCAGCGATTCCTTCACAACCTGGGTTAGCTTGGCTGCCAGCAAAGCAGCGCACAACTTAAGCCTGGGAATTGTCATATTTTTAATTGGGGCTACTTTGGATTTCGAACAAAGCAACCGTACAGTGATCTCATTGTTAGCATTGACAGAGCGCAAATAGACACAGGCTCCGTAAGCCTTTTGAGATGAGTCACTAAATGAATGCAGTTCAACTGTTGTAGGCTCATCGCAGAGAACACGTCTAGGAATTTCTAGTGCTAAAAGAGAGGGCAAGGCCTGAGAAAGCCTTTCCCATTCTCTTTGGATTTCATGTGGGACAGGAGAGTCCCAAGTTAAATTCAGAAGCCACAGCTGTTGTAATAAAATTTTCATTTTTACTACTCATGAACTGATTAGTCCCAAAGGATCGAAGATTTTAAAAAGAGAAGAAAGCATTGTTCGCTTTGTGAGTTGATAATTTTCAACAGTTATTGGTACTTTAATAGGAAAATGTAGTTTATCAATAGAGGGGTTCCATCCCATACCTAAGGTACTAGAAGACTCGCTAACTATTAAACTATCTTTAATGTTTAGACTTTCCGAATCAAATAAAGGTGGTAAATTCGTTTTAAATTTACGGAGATTGAAACAACTGTTACTCAGTGCTTCAGTTACAATTTGATAGATATAGCGTAGGGTTTCTTCGCTTTCAGACCCTGTGATCATGTCATCAACCATGATGTCATGCTGGATTATATTTTTAATCATAGGATCGGAGCATTTTTCGCCTTTCTGCCAAAGACAACGAGTGTTTAAATAGCTGGCACTTGCCATGCCGTAAGTGACAGTATTCAGCTGAAACGTCTTGATGGGCAGGGACTCATCTTCTCTCCATAACACTAGCTGAAGATTTCGATCCTCCTTATTAATTTGGACTTGGCGGTCTTCTGGCAACATCTGTTCAATATCGCCGGTCAGGAGGTACTTGTATTGCCGAGCTCTTACCAGAATGGAGAAAAGTGAGTCCTGCATATTGGGCCCTACCATGAGTATGTCATTAACCGATTGGCCAGTTGAAGTAGGGGCTGAGCCATGGAACACGACTCTGACCTTTGTTGATTCACTACTGTCTTTAAGAACAGCATGATGACATAAAAAGTATGATGTAATCGGTTTAGCTATAGGAGATTCTGATAGATGACCCAAATTAGCGTATTCACGCATAAAGTCAACATATTGCGATTTGACTAGTGGATTTTTACGAAAACGTTTCTCTAAGTTTAATAATCGTTTTTTAGCCAGTGAATAAGATTCCCCAAGACAATCGGGTGTATCCTTTAGAGGTAAACTGACCGGAAAACTGCCAGTTTGTAGGCGGAAGGTGTGAGATAAAAAATTGTTTTCATATGCCTTCTCGCTATGACTCATTAGTGGTTTTAGGGGAACGCTCTCGAGCTCCCAGAACTTGGTGAGTTCTTGATGGATATTTTCATCAGATGAGGTATTAGAAATAGTTGATTGATTACATTGTACACTAGTATGACTGAATTTATAGTTTCGGGTAAAGTTTGAATTAATAAGACCTGAAATGAGCCAATCGAATTGGGAACTTCTTAATTGAGGTAAATTAGGGCCAAGAGACTGTTGCTCGCAGCCAAGAATATCTCAGAAAATATCGGCACCAATGAGGACATCAATTGGCGCTGGTTGGTGAAAGTTAGGGTCTGCAATAAAAATATCGCTGGGAATATTGAATTGTTTTACATCTATATGCATTTTAGGTAAGTTTGCGTTTAACGTAGGCAGCACCATAAATGTGGAGTTGACAATGTAATGCTTCATTAAAGATTTTAATTTAGCTACGCATGTCTCTGTAACCTGACTGGTAATTTTGTTACCTATGCCAATAACATTGACACAGAAATAAGAATTAGGTTGTAAACCTAGTTTTGTTTTAAGGGATTGGGTGATAAATGAGGACTGGCTGCCGCAATCGAGTAGGGCGCGAACCTTTTCAGTTTGATTTGTTGTAAGATTGGATATTTCGATCATGGCAGTAGACAGTACAACTTGGCTAACATTCTGTCTCGAAAACTAGCTATAGTATCGTCAGTATTGTCAGATGTGGTGAAGACAGTACTGAAAATATTGTTGTTGACAGTCTGTTTGTGCAAGAAAGTATTGTGCCTAGCTTTGCATATGCGACATGGACCCAGGTAACAACCGCGTATATTGTGACCAAGTCTCAAGCAATTAGAACATAGATTAAGTTGTTTCACATCAGAAATGCGTTCGTCTACACTCTTAGCTCTGAATGTGGGACAATCGTAAATACGATGTTGACCTTTACAAATAATACATAACGTAGAAGGATTAACATTGTCTTCACTAGATGAAGTAAACGACTTTGTGTAAGGCTGATTTATCCTCGTATTGAAAGCTGTAGACTTCGAGGATATATGTGATTTATTGTTTGAAGACGATGGATGACTGCGAGCTATTGACTCGAGTACATCAGCGCAATCAATAAGAAATTTAAAGAATTGTTTTAAATTAGGAATCTCATCCAACGTGCCACGACATTCTTCCCATTTAGTGAGGGTGTGATTATTAAGCTTGGAGCTCATTATGTGAATTATAAGAATATCCCACTCGTTGGTAGGTTGGCCTAGACTGGATAAAGCGCGTAAGTTCTTAGTGATGTGATCCACTAAAAATCTTAATGATTTGTCAGACTCGCGTGTTATTTGTTGTACGTTTAACAATGAATTTAAGTGGTGACTAATTAGCTGGCGCTTGTTATCATAACGATCACATAATAGCTTCCAAGCACTGTCATAATTAGCGCTGGACTACTTGGAGGTATCCAAGTTAGAAATAATACGCGCTGCATCGCCCGATAGGTACGAAACAAGATAATGAAACTTATGAATCGGAGTGATGCGATCATTGTTATGCACTACAGATAAAAATGTGACACGAAATTCAAGCCAACGAAAGTATGAACCGTCGATCTTGGCGATTTGTATTTTAGGTAATTTAAAACCTATATTACGATGATCGATAATATTGCATGGATTAGTAGACTGTTGACTTGAATTCAAATCTTTACAATTGCTTTCATCATGTTGTTTAGTGTTATATTTCTGTATGATACTTTGAGCGATAGCAATGCTAGAAACAAACAGCTGCTCGATGGAATCACGCTCATCAATTTCATTCGATAAGTTATCAGAATTAAGGACTTCTATCTGATTTTGCAAGTCATCAAATCTACTGTAAATTAATTCAAATTTATTTAGTTTTAACGTTAATTCAGCTAACTCAATTTGAGTTAACGTTTCCTTAGAAATTGTGTTAGATAAAAAGTTCTTAAATTTTGTAATTTGACCCTTTACAGAACTACGTTTAACCAAAAATTCCTGTAAATCTTGAGAGTCCTTTTGTGGTGGCTTCACTTCTATAACCCATTATGAATCAAAATAATATACTTATGTTTGAATGCTATAATTCAGTTGTTTTGAATTTTATATTAAAATTTACCTTTGAATGTATACAAACAATGTTACTACGATATGCGATTGGATTACGAAAATAATGCACACACAAAATAATAAACTAATATGTGTATAAATAATAATAATTGTATCTCACGCTCCTCGCCTAGCGTCACCTGTAGCCGGCCCTGTGTTCGGGTGTCGCACGGCATCGGATCGGCTGCGGCTCGAGGTGATCCTCACCCAGAGGTTGGAATCGTAGCAATGAAGTGACGTTGATTGACTGAAATGTGTCGGCAAAGTAGGGTGAAATATTTGTCTAAATGTTAACTTATAATCCCTGTAAAAGCCTAGAAATACAAATCTATTTGTTTATGCTTATATTTTATGTATTTGGAAATAAACACTTTGGATGAAGTCTACAACTAATATAATATAAACTAGCTTTACGAATATTAGAGATTGATATTTTGTATATAGAATGATTTTTATATAGTTTTAGCACTGAATTGAACACTATAGCACAAGTAAAGACTATTAAATATAGTATTTGAGTAGGTGAATTTGGATTAGA
Source organism: Catocala nupta (assembly GCA_963675205.1). NCBI lineage: Eukaryota > Metazoa > Arthropoda > Insecta > Lepidoptera > Erebidae > Catocala > Catocala nupta. Next base: position 36,073,589 of record OY776078.1, read on the forward strand.
CGAGAATTCACGAGGAAGGACACTTAACTGCATTGGCCTAGGCTGCGGTACGATGCTGAATGCTGATCGCTGACCGGCAATGGCTGCAATGGCTGGACACCTCCAAGAAATCCGTAGATAATGCTTGATTAGGACGGAAGCAGGCTGCGGCACAATAGCTTGACCGGCCGGGCTCCACGGTCTTCGCGATGAAATCGCACTTCGTCTTTTCCGAAATAGTAGTTCTTGTCCACGGTAGCCAAAATGTTTGGGACTTCACTTGTGCTCGTAGGAAAACTCAGTTTGTAGTAACAATTGTATATTTAATGTATAAAACGTATTTTAATAAATTTAACTCGGAGCAGAAGTTTCGGGTACAAAGTATTTTTAATTGATTGTGACAAATATGGCGGTGGTAGAAAAAAATATAAAATGTATGAAATAATCGTAAACGCCTAGCAGTTACTTCATAGCAAATCATATTGATTACGTGAAGACTAAAATTTATTATAGGCGTTAATAATGACACATCTACAGATTCCCAAAGACACCTTAATTCGACATTTAAATAAATTGCTTTTCTTACTGGCCTATTCTAAAAACTTTCAGTGTGACCCACGTATATGAAATGCCTGTATATTCTCGAAAGGCAATTGTAGGTACTTAAAATGTACATACATTTCGCAAGCTGTTTTAAGTCCTACGTAATACTCGCCGAAGTTATTGCTTTATATGTTAAATTTCTAGACGCTATCAGCTACAAAGTAAAAAAATAGTGTGCCTACCACCATTACTCAGACATTTCATTATCAGATTCACTCATTTCCTTTTTAAAAGCAATAGATAGAACAAGAATGGCAACCCCTAGCGTTCTTTTCCCACAAGTTCAACGAAACGCCACAATGCTACAACACGAAGAGCTGAGAACCAAGAACTTGTCGCAATTTATATGGCAATAAAACACTTCCGATATAATTATGATAGAAGGCTAAGACGTTACCGTATATATGGATCACAAGCCACTTGTGTACGCATTAAATAAAAATGCTATAAGTGCTAGTGACACACCGAGACGATTACGTCATTTGGATTTATTAATAAGCCAATTTTGTACTTCTATCAAACATATCCTAGGACCCGAGAACATTATCGCCGATACATTGACCAGGATAGAAGAAATAGATCACAGTCACCCTTGAATTATAAGGAGATATCTACAGCTCAACGAAAAGATGAAGAATTACATACATTACTGGCAAATAAAAACATATAATTTAAAACATACAATTATCCGAACTGCACACCTATCCACTGTGAAGTATCAAAACACTCAGCCCGGCCGTACCTACCGCGAGAGTTTCGTGTTACAGCTTTTTAACGCAATTTGTGGAATTAGTCATGTGGACACACGATCTACAAGAAAGATGATACCAAACAGATATTTTTGACCATCAATGAATAAGGATATAGGTGAATGGACAAAGAAATGCCTGGATTGCCAGAAATCTAAAGTTTACCGACACACAGTTTCTCCACTAGGCTCCTTTCCAAAAAACCGACCGATTCCAACATGTCCACATCTACATTGTTGGACTTCTGTCGTATTGTCAAAGCTACAAATACATACTCACTATAATAATAATGATAATAATAAGCCCCCTAAAAACCAACCACACGTCCTGATCGACCATCTGATCACGTGGGGGGCGGACACACGATAATATAAACTTTACTAGCGTGGCTAACGTGGCACTGGTAGGTGCGTAGTTAGGAGTAGGACCCAAGCTAAGGTGGAACAGCATACGCCGAGAGCTGCGTGGCTAAAGGGGAGCTTAGTCGCTAGTATGCGAATTCTGGAGACCAGGGAATCCTTAATTTTATTTGCCCTTACCACGGTGAATGCAGGGCTCTGCCGTGGCTGACCGTTTCGTCTCTTGCTACTCGTGGAAAAATGATGAAGAAGTACAACACAAGAAAATATAACCTTAGAACGTTTCCCGGGGGTCGCCGGGGCTCAATTAGTGATGATGATACCACGTCTTTATTTTCATCTGTGCCATCTACTCGCCTTCGTATATGACTAGGAGCACAACTACATCATCCACTACTAGTAAGCTCGATAGCAAAGTGCAAGAGGTCAATCCTGACCTAGAACTTGCACCCACCTCGGGCACAACGCGCAAAAGATGGACCCCTGAAATGAATAAATTCATACTGCGCACCTATCTTCAACTAACAGCATTAGACACTGATACAAAAACTTATTTAGAACCTCTACACCTTAAATTTATTGAAAAATATCCCAATGTGCAAGTAAGTCGACAAAAAGTAGGAGATCAACGTAGAGCTATTATCCGGAACAAATTACTACCACAAGTAACAATAGATCAGATACGAGACGAAATAAAGGAAGAACTAAATCAACTGCAAACAAACTCCCAATCTCAAACCATACAAATTCATCTCAATCAAACACAAGAACACCAATTAAATAATTTTAAACATACACAACCCACAGGTATAGACAAAAAAAAATCCTTAAAAATAACACAAACCCGTATGCGATGGACTAAAGAACAGAACGAAGCAATAATGCGGTCATATTATCGAATGACAAACTTGGGCACCAACGAAACTGCATACCGAAAACATATGTATGACGATTTTATTAGCAAATTTCCTTCACTGAGACATTTAAGTGAACAACGTATAGCTGATCAAAGGAGAGCAATAATAAACAATAAATATATTAGCAAAGACCGACTAATCGCTTTAAAACGAGAAATATCTGAAGAAATAGGAGTAAACGTTAATTGCCTAAGCAACGGATCAATTGAACACTTGCTAAGTACAGAAGTAAACATCACATCATCACCCCATCATACCCAACACCATACTGAAGTCAATAGACATAATAACGATAACATTCAAACGCAAACCTCGAACATTAGTTACGTACAAGAGTTACCACAGTTTACAGATATAGACACTTTAGAGAGAAACGCGTATATAGATTTAATTTTCCAGCAGTCATTTCTATTTCACAAACATACGGAACTGACAGATAGAGGCTACATTCCAAAACAAAAACCGTCTAAAAACTAGCTAACATAATTCAATATATAAATAAAATTACTCTTCCTGAGAACACTAACACAAACACAGATTTTCAGACATTACAAACTATTATATATTGTGCAATTTGGACAGCAGCTAAAGTTAATGGAGCGAAAATAGGCCTTCAAATAATGAGGGGCGACAACGAACAAAAACAGAATATAAGCCAAACTGGCAAAAACGACTAGAACGGAAACTAGAAAACCTACGAACCGAAATAGGGCGATAAACGCAATTCATAAACGGCAACAGGAGTAGAAACGTAGTAAAACACGCCAACATAATTATAGAAAAATATAAAACTCATACCGTACATGAAAAGCCAAATTCACAACCCACACACACACTAGACACACTCAAACAAAAACTCTCAGTTGTAACAGGGCGACTACAAAGATATAAATCATGTACACTTAGAAAGAAACAAAATACTCAATTCATTTACAACGAAAAACTTTTCTATCGCGACATCCGACACGAAACTACTAATAGCCCAGACAACGTCAAATGATACGCCGAATTACCCCACACCAGAGATTATAGAACATTTTTGGGCAAGAATATGGACAGACTCTATTCAATATAACACTGAAGCCAAATGGATTCAAACAGAAATTACAAATAATAACATGTATATACAACCAATGACCTTTGAGCATATATCCCCTTAAATCTTTCAAAAAGTACTAAGTAATTTACACAACTGGAAATCACCAGGGTCAGAGTTCATTCATAGTTATTGGTATAAGAAATTTACTTACATTCACAGCTACTTACACAACTACATTAATATTTTCATCCAGGACCGCAACACTATACCACCATATCTAACATTAGGTAAAACATATATGATTCCTAAAGACTGCAATGATCCCTCTGATCCTGCCAAATATAGACCTATCACTTGCCTACAGACCTTATACAAGATAATCACATCCTGCCTGTCAGAATTGATATATGAACATATTGATGTAAATAATATCCTGGCCGAACAACAGAAAGGATGCCGTAAGTTTAGTCAAGGATGCAAGGAACAATTAATTATAGATTCAGTTATCCTTAAACGAGTTCAGAAAACACAATCAGATATTTTTAGCATGTACATAGATTACAAAAAAGCATATGACTCAGTACCTCATTCATGGCTAGTAAAAGTTTTGGATATCTACAAAATACATCCCACAATAACTGCGTTTTTAAAAAACATCATGACAGAATGGTCAACTGTACTTACACTCACTACCCTAACGGACACAATAGAAACAAACCCGATCCGGATACAGAGAGGTATTTTTCAAGGAAATGCGCTAAGCCCACTATGGTTTTGCCTTGCTTTAAATCCTCTCCCTAACATATTAAACTCAACTACAGTAGGATACCCTTTAAAAGACACAGAAACACCCAGACACACTACTACAGAGAAAAATATAATAAATCATTTGCTTTATATGGATGATAATAAACTTTACGCTAATACTGAGAATGAATTATTTAATCTAGCTAATCTAGTAGAGAAATTTACAAATGACATTAAGATGCAATCTGGGATAGATAAATGTAAAATAAACTCAGTTAAAGCAGGCCAGACTTATCATCATCAATACACGCTAAATACAGGAGAAAATATTGAATCATTAGACGAGCATGACACTTACAAATATCTCGGATATAAAGAATCACTACAAATACATCACAAAGACACCAAACAAACATTGACATTACAATTTTAACACAGACTTAACACGATACTGAAAACGCAACTTAACTCTAGAAACACAATAAAAGCCATCAACACTTTCGTCATTCCTCTACTCACTTACTCTTTTGGAGTAATAAATTGGACCAAAACCGAACTCAAGGATGTACAGAGAAAATTAAACACTACAATGACCAAATTTCGAAAACATCACCCAAGATCTTGTTTACAAAGATTGACATTGCCAAGAAAAGAAGGAGGCAGAGGCCTCATAGACATTCTAAACTTGCATAATAAGCAAATAACAACCCTTAGGCAATATTTCTTCAGCAAATCTCAATTATCTACACTCCACAAGTCAATAGTACAAATGGATCAGAAGTTAACCCCACTTAACCTAAAGGACCCCGCTAAATAGAATAATGAAATGCTGACAGACGAAAAAACCAAGCTATCAGAATGGATCCAAAAATCTCTGCATGGAAGACATCGTACAGACTTATGCCAACAAAACGTCGACAAAGAAGCATCGAACGCGTGGCTGAGCCGAGGAGAACTTTTCCCAGAAACTGAAGGATTCATGATCGCTATACAAGACCAGATAATCGAAACCAAAAACTACAGAAAGCATATAATCAAGAATTTAAGAACTGACAGCTGCCGCAAATGCAATAGTTCTCCAGAAACAATCCAACACATCACAGGAGCCTGCAAATCAATTGTCCAAACTGACTATAAGTATAGACATGACCAAGTAGCCAATATTATACACCAAAATCTTGCACATCAATATAAACTCATAGAAACCTCTACAGCATTTTATAAATATAGCCCGCAAACTGTTTTAGAGAATTCCACAACAAAACTATATTATGACCGAGCCATTCTTACTGATCGAACCATCCATTATAATCGACCAGACATTATAACTGTGATAAACAAGGTAACTAAAACAGGATATTTAATAGACATTGCCGTACCAAACACACACAACATACAAACTACAATAGCAGAAAAACTTAGCAAATATACAGAATTAAAAGATGAAATTACTCGACTCTGGCATCTACAAAAAGTAACTATAGTCCCTATTGTTCTTTCTACTACTGGAGTCATACCCAAACAACTACACTAATCATTCAAAACTTTAAAACTACCACCTACGACCTACTGCCTGCTACAAAAAGCAGTCATATTAAACACTTGCAGAATAGTAAGGAAATTTCTACAATGTGAATCAGACAACTCACACCCTGTAACACACACAGCCACTCTATTCACAACTCAATCACAAACTATTGCTGATGTACACTTGGCTTAGGCCCGTGCCATCAGTTTTCTCTCCGGTTAGCCGAGAAAATAAAAGCAAAACAAAATAATAATAATAATAATAATAAACCGGAATCATTCCCAAACATCTACACCATGGCTTGAAACTAATAGATCTAAAAGAATCCGTTTACATAATTCTCCAGAAAACAGCCATATTGAATACATGTAGGATTGTTAGAAAATTCATGTCACTGGACGAAAACGATATAACACAGACAACATCTATACCATAATATTTAAGCACACTACATTTACTTGGTTTTGGCCCGTAAATGTAGTTAAAACCAGCCATGAGCTGAGAAAAAATTAAAAAACCATAATAATTCAGGGCTAGGTTACAGGTTAAAGAGAGGCGGTCAGGTCGTAACACACTTGCTATACATGGATGATTTAAAGCTGTTTGCCCGCACTGATTCACATTTGATAGACTTACTAAGAGTAACTGATTGCTTTAGTAAATCTATCAACATGGAGTTTGGTGTGGATAAATGTGCAGTCATGCATGTAAAGGAAGGAAGGATGGTGGAATCTGAGAGCATTGAACTTTCAGATTTCATTAACCTAAGATCGCTTCTCATTACTGATACCTACAAATACTTGGCTATGTCACAAGCCTTAGGTATAAATGAAGCGGACATGAAACAATCGTTGAAGGAGCGCTTTTTTGGTTGCCTGAGAAAAATACTTAACAGTCTTTTATCAGGCGGCAACAAGGTACGCGCTTTTAACGGTTGGGTCATGCCACTTCTTTTATACTCCTTTGGCATACTTAAGTGGACTCAGACTGAGTTAGATGCCCTGGACAGGAAGGTCCGTACACTGTTGACGGCATACCGAATGCATCATCCTCGTTCGTCTGTGATGAGGTTGTACATCCCGCGGAAATGTGGGGGTCGAGGTTTTCTAAATGCCAAAACCCTCCATAATCGTGAGGTGTGCAACCTTAGAGAATATTTCCTTCAAGCGAACGTGGATATGCATCGTGATGTTATCGCAGTGGATAACGGACTCACCCTGCTTAATCTGGCTAAAGAGAACTGGCGCATTTTATTTTATTTTACTTTATTGGTTCATCTACAACGCATCCCTATAGTACTAAGCATTGACGACCGCAAGAGTGTATGGAAGAGCAAGGAGCTTCACGGTAGGTTCTACAAGGCTCTATGTGGACCTGATGTAGACGTTCTCGCCTCCGTGAACTGGCTACGCTTCGGTGACCTCTTTGGGGAAACCGAAGGGTTTGTCTGTGCAATTATGGACGAAGTTATCAAGACGAATAACTACCGGAAATATATCCTGAGGGATGGTACGATTGACATATGTCGGGCGTGCCACCAACCCGGTGAATCCCTCAGGCATATAGTTTCCGGTTGTTCTCGTCTTGCTAACAGCGAGTACTTGCACAGACATAACCAAGTAGCCAGAATTATCCATCAGCAACTTGCTCTGAAGTACAAACTTGTAGAGGTCGAGGTGCCTTACTACAGGTATGTAGCGGAACCAGTTCTCGAAAAGGACCATATCACACTGTATTGGGATCGATCTATTATCACAGACAGGACTGTTGTTGCCAACAAGCCTGATATTGTGGTAATAGATCGATCAGAGCGCCGTGCAATGATTGTCGATATTACCATCCCTCATGATGGCAACCTCGTGAAAGCTGAGAAGGAAAAAGAACTAAAATACCTGGACTTAGCACACGAGGTTGTCGATATGTGGGATGTGGACTCGGCAATCATTGTACCGATAGTCGTTACGGTAAACGGTCTAATAGCCAAGAGCCTCGACCAACATCTTAAGAGGCTTGCGTTAGGTGCTTGGGTCAAGGGTCAGATGCAGAAGGCGGTTCTCCTCGATACGGCACGCATAGTGAGGAGATTCCTCTCTCTGGACACCTAACCACCGACAGCTTGGACCTTGTCTCGATGTCGGTGGGCATCCATAATTTTTATCTTTAAATGTGTTTTTTTATAATTATGTATTTAAAAATGTAATTTTTATTGATAATTACTAAATAAATGTGAATAATAATAAAATAAAACCCCTCTGGGACAGTCGTTATCTCATCATGAGACTAACGCGATATCGGAGGGCACAGTATACTAGCTTTAAAACTATCACATTCGCCTTGTGATATAAACAAAAAATGTATCACTAGGTTAAATTAAAGCGCACAAACCGCAGGGCAGCTTGTGGCGGGCTGAATGTGAGTGGCGACACTGCGGTCCTGAATGCCTCAAAGAGTTGGTTAGGGCCTCGTCCCCGGCTTGCCGTTACTGGTTGGCCGGGGTGGAACTTCAAGAGCGCCCGTAGGACTCTCAACTCTAGCTTGCCTTGGTCGGCCGGCCAGAGGGGGCCCGCTAGAGCAATATGCTTGGGAGTGGAAGTGTCATTTTCAAGGGCATAACTACGGGGAAACCCGCTCCGGGTCTCCGTTGTCACGAGACCCGTGATGGTGAAACCGGCGCCGCACCGCTCGTCACCCCTAGCCACTTGCACCGGTGTTGCCCTCTGCTGCTGGCTTGTATGCCTATAGTGGCTTATCAGGGGGCCCATCTAGTGAGTTGGCGAGTCACCGTCCGCCCATAGCATTGATGCTATTAGAGTATTCAGGGCAGACGCCGTTTTTCATCCATAGTTAGCAATATACCGGTCCACCAAACACCCATACCTATAGCCCATATATTAGAATCTATACGTAGCAGTAGTCCTACGCCTGCTGCGGCTAGTGTCGCTGTAGGTGTTCCATCACACCTTTGATTAAAACTCTCGAAGGGCCTCTTCACGTTGGACCCATGTCTCCGTGTAAGCCTCCCAAAGGGCCAGGTATTTTCTAATATAATATGTTAGAAAGTACCTGTGATAAGAGAAACATAATAATAATATTTATTTTCTCACCACAATATTACAGCAATTACAATGAATGAAACAATATACCAATGGAATTTATACTGTGGGAGACTAGTGCCTAAGCTAGGATTTTGGCCTGTATTTCAGGTCACCAGGTCGTCCCCTCTTTAAAAACAAGTGATCGGAACATTGCATTGCTATTAGTAGGTTTTATGTTCTATGCGAGTGTTGTGAATTGTAATATGCGTGCGTGCGTGTGTTTGTGTGAACGTGCGCGTGTTTTTGTGTCGACGAGTGTGTGTTTGTTTGTGTGTGTATGTTCGTGTGTGTGTGTGTGTGTGTGTGTGTGTGTGTGTGTGTGTGTGTGCGCGCGTGTGGGTGTATTTGCGTGTGTTTCTTTTGTGTATTTGTGTGTGAGTTATGGTGTATGTGCGTGAGTGTTTATTTGTGGGTGTATATGTGTGAGTGATACTGTATGTGCATGAGTGTTTATTTGTGGGTGTATGTGTGTGCGTGTGTGCATGCGTTTGCGTGGAACCACTACTCCGGGATATTAAATAGTTTTTCAGTCTCATTATAATTTAGCTGCTGGAGCCAATTCGTTACTTTCATTTTACAATGTTTTTTGAAATATGCCTAGAGAGCCGTTTATTTTATTGTAAAGGTAACCTTCTAGATAACAAAAAAACCGCTTTGAAAATTTGGTGCGTTGGGAATGTTGCAGTCGATCTACTGGATTCACTCGCCTTCTACCAACAGCTAACGAAGGGTGATATTCCAATAGGCTATGTTGTTTGAGTAATGTGGCTAAAATGAAAAGCTGCCGTACTGTAAGAACTTTAGTGTCTCTGTATACCTGTGTGGGGTAGCGGTATAGAAGATGGTAGGATACCTTCAGGATAGCTCTCTGCGCTCTCTCTAGGTCTATCAAGTTGGATTTTGGCGCTCCACCCCAGGATGTGATGCAGTAGGACAACGACTGAGCCAGTGCAAGGTATACGGTTTTCTTTAATTTGTCGTCTGCTACTTTCCTTATTGTTTTGAAAACATACATCAATTTACGTAACCTGGAGTTAAGACTGTCAATATGATCTTGGAACCTCATATAACTGTCGATAATCACACCAAGATATTTTACTTTTTCAGTTTTGTTTAGATTACTACAATTACACAGGTTATCATTTGGGTTAGGGCAGGAGTGAGCAACAATTCTGTATAGATCGACGAGTGATGCAGCGTTTGCTTTGAGAGAGAAGGTGATGTAGTTAGACTTATCTGCATTCAGTGTTAGTATATTACTTCGAAGTCACTTAGTCACAGTGTTGAAGCCCGACTGACACTCGTGAACACCTTATCCCATGTATTGTCACTAAAGAGCAAATCCGTATCATCAGCAAAAGTTATAATTTTGCCATTTTGTAGAGTGAGCCTACCCAGGTCGTTAATGTAGATAAGGAAAAGCGTGGGGCCGAGGACACTGCCTTAGGGCGCTCCGTACGTCACTGTTCTCTCGTCGCTGATATAATCATCCACCTTAACGCTCTGGGTACGCTCACTGAGGTAGTCCTTAAATAGACCAAGTTGTTGCCCTCTGATGCCTACGTTCTCCATCTTTTGCATTAGGATGGGAACCGAGACCGTGTCAAATGCTTTTGCTAGATCTACAAAGATACATATGACCTTTTTTCCGAGATCCAGGTTCTCAACTACGTAACTTGTTAGATCATGGACAGCATCAGAGGTCATCGATCATAGTGATCTTTCGATCACTATGATCGAAAGAGCTACTGGATGGCTGGAAGCGATACCCCTTACCGGTATTACTACCAACAGCGCAGCAGAAGAACTCTATTGCAAATAGATCACAAGATTTGGAAGCTCCACACGTATTACAACGGATCAAGGTCGACAATCTAAATTACACTTATTTACGACCTTGTACGACGTAACGACAGGGTATTTAAAAAAATCACACCACGGCGTACTACCCGCAAGCGAATGGAAAAATTTAACGGTGGCACAGAACGTTAAAATCGGCATTAATGGCACGAGGTAACACAGAGAATTGGGTAGAAAACAGTACTTTTAAGATTGAGAGCAAGTATTCGTGATTCGTGACACCGAAATTTCAGCAGCAAAATATCGTTTATGGTACCACATTGAGCTTATCGGAAGATTTCATCAATCCCAGCACACCATTATCAATGGACACCGACTCATTTTTACAAGGCCTACGTCAGCATTTACAATCGTTGGCAGCGGTCTCAAAGAAAACCCATAGGCAGAATTAAGTTTTTGTGCATCCGGAACTGAAGACATGTACTCACGTTTTTGTACGACGCGATCATGTCATTCCGCCGTACTCGGGACCATACAAAGTACTAGAACGAGGCGAAAAATGTTTCAAAATTATGTTATCGGGGGATAAGAAAACAATATCAATAGATTGTTTAAAACCTGCGTTCGAAGTTCACTCTGATGAGTGCATTACATCCAGCTTTACCAGTAAGAGAGACACACTTCCAAGCAAACAAGATGACATCATAGACCATCCACCTAAAAAGGAACTTATGCGAACATGAGCCGGACGCCTAGTCAAGCCAAATGTACGTTTTACGCTGTAAATTCGTCAATATTCACCTGACTTTCAAGTAGACAGTTCACTACTGAAAAAGCCAATAAATATGGGTAAAACTCAGAGCAGAAAAGAAATTGTCATCGCTCAAAATGGTGCAGGGAACCAGGCTAACACCAGCTTGCTCCACGCAATCACCCATAATAAACTTGACATGCTGTTTATCGTCTTTGTGGCAGAAGAGCAGCGATAGCTCATTATTAGGAAGTCAGTGCCCTATAATATCCTGACACTGGTCTAGCCTTAGGGTAGCGTTAGCCTTCGGGTTGCGGAGGTCATCCGTTCCGTGTAAAAACTGATATCCTGTCAAATCCGGTTAGACCAGAAAAGCCGACCCCAAGTGACTTGGGAATAATAAAGGCTAGGGAGAAGAAGAAGTGATATTTAAGTTTATCAATTTTAAGGGCAAGCACAAAAGACGTCTACTGAAAAAAATCCTGTAAACAAATTACTTGAGAGAAGAAGTTGAAATTTGTCATATGAGCCAATAAAATGTCCAGGAGTGAAATATATTTTTTTGCTGATCAGGACGCCATATCTATGTCAGGCCGAGAACTTTTCACATTGCCTTAGTATAGTATTGACACACAACTGCCTACCATTTTGGAGGTATAGCTTGAATTTATGTTAACCACCCTTACGTAACATGCATTCAGTTTCATAGTTGGTACGCGTACAGACAATAGTTAATCTGAACTTGCTGTTAGGGCTTCTATAGCGGTACCTGTACCTAATTACGGTGAAGCACCAATAAGTATAATTATTTTAATGAAATTGCAACAATTGTGAATAATATGATATATAATATTATTTAACCAACAGTATTATGTGGTGCATACAATTATATGCACCAAATAATAATATAGATTTGTGACTATATTATAAACAATTGCCTCGATAATCTCAAGCGCGCAGTAAGCGTGGCTTCAACTATCGAGTGGTACGATGACGGTAATTTGTGATATCAATATAAATTATGTCTACAGAGGAAGCCCTAAAGCTCAAATTTCTTTTAACATTATTTTGCTGTGTGGGAGCGGTGTTGTATAAGTCGGCTGCGACCTTTACGCTCACTAAACCTACTTTAATCGACTCTTTAAGACGAGTAAAGTGCCGATGGTCTTAGGGGTGAGTGCAACAGTCATGTAGATCCCTAAGGCAAGTCTGTTGGGGAATCCTTCACGTTGTTGCCCCCTGTTATTGGTCTAGTTCCCTCTGAAATATACCTAACTAAAACCACCAGACGACCACTGCCTGGGTCCATCGTCGAACGATAGTCACTGGATAGTAATGGCTCTTGCGTGTTTGTGTTGTGCGCAGGAACCCGTACAGGAGGATGAAGGAATCCTGGGGGTTGAGAACGTACCGAGCCAGTTGTTGTTGTTCGCTACCTTCAACACACGCTTTTGGTCAGGGTTTCTCTTTACACGGGAGGCCGCTAGCTAGCCACTTGCGGTCAATAGGCTATGACATCCTGTGTGAAGGCTGTCGGGCGAGGGACCCTAAGTGGGGGAGGGCAGACAGAGAGGCGCAGAACCCGGTGGTAGGTGTGCGGCTTGTTATTTGGTCGTACAGAGCCCCGGAATTCTTCGTAGCGTCGAGTCTCATCCATCTCACAGGGTGTGGGCCCTAAGTATATGGGTTAGCTCTGGCGATCGTGCGTAGAGCGCAAGACGTCCCCGACTGAGGACTCCGTGGCAGGTGGAGCGCTCCATAGATGATTTTAACTTTTATAATAACCATGACAATAACCTTGGCATCAAAAAAAAACAAACCACCTTTTCGCTGTGAACACAGCTCCTTTCCGGAATTCTGCTGCGTCTTCAGATGCGCAAATTCTAACAACTTCACGAGCTGCTGCGTCCTCAGACGCGCAAATGCCCCATACACTACCGGCAGCGTCTTCGGATGCGCCAACCCGGTACGCGACTGCAGCTCTGAATGCGCTGAGTTCCAGCAAAGCCAGATCAAAACTGCGCCAAGAAAGGGCAAGGTAAGGTACCTGGAGGCGCTTAACATGAGCGCGGCCCCGTCTCAGACGACGCTGTGCATTGGCAAGGCGAATCTGACGAATGAGTCGAACCTCTACAAGGCAGCGTCCACGACTCAGCTGCACGGGAACGACATAGCTGCTTCCTCGAGCTGATCGTGTTCTATTAACTCCCTTACCGTGTCATCTGACGCGCTCTTAGGGGCTTCGTCTTCTGATACGGCAATTGAACTATCGGCTCTCAAGGTCGCCGTCCCGGTACAACCTGAGGAGCCGAAATGGACCCTGGTTTCTCCTCAGAAGCAATCGAAGAAGAAGGGCAAGAAACCCAAGCAGGCCAGACCGGACACCCAGGCGCAGGCTCAGGCAAAGAGAAAGGTTGCTGATGAAAAGCGAAAGCTTCCTTCCGAAGCCAAACCCGTTACCCGAGTAGACAACATCGAAAAGGTCCAGGTGCAGGCGACGCCTGAGGCAGCGCCAGCGCCACCATCATCTAGCGATCCTACTCGCGGCCGATCCAAGCCACGGGGTAAGCGCGTAGGCAGGCTGGTGGCCAAAGCCCAACCCACTACCCTAGCAAGTTCAATACCAGGGAATAAACGATCCCGGCCAGAGGACACAACCACGCCAACTGAAAATAGCAAGCGTGTGAAGCCGACAACGAATAGACAACGGGGCTTTGCTAGCTACGCGGCTTTGTTCAGAGCAAACGAACTCTGCGTGGCGGTGATGACTGAGTCCTTCCACGACTACACCGTACATGTCTGAAGTTGAAGTTTGAAGAGCGGTAGGCGGAGGTACGTCCGTACTTGCTAAATCCGAAAACAACAACCCAGACGGCCAAAGTGCACTTCCGGGGCAAGGCGCACCACAGTGAGGGCGTACTCAAAATGTGGTGTGAGGACGACGTCGCACTGGAGTGGCTCCGGCTTGCCGCGAACAACACTCCGTTACCAATTGCTAGTACCAAGCTTGTGGTCAAATCATAAGCTGAAAAACGGCGGCGAATCCTCTGCTGGCTCTTCATCCCTGAGCCCAATAGGGACATCAACAAACTGCGCAGACTGCTGGCGGCATACAACGGGTTTGTAAATGTTAACTCGTGGTCCCTGGTCCGTGCGGAGAAATAGACGGAACGTGGAACGCCTGGCGTTCACCTGCTGCTCTAGATACCAGAGACAGATGTCAACACCCTAAAGCAGCAAGAACGGTGCCTCTACTGGCTCTTCAGCAAAATTTACGTCCGGATCCTCGAGGAGGAAACCGAAAAGACCGAAGGCGCTGCTCAAGCACCAAAACCAGCCGGATCAAGCACAACACCAGTCGGGAATCCGTCAGAACCACCACAGGACGCGATGGATGTTGTTGTTGTGACTGATACCGCGACAACCCCAGGAGTAGAGGAGTGCTTTCTCGACGTCGGAGGGAGTGAGGTCAGTGACAGCTGCCTCAACTTTTCTCCGCTTCGAGACTAGCCACACTCCCTTACTCCAAACCAACCTCCAGCATAGCCTCGCTGCAACGGCTTCCCTACGCAGAACGCTGCAGGAAAATCCCAAGACCATTGCTCTAAGAGCCGTGGATTAGGAAAGGCAGAATCTGTGGTCTCAACAACATCGGTGCAAAACTTTTTGTGAACATCACCGTAAGTAACCCCAGAACCTGTAACTATGCCAACAAACATTACAAAACACTTTAATTACCGAACTAATATTATAGTTATGATAATGTAAGATTGTTTATAAATAAATAAAAATAAATAATAAATAAATAACTCTGTTCTAGAGACTTGACAGCTGCTAGATTTCTTGATTTGCAAGAAATCTAGCAGCTGTCAAGTCTCTAGAACAGAGTTATTTATTTATTATTTATTTTTATTTATTTATAAACAATCTTACATTATCATAACTATAATATTAGTTCGGTAATTAAAGTGTTTTGTAATGTTTGTTGGCATAGTTACAGGTTCTGGGGTTACTTACGGTGATGTTCACAAAAAGTTTTGCACCGATGTTGTTGAGACCACAGATTCTGCCTTTCCTAATCCACGGCTCTTAGAGCAATGGTCTTGGGATTTTCCTGCAGCGTTCTGCGTAGGGAAGCCGTTGCAGCGAGGCTATGCTGGAGGTTGGTTTGGAGTAAGGGAGTGTGGCTAGTCTCGAAGCGGAGAAAAGTTGAGGCAGCTGTCACTGACCTCACTCCCTCCGACGTCGAGAAAGCACTCCTCTACTCCTGGGGTTGTCGCGGTATCAGTCACAACAACAACATCCATCGCGTCCTGTGGTGGTTCTGACGGATTCCCGACTGGTGTTGTGCTTGATCCGGCTGGTTTTGGTGCTTGAGCAGCGCCTTCGGTCTTTTCGGTTTCCTCCTCGAGGATCCGGACGTAAATTTTGCTGAAGAGCCAGTAGAGGCACCGTTCTTGCTGCTTTAGGGTGTTGACATCTGTCTCTGGTATCTAGAGCAGCAGGTGAACGCCAGGCGTTCCACGTTCCGTCTATTTCTCCGCACGGACCAGGGACCACGAGTTAACATTTACAAACCCGTTGTATGCCGCCAGCAGTCTGCGCAGTTTGTTGATGTCCCTATTGGGCTCAGGGATGAAGAGCCAGCAGAGGATTCGCCGCCGTTTTTCAGCTTATGATTTGACCACAAGCTTGGTACTAGCAATTGGTAACGGAGTGTTGTTCGCGGCAAGCCGGAGCCACTCCAGTGCGACGTCGTCCTCACACCACATTTTGAGTACGCCCTCACTGTGGTGCGCCTTGCCCCGGAAGTGCACTTTGGCCGTCTGGGTTGTTGTTTTCGGATTTAGCAAGTACGGACGTACCTCCGCCTACCGCTCTTCAAACTTCAACTTCAGACATGTACGGTGTAGTCGTGGAAGGACTCAGTCATCACCGCCACGCAGAGTTCGTTTGCTCTGAACAAAGCCGCGTAGCTAGCAAAGCCCCGTTGTCTATTCGTTGTCGGCTTCACACGCTTGCTATTTTCAGTTGGCGTGGTTGTGTCCTCTGGCCGGGATCGTTTATTCCCTGGTATTGAACTTGCTAGGGTAGTGGGTTGGGCTTTGGCCACCAGCCTGCCTACGCGCTTACCCCGTGGCTTGGATCGGCCGCGAGTAGGATCGCTAGATGATGGTGGCGCTGGCGCTGCCTCAGGCGTCGCCTGCACCTGGACCTTTTCGATGTTGTCTACTCGGGTAACGGGTTTGGCTTCGGAAGGAAGCTTTCGCTTTTCATCAGCAACCTTTCTCTTTGCCTGAGCCTGCGCCTGGGTGTCCGGTCTGGCCTGCTTGGGTTTCTTGCCCTTCTTCTTCGATTGCTTCTGAGGAGAAACCAGGGTCCATTTCGGCTCCTCAGGTTGTACCGGGACGGCGACCTTGAGAGCCGATAGTTCAATTGCCGTATCAGAAGACGAAGCCCCTAAGAGCGCGTCAGATGACACGGTAAGGGAGTTAATAGAACACGATCAGCTCGAGGAAGCAGCTATGTCGTTCCCGTGCAGCTGAGTCGTGGACGCTGCCTTGTAGAGGTTCGACTCATTCGTCAGATTCGCCTTGCCAATGCACAGCGTCGTCTGAGACGGGGCCGCGCTCATGTTAAGCGCCTCCAGGTACCTTACCTTGCCCTTTCTTGGCGCAGTTTTGATCTGGCTTTGCTGGAACTCAGCGCATTCAGAGCTGCAGTCGCGTACCGGGTTGGCGCATCCGAAGACGCTGCCGGTAGTGTATGGGGCATTTGCGCGTCTGAGGACGCAGCAGCCCGTGAAGTTGTTAGAATTTGCGCATCTGAAGACGCAGCAGAATTCCGGAAAGGAGCTGTGTTCACAGCGAAAAGGTGGTTTGTTTTTTTTTGATGCCAAGGTTATTGTCATGGTTATTATAAAAGTTAAAATCATCTATGGAGCGCTCCACCTGCCACGGAGTCCTCAGTCGGGGACGTCTTGCGCTCTACGCACGATCGCCAGAGCTAACCCATATACTTAGGGCCCACACCCTGTGAGATGGATGAGACTCGACGCTACGAAGAATTCCGGGGCTCTGTACGACCAAATAACAAGCCGCACACCTACCACCGGGTTCTGCGCCTCTCTGTCTGCCCTCCCCCACTTAGGGTCCCTCGCCCGACAGCCTTCACACAGGATGTCATAGCCTATTGACCGCAAGTGGCTAGCTAGCGGCCTCCCGTGTAAAGAGAAACCCTGACCAAAAGCGTGTGTTGAAGGTAGCGAACAACAACAACTGGCTCGGTACGTTCTCAACCCCCAGGATTCCTTCATCCTCCTGTACGGGTTCCTGCGCACAACACAAACACGCAAGAGCCATTACTATCCAGTGACTATCGTTCGACGATGGACCCAGGCAGTGGTCGTCTGGTGGTTTTAGTTAGGTATATTTCAGAGGGAACTAGACCAATAACAGGGGGCAACAACGTGAAGGATTCCCCAACAGACTTGCCTTAGGGATCTACATGACTGTTGCACTCACCCCTAAGACCATCGGCACTTTACTCGTCTTAAAGAGTCGATTAAAGTAGGTTTAGCGAGCGTAAAGGTCGCAGCCGACTTATACAACACCGCTCCCACACAGCAAAATAATGTTAAAAGAAATTTGAGCTTTAGGGCTTCCTCTGTAGACATAATTTATATTGATATCACAAATTACCGTCATCGTACCACTCGATAGTTGAAGCCACGCTTACTGCGCGCTTGAGATTATCGAGGCAATTGTTTATAATATAGTCACAAATCTATATTATTATTTGGTGCATATAATTGTATGCACCACATGATACTGTTGGTTAAATAATATTATATATCATATTATTCACAATTGTTGCAATTTCATTAAAATAATTATACTTATTGGTGCTTCACGGTAATTAGGTACAGGTACCGCTATAGAAGCCCTAACAGCAAGTTCAGATTAACTATTGTCCGTACGCGTACCAACTATGAAACTGAATGCATGTTACGTAAGGGTGGTTAACATAAATTCACAGACAGCATAATCAAAGCACTAGAAGCGTATGAGGTCGCTCCAACGCTATCAGAGTGGATAAACAATATGCTGAAATATAGAGCGATACAACTCTCAGTTAACACAACAACCAGGGGAATTATGGCCAGAGGCTGCCAACAAGGTGGTGTACTTTCGCCACTCCTATGGAACATAGTGGTAGAAGACTTAATACGAAAACTGAACGGCAGTGGGCTCTTTACAGTAGGATATGGAGATGACCACTATGTGACCTCATACGATCTGCCTTCAGAATCGAAGTATGGTGCCATATGCCATGGTCAACCCGACAAAAACTCATAATGGTTACTCGCGAGAGAAACTCAAACAACCTCAGACTACCGAAGCTATTCAACACCGAAATAAAACCTACCAACGAAGTCAAGTATCTAGGGGTCATACTAGACAGCAAATTGCTCTGGAAAAAGCACCTTGACTACATACTACAACGAGCATGCGCATGCTTCTTCCAATGCAGCAGAATGCTCGGAGAGACATGGGGAGTCTCCCTAAAAATAACATTGTGGCTATATATCGCCATAATTAAACCAACAATAACATACGGTGCTATCGTAAAAAATCAATAAAATGTATAATATCTTCCCCCTAACCAAACACGAATGTAAAAAAGTGCTTAGAGCGGGCTTACAAACATCCTATATCCTATGAAGAGACAGAAAGACTGCTTGAAATTGTAACATAATTTTCTTCATTAGTATCAATTAATGATGATCACAATTACTACAACATATTTTTTCATCTCAACACTTACAAACACACACACTCATCTACACTCATTCATATACTCACATACATTCAAACTTTCAAAATCACTGTGCTGCATGAACAATTGTATTTTTTTTTTCCATAACTACAAATTTTATCTTTCTTTATTGTCCTTCATTCCAACAGTCAAATATGTAATTAGGTATGTCAGTTTCATTACAGTTGTGTTAACGTATATTTAGACATAATATTCATTTTACATCTCGATATCACATTAATACCTTTATGGATCATTTTGTATAGTAGGGGCGGGCGTCGGTGTCTGTAACACAGTTTTTTACTAGCTCAGACACCGTCGTTTAACTCTATCGTTTTAGCGTGTAAATCCTATTTTTGTCCATGATATGTTAGATTAAGATAGATGAACTGTACCATTGTTTTGTTGGATGAATAAACATTATTATTATTATTATTATCGTATGGTAGACTAGTACTGAACTTAATACCGTCATCACCAAGCTGCAGAGATTCCAGAGAATGGCATCCTCAGCAATAACAGCGTGTATGAGAACAACACCGACAGCCGCCCTTGAAGTCATCCTAGGGCTGGCCCCCTTAGACCTCTATATAAAACAAGAAGCGACTATGGCCGCAATACGGCTGAAACACCAGGGCCTGTGGGGAATCACTAGGAGCCCATATGTATCGATCTTAGAGCTAGCTACAGTTTACGAACCACTGCTCGCCGCACCGTGTGACATGATCTCGAAAGAACATCTATTTCAAAAGAACTACCATATACAACTTCATGAGAACAGAGAGATCAATCGGGAATCACCGAGGTCCAAGTCTGCACTGATGGCTCAAAAATCATACAGCGAAAGAGCGCGGGACTTCACTCCCTGGATAACTCACTCTCACTCACTCACACTCACTCCCTCAATATTAACATATCTATGACACTAGTGTGAGCTTAGGCTCACATAGTTCTATCTTCCAATGCGAATGGGTGGCCATCACGGTGGCCGCCACCGCGATCGACAGGAGACGGATTGAAGGCTACGGGATACGAATCCTTTACAACAGCACAGCTATACTTAGAGCACTGCTGCAGATGAGTTGGCTAGAAGAGAATTGGAAACCACCACGGAAGGTCCAACTCCATTCCTCCCTCTACCATTCTCACAACTAAGAAGATGGATGCGGTTTTGCACTCAGAGCCAACATAATAAACGCTGAGCACGGACAACGGACTGCAGACATTCGAGAGTAGCCCTACCGACCATCTAACCAAATCTGACACACCGCCTGCTCAACCTACATAGATTAGACCTTCGGACCATCGTGGGGATCCTAACAGGACACTGTCCCTGAACAAACATCTGTACAACATCAGAGCAACAGACAGCCCACTCTATAGGGGATGTCTGACCGAAGAATAATCTGTTACCCATGTAGTCCTGGAATGTGTGGGAGTAACAGCACAACGTAAGGAAATCCTCAACAACCCGAGGTCACTCCACGAAGCCTACGAAGACCCCAGGAAACTTCTGTGCTTCTGGGCGGAATTGGGCTGGCTATCTCCATAACTAGCTGACTCTCACGCATAATGGACTATCTTGGAGTTCAAATGCGGAAAATAGATTCCAAATTACATTATATTACATCAACTCTGGAGCGCCTCGACCGCGGGCTGACCGCGTGCGGACGGTGAGTAGGCCACTCGGTGACCACTCGTTGCCCGCACGCTTCCCTTGCTTTACCCACGCGCAGTTCCCGAATCAATCGTGCGCCGTCCGCGAGTGGTCCACGCGCCGTCCGCGAGACGCATGACGTGTAGACCTAGTAACGATTTCTGGTAAACTACTCATCTATTCGCGGACAACGTAATGTCCACTCGTTGAAAACGCGACATCAACACATTAACCACTTATCGTCAACGAGTGGCCACCGAGCAACAAGGTGGTGCTGGTCGGCCATCGGGTGGCTCTAATGAACTATGACCTTAAGAACTCTCCATAATGTTCTCGGAAATTTGTAATGTGTGTCTACTTGTACTGGGCTAGCGATGTGGAATATAGCGTGCTCAGCACTTGGACAATTTTAAAACATAGCTCTTTATTCTATAGTTATTATGCCAGAAGGATACTTTAGTACGCTATCTAATCTAATCAGGTTTGACTACATATCGCCTTTACCTCCTGATCTTCGCTAGAAACCTGAAAAGGGATATAGGTATACCAACATTAACCGTATTCATTGAGCGATTTAAATGATGAGCTTTTTACTAGTTACGTAAGATCTACGCGTTGTTAGAAAATAACACCTCAGGTATTTCAGGAATGAGTCTGCTAAAACAATATGTTATTATGTATCTGTTAAGTACTAGAAAACAAAACAGTGCGTCAAACAATGACGTTCATATATAAACATATTAAAAATAATCTAATTTTTCTAGCTACAATTCAGAGGTCGGTGCAAACGCGTGGTAATGAAAAATAAATATAACTTTTAATTAATAATTATAGTAGGTACTTGCATGACTGCTTCAATAGCTAAAATCCAGACACAATGTAAATAGTGCTAAAAGAACGATCTACATTTCAGAACAAGAAAAATTTGTAAACCATCCAACGTACTTAAGTCAACTAGTGGGATTGGCTGACTGAATTATTAAAAGAAAATCAAATCATTTGACATTAGTTTAAATTTGACACGACACCGATTAACTTTTTAGAAACTAGCTGTTATAACTAGGCTGGGTGATCTTACTTAGTAGGCCGAGGCCCAACGGTTGATGTTGAATTTAGATTATTTATTTTCGTTCAGTATTTGTATATTTTATTCTTGAGGTTATAAAATATCTACGTTATTGCGCGATTCGTAATTTATAAAAATTAACTTTTTGAAAATAACGCAATGCTTCGGTTTATTGATACGGCCTTCGCGATTTCGGTAAAGCAAAGCGCATTTTTATAGCAAGCGCAAATTATACTATAATATTATTAACATAAAGAAATAAATACGCTTAAAGAAAGAAGGATGCTCGATATTATTACATTACATTAAAAAGGAAAAACACTATCATTAAATTATATCCACAGAAATTATAATAAAATAATTTATGTCACATGTTATAAAATTTTTAATTAATTACTATAATAGTCAGGATTAAAATTTTAGATTTCGAACGTTCAGATCGAAGAATTCGTTGATACTATAAAAAGTGTGTTGTATAAGCCAATTTTTTTAATTCATTCTTCATCTTTAGTAGTTGCAATTCGCGAATGTGCTTGTACACTTTATTAAACACATTACGTAACAGTTGTTTTGGAATAAAGAACTTCTACATGCAGGCATTAATAATCTAGTGGGATCCCTTTTACCTATGATTGAATTGTCACGAGCATTGTTAAATTCATTTGAGAATTTCTTAACATGTACGCAGATTTCCAGTATATATAAGCCTACAAGAGTAAGTATTTTGTTATGTTTAAACAGTGGTCGGCATGAATCTAGTGGTCCCACGTTACACAACGCTCGTATGCATTTTTTCTGGCAAATAAAGGCTTTATTATGTCTGTTGAGTGTCCCCATAATATCAACCCATATCGTAGTATCGATTTCACGTATCGGTAATAAGCAATATGCGCCGCAGGTTTTCCAGCTATGTACTGTAGGTATTTAATGTTTCATGTGGTGTCTTATAATTACTTAATTTAATACATTTTGTTTTGGTTATATTAGCACATAGATTATTGGATTGAAGCCTTGTCATTATTCATTCAACTGCATTATTTAAAATTGTATTGAAATTACTATACATGTCATTCTTAGGTATAATTACAGAAGTCATCAGCAAAAAGTATAGATTGATAGGGTGTTATTATTGGTAGAACGTTTATGTAGGTATATGATAAACAGAAGCGAGGAATGAATTTTATTTTATTCAGTTTTATATATTTTTTTTTATTATATCTAATCAAGCACTAGCATGTCTTTATTGTGCTTCATAGAAATCATCTCCGATATGAATAAATGTTTTCTTGCTTTTGTTTTAAATTTGAGAACATCTTGATTATTTTTATTCCCTTGCGAGACTCTAGGTGTTGATTTCATATTGAAGATTGAGTGGCGATGGTAGATTTCATTTATTATGTGACGGTAAGATTTGCGATGCACTTTTTATTATTAAGTATTAAGTTTCTGGACGCGACTTACGGTAACGCTAACCGACAAATAAATGTCCTGCGTGTTAATACAGGAATACCTATCTGAGTTTTCAACCAAACTCCTTAATTGGCTCTTGCGTAAATGAGTAATAAACATCCAACCATCTTTAAAAACTTTATATTCAATATAATTATAGGTTAAGTTACCCGCGACTATATACGCATTTATCGCAAAATTACATAGAAAAATGTAGTAGTACCAAATGGTTAACACAGGCAGCCTTATTTTAAATATTTATCTTAAAGTGAATTATATGAGCTATAATTGCAAATAGGTAACCGGTAGATCGCTGCGTTTTTGATTTTTCGATGTATGCCAAATTCTCCACAAAAATGTAAAAATAATTTCTTTATTTCCAAAGAAGTCTGTACGGGTTAACAACCGTACAATAGGTATAAACTGAAGTCAGCAGAATTGCGACACCGTTGCACATAGTTCGATCGTTTGTGCAATAATAAAATTAATTAGTACGTTTTTTGTCATCGTCCGGACGTGACTCATACTCATCCCATATATCTCATTAGTTGTAATAGTACCGAAATATAATCATCTTTTTAATCTTTTATCCTAATTTATCTTAATCTCACCCCAACCCCGATTATAGAGGTATTTACAAATCTAAAATTAACGACACAAAGTACATCTAGCTTTAGGACGGTAATTTGTGTATAACACAAACACTTAAAAGTGCACCTTAAAACTAACGTTGAAGGAAAATATCGTGAGGAAACCTGCACGTCTAAGAGTTCTCCATAATGTTCTCTCTTCGGGAACGTGAAGTCTACCAACCCGCTCTGGCCCAGCGTGGTGGACTATGACCTAATCCTTCTCACACTGAGAAAAGGCCATCTTTATTAATGTAATTACATCTCAAATGGCGTAACAAGTACTGACTGCTTTTGTGAAGCAAATATTTTGTGATTACCTCAGTGATGCAGAAGGCCTCTGCGAGGTCTTCGATTGCGGTTTTCTGCCAATAAATTGTAGGTAGTAGCATCTAAATCTTTACCGGATGGATGTCAATAGGCTCGCTACTATTACGTGGAGTCCCTCGAATGTATATTTCACGAAATGCGGGTTTAATACACCTCTGCTAACGTCTTCAGGGATAAGTTTTATTTTATAAATATACCGTGATAATTTGAACGTCGCCTCGCATAATACTCAGTGATTTTCTTCTTATCGAAACGAACAAATAAAACCGATACGTTCTAAGAAAGGAGTAGATGTGCAGACGGTGTAAAACATACTTCTACAATACAATATACTTCTATCCTACCCACAAGAAAACAACTCAAGGTATACGGCTGCGAGCTTGTATTACCGCAATCGTACTGTTCTAACTTAAATCGGATATTCCACTGCATTTCTTATTGAATATTATAATAATAATAATATAATAATATTTATTTATTGACAGAAAAAATAAGATACATCCTTACACTACATCACACATATTACATCAACAGTGTTGAAATTGCCTTAAATAATTTAAGCTTATATTAAAATTAATTCTTACACTACGTTAAGTTATAGTGTATACAATATAAATTAAGTTCAAAAGATTATGTTTAAGCCTGCCTGAACAAGGATAAACCTGTTTCAGGACACCACCTGACAATTCAATTCACCGCCATTTTTTCAGTTCACCGATTTCGTACCGCTCGTCATTAATCAGTAATATAAAATAATAATATTGAGTTTTAAGTGATTCTCGGTTCGAGAAAGTGACTGTACTGCGACAATACATATGTGAAAACGTTATTAATGTGAACTATGAACCGTGACTTGAGATATTTGTGAGTAAATTAACTGCCTAAAAGTGATACTTATTTCAACAATTAACTGGTATGTACTAAAGTTACACAAATTCATAGGCAATCCAATATTAAATGAGCAATTTTAAATGACAATACGAGGTGATAAAAACTAAACTAAGACCATGCCAGTCATCGATCAATGATGCCAGTATAAATAATATTTTCTGCCAATCAACGCACAACCACGCCTCTAGTGCTCAATAGATGCAAACACTTATTTGAACTTTCATACGTTAGCTCCATTAATGTCACAAATGAAACATAGATAGTGTCGTTTTTGTACAAGTTTTGTTGCACTGCTCAAAGTGACATCTAGTGAGAAATAGCGATACCACTTAACTATACTCAATATTCATTTGATTGTGACTTCGCTCCTCACCGCAAGATGGCAGTATATTCAATTCCAAACAAATTGAGTGATTAATTTGAAAATAATATTACACTGCGAAACAAACCAAAGACAACTCTGCCAACTTACAATTCATTTGAAGCCCTGGTGGAGAAATCTTATAAGGAAGTCGAACACTATAGGATATACGCTCGATTTTACAAACCTGCAAATTCAGGGTTCCAGAAATGAAAAATCAGAACATAGCAAAACGCCATCTATTGAAAAAACTTGTAAGCAGCTAGATAATTCAATAAAACAACGCCGATCTTCTATCACATCGAAATCCACAGGAAATGAGGAAACAGAGGGCGCTGCTGCCAAACCGCATCCATTTCATGACATTCATGACAAGCAACATAAAGTGTCACCGGAGTCCTCAGCAACAACAACTGATACAATGACGAATGCAAAATATGTAAATAAAGTATGTATTATTAGCGATAATAACACTAATTCTATATTAAAAGTCACTCAACATACGTTTCCGAGCTCTTATGTGTGTCACTACTGTATGCCAAATGCAGACATAAAAATTCTTCTCGACAACTTAGATAAGAAACTTAAAAATTTCACCTTCAGAGATTATTGTGTTATATTTCTTGGTGGGACAGATTTTATAGTAACCAAAGACTATGTAAGTGTAATTGATAATATAAAATGTAAATTAGAGACATTATTGCATACAAATGTAATATTATGTTTGCCTAACTTTATAATAAAAAATAATTTCAATTTATACAATAAGAGGATAGAAAGAAAGCTTCAACCAACTTTTGTACATTAACAATTGGACTTTTTAGTATGCTTACTTATTTGATACTAACAAATTTATCGAATACTCTTATGAAATGTTCAAGAAATCTACTGGCAAGATAAACAATAAAGAATTAAAAAGTATATTCCAAGATCTAAAATTTGTATTGATACAATCATTAACTTATATAGTTGCGAAGAAAATTTGAACATTACACACATACAAGAAAGCAAATCAAAACCTGTGGTAAAACCTGGAACCATTCCTTATTATTTCAACTGGCAAATTATTGCAGAGAAAAACTTTTTTAGTTACTAAAAATGATTATGAAGCACATCACAACTCTTTAGAAGCTTCATATATGACTGAGCTCAATGTGTTTTATCGAAATTTGTGCGGTTCAAACAATAAGAAGGATGAATTAGAAATATACATAAGCACTTTGCCTCGTTTCATGCTTTTTCTATGTATTAGTGAACATTTTCTTAATAAAGACCTTGTATCCTTACTTAATCTTTCTGAATATCAGGTAGCATCATACAATACTAGAATTAACAAACTAAGGGGAGGTACCCTCATTCTGGCAAACAGGGACAGAGAGTATGAAGAATTAAATATTTAAAATATTGTATACTGTTGAGAGTTTTGAAATTTGTTGTGTGAAAGATATACAAACAAGTGTGTGTATATGTTGTTGTTATCGCACTCCTAATGACAAAAATTTAGATATATTTCTTCAAAAGCTTGAGAAACTTTTAGAGCATTTTTTTGACAGGAATTGCTTAATTTGTGGTGACTTTAATATTGACTTATTAATTGATAGTAAAAAGAAAAATGACTTACTTAATTTATTGACATGTTATAACTTTAGACCATTAATTAATTTGACTACATTTATTCGTAATAATTCTCAATTTTTTTTGGATAATATATTTACAAATATGACAAAATGCGACTCAATAAATTGTGAAGTAGATCACAACGGTCTAGCCGATGGCCATGCAGGTTTATTTTGCAATACTATAATAAGAGATAATTCCACGAGAATACATAACAAAAGGACATTTCTACAAATCACTGAAAGAAAATTAACTGTGCAAAATAAATGTTTGTTTCGGCATGCATTATTGCAACAAGACTGGTGCCACATGGATATAAATCCATTTAATAAAAAGTTTCATAAAATTTTTACACATTGTTTTAAGAAAAGAAATGTTAAAATAAATTTGGTACATCCTAGACCATTGAGTTGGGTTTCTAAAGGTATAAAGGTATCAAGTAAAATGAAAAGTTTTTTGTGTGTTGGGAAAGCTAATCAACAAAATTATGCTATAGTAAACTACAGAATAAAGTACCTTACATTATATAGAAGAGTAATTAAAACAGCTAAAAAAATATCAATCCAGTCAAGGATAGCAAAATCAAAAAATATCCCTAAAGATGTTTGGAAACTAATTAATGAACACAGAAATAAGAGGGATAAAGAAAGAACTAAGCTAGTATTAAAAATGGAAAATAAACTTGTGTCAGAACCAGCTGCAATAGCTAATATTTTTATGAAGCAATTTGAAGTATGTTCTACTATTAGTTCAATCGATACAGAAACCGCTATGGATATTTTACATAAAAGTGCAGATAGAGTGCAAAACGAACTAATTTTAGACTATTCCACTCCTCAAGAGGTAGGTATGTAAAATAGTAAAAAAATGGAGAATAAAAAATCAATGGGTTATGATGACCTACCATTAACATTAATCAAAGAAAACATAGATATACTAGCAGAACCACTGAGTTATTTATTTAATGAATGTTTTGACGAAGGTATTTTTGCGGATCAATTTCAGATAGCAAAAGTCTTACCAATACACAAGAAAGGATCGAGAACTGATCCTAAGATGGATAGATCCATCTCGTTACTGTCTACTACATCTAAAATCGTAGAAAAACTAATAAGAGCAAGGTTGTTAAGGCATTTGTATAGAAACAAAGTTCTAAATAACAGACAATTCGGGTATCAAAAAAATGTCGGGACTCAAGATGCAATATACACGCTTATAAAGGATGTTCTAAGCAGAATTAATAATAAGCAAAAAGTGGCCGACATTTTTCTAGATTTAAGCTCGGCCTTTGACACAGTTAATCACAAATTATTGCTATAAAAACTTAATTATTATGGTGTACGGGGTAAAGCTCTGGAACTTCTCACATCGTATATAAGTAATAGAAAAATGTTTGTCGAGATTAAAGCTGCGTCTAATTCAGCAAATACATTAAATACAGATAATAGTATAATTTGTGAGGAAACATATAGATCCAAAATGTCTCAAGTACGGGCTGGTGTTCCCCAAGGTTCAATACTAGGTCCGATCTTCTTTATAACCTTCATTAATGACTTGATACAACATGTAAATACAACTAGTAACGGATGTACTCAATTGGTAGTTTTTGCTGATGACACTAACGCAGTGG
Source organism: Catocala nupta (assembly GCA_963675205.1). NCBI lineage: Eukaryota > Metazoa > Arthropoda > Insecta > Lepidoptera > Erebidae > Catocala > Catocala nupta. Next base: position 36,102,604 of record OY776078.1, read on the forward strand.
TGTCGGCCAATGACATAAACAGTCTTAATGTGGTTGTAAATAATACCTTGGACACCTTTTACAACTGGTTCACTGTAAATGACCTTAAAGTGAATACTAGTAAAACAAACGTAATTCTTTTTCGCTCGACCTCTAAAAATACGGATACATTAAATAGTAAAATAAATGGTGAAAGCGTAAGCCAAACGTCTGTAGTAAAATTTCTAGGAGTTTATCGACGATGGACTAAACTGGAAAGATGAGTTAATGCATTTGGAGCACTCAATTAGTTCGGCCTGCTATGTACTCAGGAGTCTCAGGAACGAAGTTAGTACTGAGCACTTTAGAATGGTATACTTTGCATTAGTCGAGTCCAAACTAAGGTATAGCATCCTGTTTTAGGGAGGATGCTATAAATACAATGTTCATAAGGCATTTGTCGCTCAGAAAAGAGCCATTCGAACAATTGCAAGAATTCAAATACCAGATTCATGCGGACCATACTTCAAAGAACTCAAAATATTAACTGTTCCTAGTTTATACATATTGGTGTTACTCTCTCACTTATCTAAATATGCTCATCAGTACGAAAACGAAGACGAAAGACAGATAAGGGAGAGCACTAGGAGAAAAGATCTAAATACCACATCTTGATGTCGTAAAGCAGAGTGCATATTACAGATCCATTAAAATGTTTAATAAATTGCCATTAGATTTGAAAAAATATTTCGTATAAAGATTTTTATGTGAACTTAAGCGGTTCCTGTTAGAAAAATGCTATTACTCAACTGATGACATGTGAACGACATAGCAAACTGTTTGTCTCATGCAACATTTTCATTTTTGAATTTATTAGTTATTAAATTATTTTTAATTTATTTATTGACATTTTCTAATTCTATTGTTTTGTTGGCATTTGACATTATATGGATTTTATTGATAATTTTTCTTGGTCATTTGATTGCTTTTTATTCTTTACTTATTAATAATTATTGACATCTTATCCTATCTTTTTCATGTTTTTAATCGTGGTGTCATTAATGTTTATTATACTTAATTAATTAAATTTATGTTGCTGAAATTGTTGAAACTTACATTATGATTATTATTATTCTTTGTAATTTTACGTATTTTATTAGATATATTGTCCCACCCACAGCACAATCTTCATTTAAACAAGATATAATCCTTAATACCTACCTACAACGTCGGTGTCTAATAAAACAAAAGAGCGAAGTATCGTAAAGATATTAATATAATAGAGAATATTGAACGATGTTTGATCTATACGGTGAAGTAGAGTAGGTACATAACTGTATTATTATTGATATTGTTGAATCATGAGGCAGTGCATAAAATAGCAGCATTATGGTATTTTATACCGGGTGTAAGGGACAGCGTATCGAAAACCAAAGTAGTACATTCAGACCAATACTTTTCCACCATTTTTCCAATTTGCCCGCCATGTATTACTATAGCGATATATGTATATAGGTAAAAGCTAGATAGTTGCCTCGAGGGGACACTTGCCTCGGTTTAGTGTATTCACAATATGTTAGATATGTTGGTAGCGTTAGCACTTGATCATAATTTCAAAACGCTCCCCACACAGCTCTTAAAGCGTTGGAGTAGGCGCAAGCGTTTTGTCCGTGTGAGCAAAATCTTCCGTGGTGAAATTTTGACAGGCAAATTTTATTGGTATGTAATTTCTACTGAATATTATAACTAACTAACTAATATTTATAACTGATTGTGGTTTCGGTCAAATTTTTGTTCTTTGCATACATTAGCGTTTAAGTTACACTATTTATTACGTTTTATTGTTGAATAGTTTTTATTTATTTCGAAAATAGAAAGGGCAAGTATTCGTACCAAAAGGATAGTTGCCCTAAAGGCAACTATCCGCAACTAGATATAAATTCTGTAACGAGCAAAGACATATTTGTGCTTTTCGTGTTTTCCAACTTATAGTGACTATAACTTGTTTTAAATAAAGTAAATACATAACTGTTTCATGCGTTCATTGTAGGTGAATAAAATGCATTGCAAGTATAAGCGAAAGCAGAGGTGGTGCCGCGCCACACCAGCTGGACAGAAGACAGCTAACGAACAAAAAAAAAACGAGAAAAGAAGAATACATGGGAAAACAGCTAGTAGTAAAAAGCATTGTGAAGAAAAAAAGAGGAACCACAGAAAAAAAAAAAGATCAAAAGTATATCGATACAGCAGTCAAATGAAATCCGATAAAATATTTTCCGATTTACAGTTCTGACATTGAAAATAAAGAAAATATAAGAAGTTCAAAAATAAATCATGGTAAAGCCACTGAATGACTACCAATCAAAGGAAAAAGAACAAAAAATCTATAAGAGGTACTGAACAAGTGAAAATTATGAATGCAAAAATAGAAAATACGAATAAAAACGTTTTAGTTGATAATTTTTGCACATAATGTTTTGAGAATTATAATTTTACTAAATATAAATCAGATTGGATCCAATGTGAGATGTATTGAATGTGGTTGCATAAAACTTATACAACATTCAATAACCATTGCAAGAGATCTGAAATATTGAAACCAGGCTTCTGGTAATAATTGATGCTAATGCCAAAGTTGATTGCCATATTCCGCTTTTTTAAATAATTAATAAGTTACATAATTTCAAGTTTGGAATATATTTTCTTTGTAATTTTATAAGTAGTTTAAAACATTAAAACATACCTAATACTATTTTACAATGTTAATATTTGGATTAGTACTGAATGACGGATCTCAGTAAACAATAAAGATTGATTATTTTAATTAATATTAAATTGTTTCTTTTTGAAAAATAATAGAAAGGCGTCTATCCTTACGTCAGGCAAGTATCCCCCGCAGCATTTTTTAATGTTGGGCTACTATTCGCCACAGTAGACAACTATCCTATTTATGTATTTTAGACAATCCATACTTTACGGGACCACATGTGTACATAGGTTACACTAATAACCTAACTATACGTAGAAAATAACGATATGTTTAGAAGAATTGAATTGTAACTTTTTCTGTTTTACATGGACAGTTTAGCCGTAGCCCAGTCTTGGATTACTTATGACAAACTACAATTCGCAACTTATTTATTTTGCTATCCCACGTAAATAATAAGTACCTACACGTGCTTATTAATTTGATGTGTTTTCCTTAGATGTTACTGTAGCAACCACTTAGTTGCTATGGAAACAATATTATGGTGTTACTTATAATTGATCTCAGTTCGTGTAGAAAATAGGTGTAATAATTATGCTGAATATACATAGTGACATCTTAAATTAATATTTAAAATAAATATTTGAAAGTGTTTGTTCTTAATACTTATCGCGAGTGAACATCGGGTCGACTTGTTGATAATTTAAGGTCCTCTGATTAATACAGGATATTTTTATATCGATAAAAATGTTTGGTTCCTAAGAGAGGATATATTTTTCTTTGAGCTGTGAGTGCAAAGCTGCAGTTAAAGCTAGTCCATACTAATAATGTAAATGTGCAAAAGTGTTTGTTGATGAGATCTTCCATTACGCATTAACGGGCACATTTGATTTTTGCATAGATATGGTTTAAGAACCGAAGAGTGACATTGGCTTTTTATCCCGGCAATACGCGTTTTTCTGTATGGATAAAGCTGTGGAACTAAGATACTGGAGGCGAGGCTATAAGCCAGCATGGTTTACTTAGGGCAGTCGGTAAATAATATTTTGGATTGAATTTAGTATGCATTTAAATTATTTTAAATTTTTTATTATCAAAGACGCAACTCCTGCTCTTTGCATAAATCCTGTGCCGTGGAGGACTTAACTGATATTCAAAACAACGGTCACATAAACACCCCGACTCAGTACAACTATTTGTACGTTGTATCAACAGAAGTACTTGAATCAATAGGTTCTTAAGTCATAATATGATATTTTACTATAGATTCAAGGCTCAGTCGTGCACTCCGATTTTATTTTCCCATAGTATTTTATAATAAAGTTTACTTTCACGGTAAGTTTCACTTTTCCAATGTGTATATGTTTTTGTTTTGTGCAGAATATGTACAAACCACACAATAGAAAAACAAACCTATTTAATTGTGCTTACATTGTATTTCATTATTACGTCAAGTGGTGCAATTAAAATACGGCAATATTGAAATTCAACCTTTTGTTTAAGAACACTGAGTCTATATTCCATCACATAGCTTAATTATATTTCATTTTTAAGCATGCTACTGTTTGTGGTGTCACGCGAAATTGTTAGAAATTTGAGCTCCGTAAAACTAGTCGCTATTTTGTTAAACTACATAAATTATTGCGGTAGATGTTTGTTTAACGTTGATCCCCGATATATATGTCCCGGTATAGATATCCTATATCATCATTATAGTTTTAGCTAAATCCACTAAATAAAATAATAAAAACCTATAGACTTCAAAGTACTTTTAATTTCAGATTTATCCAGGCTATAAATTAGTTTACACCTTACTTATTAGTATGAAAATTTAATTTGTCATTTTAACAGATCTTTATATCAAGTATTTCAGTTTATTTTCACTCCGAGTGTAATTCTTACTTGTAACAATAAATAATTTAGCCTTCTAGAATTCGTCTCGGAGTGAAGGGAACGCGTTTCAAAAAATCTCCATTGAAGTGAGCCCGCGCTGAATTCGCATTTTCTTCTCATAAAGATTGAAGTAGCCCTTGTGTCGTCTTCGCTTCGTAACGGTTAGAATGAGTTAGGGGGCCGCCGGCACTGCGTCCGTTTGAGATTCAAGTTAAAATATTTAAATAATTTGTTTAGTAGACATCTCTATGTCAAACGTATAAAAAACCCGGTGCTATTTTGAAATGGAGTTTAAGTTCTCCTTTTTTTAGGTTGCTGTAGTAATATGTCTTTATAAAGACTGGATATAAAGATCGTCTAGAGTTAGGACATATCATTAGTGGATAAAGGTAATTACCCCCCGCGTACCAGTAACACAGATTTATTGGTAATGGGGAAGTCGTCACTTAAATTACTAAGTTATTCGTGCTATAGCAGCAGACTGGATTTTCTGCTGCTTAGTATTACGTTCTTGATATTATTGATATGCTGGCTTTTTAAGCATTTTATGTCACATAAATGATAGTAGTTTTAACAAAATATGATAAGTCGAAGCATATGAAACGAGACATCAACTATATATACTATTATTATGAGGGCATCAAAATGTCATCAAGCATTCCCGAATCAAAATCAAAATAGATAATTTTTTAGCGTGCTACTAATATGTATCGTAAATGTATGTATGTATTTATCTATGTAAAACAGAGAAAGTTTGCTAAATATTCACAACACAAAAAGGTTTGTATTGATTGGTTTTTAAAACTATATTCATATACCTGCCACTGTCAAAGACGTTACATAATCATGCTACTCCATTTGCAATATGAATAAAGTGAAATTGCAATTGTAAAGATGGTAGATAAAACCAAGAGAAACGTGTTTGTTTAAGGAATATTTTGTGGATGTGTATTCTTCCAACTTGCTTGTATATTTCTGAAGTCGTGATTACGTAAGTAGATTACACAAAAATATCAACTACAAATCAAGTATATATTAATGTTATCCCAAAAACATTTTGCTATTTAGATGACTAGTTCTAGTTTAAATAATGATTTCAGATGAATGCAGCATGATTTGCTTTGTTATTTTGGCATTTTAAATAATATGGGAATCATTTAACATTCAAATAGGCGTAAGATATGGCTGCCTATATTTGAATACGTTTGCTTAAAAACCAAGGTGTCCATAGCGGTCGATTTTACGCAGTTTGTAAAACAATGCAAACAAATAAACTTGTGTTTTATCACTGCAGCGACGCGGGTGCTCCTGTGCTTCTTTATTGTTGTCAGCACGAATCTAGCCAGTGATTTGTACCCTCCACTAGCGGCGCAGTATCTATCTTTATCTTTGTGCAAGGTCATCTGAGCCACTTGCTTGGTGCATAAGAAAATAATAGTGTTTATTTGTTTGTTGTATTTATGACTTTATAGCAAAACATCTATATCTATCTTAATGATTTCAATGTACTTTTGATGAAGTATTTTTTTAAGATTGGCCAATCCACCAATGATTAGAAAGAGCTGATATGACAATAGTTTATTATTGACAATCTATTGCTTGTCTTTCACTGCGGGTTGTTATTATTAGAGTTATAATAATGATACACAAGAGATACAACGAATTCACTTTGATTATATGGGCGGTATACTAGTGAAGGTCAAAATCGACCAAGAGTCCCTCTTCCTGGATTCACTGCTAAAAATTGCTTTTTAGCAAATACATATAACTTAGCTTTGGTTGCCCAAAGCTGGGTTTGGAGCCACTATTATATTAGCACCAGAAACAATAACTAAGTATATTTTGGTTAAAAGCCGCAAATTTGTAATGCAATTATTGCTGACTTGCAGACTTGTTTTAGTTCTTTACCCGTTACACCACCAAATGACACCAACAGTGGTGGTGTCAATGGGGTGTAATTAGCTATTATGTGACCTATTCCCTGTGACATCACTGAATGCTAGTGATGGTCAAGAGCTTTGTAGGATTGAACTGACTATGACTGAATACAACAATATCTACTGCTCAAAAAACAGTTGAATTGTAAAGTTAAGCATTGGAATTAATTATTGCTTTTTCTTCTATTAACTGAGGCTACTCAATGCTTGAACAACTACAATAAGTTCTAATGTATGATAAAACTCCACGCATATTGGCACTTGATAATTATAGTTCCTGATTATTATTCTTATTTTATTATTATAAATTTATTTATAATTAATTTAATCATATTTATTATTGTTTCTTTTTCACGGGTATTTCCCCAATACGTTAGGAACGGTCCTTTTGGAGGCTTACACGGGGTCATGGGTCCAATATGCAGAGGCCCTTGGCTAGTTTTAATTTTGAATAAGATGGGACACTTACCGAGACACTAGCCGCGGCAGGTGTAAGAGACTATTGCTACATATGGAATCTAATTATTCTGGTCTATGGGAATGGGTGTTTAGTGGTTTGGTAAAATGCAAACTATAGTTAAAAAATGGCGTCTGCCTGATATATTGTCTCTATACAAAATATGAATGGCAGACACCTCGCCGACTTTCTAGATGGGCTCCCTGAATAACCGCTATGAATGTTGGCGCCTTACATCTGGCCACACTCAATCGGGCGACAACGGAGGACTACTACGGACATTTCCTAGATTTAATTTTTCGGTTGAAATATACCTACCTCATTTATACAGTCCACGCTATTTTATTGAAAGTCCTTTAAGGCCTAAACATTGGTCCTTCAAGCCGGATGTTAATACTTCGATCCAATCTCGATATTTCGCCGTATAAAATATCACCAATATCGTCGTTGTTGTCGTGTGGACTTTGCCCGTGACCACGCGGCTTGGAAGAAGTCGTTACTGTAGCAGCCTATATCGTCGAATAAGCTGATGTCATTCTGTGGGAGTATAAATAAAGTATTTGAGTGAGTTTGTTCGAATTAGTATACCTAATCCTGCTTTTATTTCCTGCCGTAAAAATCGTTTTATTCATTTAATTTTTCCAAGTGCATAGGAACATAAATAATTTATTTCAGTGGCTTATAACAGTGTGCATTCATAAAGCTTGTACATTGTCGATCCTTGTTGAAGTACAATAAATTACAAGTGATTAGCGCATCGCGCCACATGTTAGGTCGTTAATCTTGACCCTTATTATTCATATCAGCTTGCATAGATCTCTTTTGTTTACGCACAGCTGATCGATTTTATATTGAGAGAAACCATTATCATTAAAGTTAATTACGTTATTGCATTATTTGTTTAAAACCTTATTGAAAAACGTGGATCTGTCAAATCAAAGTTAACAATATATTCCAATGTTTTTAATTTAGTTAAAAGTAGTGCCGACATTTCTAACTCTCAGCGCACAGACTTAAGCACACTTAAGCACGCACGTAAGGCAAAATCATGACTTTACACGACAAAAGTATTAAAAACAAATTCACTAAAATACACTTATTTTGCATGTTAGATGTTCTCAACCCATCAACGGACAAAAATTCACAGAAGATTTTTTATTAGCGAGCGAGACCCGTTTACAATAGGCGCTATTGTTCGACTCTTCTGCTCTTTTTTAGGCGTGCTGCCAGTATTTGACTAAACTCAGTGCGAATACGTTGTGTTGATGTGCAGTTGTTTTGAAGTGAAATCTTATTTTTAGTATGGATGCGTTACAATGTTGTAAGTACTTCATTTTAAACCTATTATTGAGTTCCTTTGACACTTTTTAGATGAATAATTATCTAAAAATGTCCATAGACTTAAAATAATCGTGCTTTGCATCAAAAAATAATTCGTGAAGGCTTTTCTAAAAATTTCCAATGAGTATCGGTTTAAATTTGTTTGTTATCAATAGGTCTGAATGTTGTTATTACGAGGAAATTAGTTTTATCTGCACATATCTGCAAATTTTTGAGTAATTGTTGTTTTTGTTGCAGGTAGTCGAAATGATTCCGTGGAAGTGCGAACTATAAAAATCTTTGTCAAAATGTATTGAACGATTATTTAAGTATATTTTAAACAAATTCAATATTGAAAAATGTGGTGCAGACTTTGAAAAATGGATCAAATTGACAATTAAAGTATTTGTGGCAAAGTTATTTGAAAAATAGAAGCTTTGCCATTGCATCCGTGATTGACTGATTAACAATCATCATGATTGGTTAAATAAAGAGTTCAAAGTACCGAACATACAAGGAGACCAACAAACACCTGGTAAGAGACCGGTTTCTGGAAGACCAAAAAAATATTTTAAGATCTTGTCGCTGCGTTCTAAACAGAGATCTGTGCAGACTCTTGTGAAAAATCTTTCTTCGGAACAATTTTTGTTTGCAACTGAATCCAGCTTAGTTATATCAGGAAAACACAAAGCTACTAAAGTGATGAAATTAGCCCTAGAGTCATCATCAGGAAGTTTGAAACGAATGCAGCAATCAAAAAGCAAGACACCCCCCTGTACACCATACACATCTGTGGAAGCGCTAGCTCTTATTGTTGATACGAGTATGACGAAGGAAGACTACATAAAAGCACAAAGAGGAGCTATAGCTAGAGGTGCTGATATATATCCTGCCTACAATCAAATCTTGCAGATAAAGCAAACTTGCTATACGGAAAATATAAATGTTTCGGAGATCGATCCAGGATTCCTATCCAAAATTCCTATCCTTCACCTTCCTCCAGAAGTATTTGAAATTGATGTCTACTATAAGTGGGGACTGGATGGCAGTGGCGGGCACATCATTTATAAATAGCACTTCGCAGACAGTCCAAAGTACTCGGATTCAAATATTATATTGAGCACTATTGTTCTTCTCGAAATGTCTGTATTCCATGAAGAAGAAAAAAATATATTTTGGAACATCCCGAGCCCATCACCGACAAAGTGGTGTTGTCCTATTGGTTTCAAGTTGATAAAAAGAAACCAACGAGACAATAAAACAAGAATTCGATGCTACCGAACAACAGCTGCGAGCTGTTACATCAACAACAGTAAGCCTTCAAGAAAAATCTATCACCTTTAAACATTTCATACTTCAACATTCCAACTTGTACAATGATGGATGGCAAAACATGCAATGTCCTTACACAAACTGCATCATCCCAAGCATGCAAGATTTGTAAGGTTACTCCGAAGGACATAACACATAATACGCTTTTACATTTAGAAAATCCTGAAACAAAGCTCGATTTACATCTATTGCCTTCTGCTATGCAGCTTGTCACGCTTTCTGCTTCGCTTACTGCGTCTAGAATTGCATTATCAGCCAATTCCTTGCAGCTTGCTACTTCTGTCTTCTGTCTATCTTCTGTCTCAGGTAGCATTTCGAAACAGCCAAATTTTCATTCCTCTCGTTTATGCCAATGTCACTCCCGATCTTACTCAATTTTGGGAGCTTGATAATGTTTCATCTAAACATATTCATTCTCTTGGAGAGAAAATGTGTGATCAACATTTAATTCAAACTTCTGTCCACAAAGATGATGGGAGATATGTTGTCACAATTCTGTTAAAATTAGATTCTAGTACTTTAGGTCATTCATATGAAAACGCTAAAAAATGATTTTTGTCTTTAGAAAGACGTTTTAAACACGATCATTAACTTAAAAAGGAGTATCTTGAATTTATGCGAGATTATATACGTCTAGGTCATATGACATTGGACCCCTACAATTCTACTTCCTCACCTGAAAACTCTGTGGTCAAATATTATATACCACATCATGGAGTCATTCGTAATTCTAGCACCAATACTAAACTACGCGAATTATTCGATGCATCACCCTCTACCAGTTCGGGGGTGTCTCTTACAAGACGATCTATTTATCATTGTAATACGTTTTCGTCAGCATTTGCACGTGGTTACAGGTGACATAGAGAAGAAAAAGCCAAGGCTTGAACTTTTCATTAGTAGTAATAGTGACAATAATAATTCATGTGACATTTACCATTCAAACGTAACCATTCATTCATCAGTCATACATAATTTACTCGAAAATTATTCTAGTTTAAATAAAATACAAAGAATATTTACATATTATATACAAAGATTTAATTGCGTGGCAATATTTCAACAACAGAACTTCAAAATTCATCATTCTCATCATTCACAGCTTGAAATGTTTTCTGAGGAATATAATTGTTTGAAGTCTGGACAAAAATTGTCACATAAAAGTATATTGCTTCCTCTAACTCCATTAATTGATAATCATAAGCTCATTCGCGTGGGCAGGAGGCTTGCTAATTCACCTTATGACTTTAGTACTAAACACCCCATTGTTTTATGTAATAAGCACATTTTTACTAATCCCATTTCGAATGCAACATGTAAAACTTTCTTGCTGGTCCTCAGCTGCTTTTGTCGCATATTCGACAAACTTATTGGCCACTAGGTGGTAGAAACTTATCTAGATTTGTCGTGAACAAATGGTTTAAATGTTTCAGACACAAGGCTGAAAATGTACAAACCATAATGGGTCAACTACCTAATTCAAGAACTAATTTAGAATCTCCATTCTTTAATTGTCACGTTCACTACGCGGGGCCAGTATTGGTAGCCGATCGCGAAGGTCGCGGTTGCAAACTTACAAAATCTTATATGTGCATTTTTGTTTGTTCAGCAGTTAAATCGGTACATTTGGAGCTCGTGACAGACCTTACAACTGAGGCTTTCTTGGCTGCTCTAAATCGTTTCGTGGCGCGTCGGGGCAAGCCTCGAAGCATCATAACCGATAACGGGGCGAATTTCATAGGCGCAGCAAATGACATTTATAAGTTATTACATTCGTCAAATGTCGCATCTGAAATAGCGCACAAGAGGGAATTGAATTTCATTTCACGCCCACATACAGCCCGAATTTCAATTCACTGGCTGAAGCTGCGGTTAAATCACGCAATGACCACTTAAAAAGATTATTGCATCTTACACATTTTACTTTTGAGGAGATGGTTATTTTTCTCACTCATATAGTCAGTTTTAAATTCACGCCCCTTCACTCCGCTTTCATGAGATCCAAACGATTTTTCGGCGCTTATTCCTACACATTTCCTAATTGGACGACCACTCTTAATTGTACCATACCCCACAGGTGGCTGAAGTACATTTAACTCGGCTGGAACGGTGGCGAAGAGTCCAGTACTTCAGGCAGCATTTTTGGCGTCGATTCCACAGTGAATATACTTCAACAAAGGTGGTTCCATTCCATATGGTGAAGTCAAGCCAGGGTCTTTGGTTCTGATTAAGGACAAATTCACTACGCCACTGCTCTGGTCCCTGGGTCGGGTCATAAAGACCTATCCTGGCATAGACGGGGTCACAAGAGTGGCTGAATTGAAGACGAGGAGGGGCACCATTCGTCGTTTCTTCAATTCCATCTGCCCCTTCCTACAGAACCCTGAAGACATCGCTTCAACCCGGGGAATATGGTTGGCGCCTTACATCTGGCCACACTTAACCGGGCGACAACGGAGGACACCGGCGCGGGGGGGTACAGAACGCTTGTGTTGGCGTCGTCGATATATTGCAAAATAGGCAATTCAACAATTTATTAATAAATATGGGCTGTTACAGTTTGAATAACCCGGCCATTTCATTGGTTTGAATTTTTTGATAGTCATTCGCTTGCACTAATGTTTAGAAATACGCGACAGCTACTTCTATTTTTATTTTTTTTATGTCGTAAAAATCTATATACCGTGAAACAACTGACTAGAATCCTGGTACGACTAGCTAAAAGTTGATTAAGTAGATTAAACCAAAAAGCAAGTAAGTAATTGATCGACTGTAGTTAAACAAATTCAACAACTATGTGTCATTAAATAATAATTCGAAATTTCAATTGCTATTTGATTATTATTCACCGATTGTAAGTGATTCAATAATTTAATTTTTCTAACATGCGTGACGCTACAGCCTGCGACGTTGTTCAGTTTATGGAATTATAAATACGTGTTTGTCTATTGTGTATGTCCCTAAAGCTCCCATTGTTCGTTTAAATAACAGCGGTGGGGTGGTGAGCCTATTGTATACAATCCATATAGTATACAAATCCTAAGCTGCTTCTGATAGATTCAAATACAAGCTGTATTTGAATCTATCAAAGGTATTATGTGACGGATCCGAGGAAAGTGTTTAATGCCTTTGTTATATTTGTACAATAGCTATTTTCAAGAGATTATAGCATTGGATTCTCAGTAGGTAGGAAGGCGGCTGTAGTAGACCAGTTCTCTTTTTAAACTACAACTTGTTTTATTAGCAATGTCTTGATGTATATTAGTTTAGTGAGACAGGGTAGCAAGACTATTACTTTTATTAATTCGGAAGTAAGTGAAGATTTTTGACGGTTTGATACTCAATAAGTTATTAAAAGGATCTGTATAATCCAAAGTAAAATAACAAATAATACATGTACAATATTAGTGTGATTTCGGTTTGTGTTCAGCTTTGCCAAAATTATACGAAAATAGGATAATAAACTTAAAGCTATTTGCTTATTAAGATATTCGGTTACTTATTAGAATTAAACATGTAACACTGAATATTTATCGATCTAAAGAAAGCTTTTGATACTATTAGTCATAAGATGCTTCTTTAAAAGTTATAAGCAATAGATATAAAAAATGGCGCATATAAAACAATACAATCGTATCTCTCGAATCGATATCAGATAGTGAAAATTGGGGAAACAGAAAGTATACCTGAAAAATAACATATGCCGCAAGGATCGATACTAGGACCCTACTGTTCCTAATATATGTAAATAATGTAAAGGATCTAAACATAACTGGAGACGTAACACTATATGCTGATGACACCTGCTTTTTTTACTTCAGTAACGACATTAATACGATAGTAAAGCAAGCTCAAGACAATGTAAATATTTTACATACTTGGTTCCCGCATAATTTATTAACTATAAACGTGGCTAAGACTAACTACATGATTTTTAGCGCCAAAAGTAAATATATCGGGTACTTCCAACCGTTACATTTTAATAATGAATTAAATTAAAAATTAAAAATTTGACGCGAGTGTATTATGAAAAATATCTAACTCTCACTTCAGATGACCATTTAACCTGGAAACAATATTTAGACAAAATACGTTCGAAGTTATCTATTCTTATGGGTATTCTGCGAGGCATCGTCCGCTGTTTCCCTGATCCTGTTAGATATACCATATATTATTCTCTAATTAAATGTCACCTATATGATTGAAGTATGGGGCTCGGCTGCTAAGTCCATCCTGAAATCACTACAAACTGCTCAAAATAAAATGATTAAATTACTCTATAACTTTCATTATTTAACGCCGACCTCTAATGTCTACAGTAAAACCAAACTTATGGTCACTTACACAAATATATAAAAATAAATATTACTTTGCTAGCATGCTTCAGCCCCATACTGGAATATAGATATTCGCCGAAAGGATCGCATCTGCGGAATCTTGCCACATAGAACCGCCCTTGCTGGTAGAAATTTTTCTGTGATGAGCTCTCCACTTTACAACCGAGTAAACAGAATTATTTACGTGTATCCACAAACCAAAAAAGAATGTAAATCGACATCACGCGGCTGGCTACTAAATTTAAACTACCAGGAGACAGAAAACCTTCTAAACCCCATTTGTAGTTAAAATCAAACTGAACTATAAAACACAACACACACACATACACACACAGACACACACAAACACACACATACACACAGACACACACAAACACACACACACACACACACACACAAATATATACTCATATAAGCATGTATCTTTTTTACTTCTAACTTAATTTAAATGCATTTTATTGTTGTATTATCTGTTTTTTATTATTTATTCTAAGTCAGAATCTTGTAGGTTAATAATTATTTCATAATTTTTATTTATATCAGGTAATTTATTTTATTTATAATTTAATAAAAATCAAAACCAAATTTAAAATTTTTGCATTAATTAGTTCCCAATCATGGAAGGCGCTGGCACCTGTGATACAATGTTTTATTAGTATAGGTGCCAACGTTTCATCATTTTCTACGAAACTGTTACCACATAGTGTATTTGCTCGTTGTGTTAATAAAATAAAAAATACAATACTTACTTGCATTCATATAAGAAAAAAATAACCAAAGATACGCACTCTCAAATCGTCTTCACTAATATTTGTTTGAACACGCCTAGAACTAATTAATTATGGTACTAGAAACATTAGATACGAGGGTGCTAAAATATATTATAACAACCAATCAAAAGATATCAAAGAAATACAGTCACTGCCGCTATTTAAAAAGAATTTAAAAATTTTCGTCATAAGAAAATATCCCTAAATATAAAATATATAAGTTCTAAACTTAAAATCTTTTGTATTAAAGTATTTACTAATTAAGAATGATAGCAATTGTTATTCCGTACGTAATAGAAACAAAAGTGTTAAGTTTAGTTTATATTCGCTTGTTGTCACCCTGTTTTTTCATTTACCCACATTATAAAATAAAATTTGTTTATAATGTATACTTACACCTAACTAGTGCTGTTATCTATACATATAATAAATCTGTAGAAAAGTCGTTTTTGTACATCGAAAATATTTCTTAAAGAAATAGCCAGGGTGTTAAAGGATAACCAAAAGAACCCATTGCCAATATTTTAAAAATTTTTGTCTGTTTGTCTGTGCTTGCATAGATAACTTTTATACATCAAAATTGTACGCAACTTGAAGTATTACTTAGTTTTTGTTTCATCGCAATCGGTTCACTCTATCAAGAGATATGAGATAATATGAATTTAAAGTGTTCAAGCAGTAAAATAACACACGCAATTCAGATACTTGCAACGCCATCGTACGACTAAAAATAGAAATTATATTGACAATTGAACTCCATATTCGATAGATGGTGTTGTACATATGACGTAATTTTCTGAATCGCGATGTTAAGATTTTGCGCGGCAGGATGACCCTCACCCGTGTTTGTAAGTTGTTCTGAGTTTCGTAGTTCGTATAGTTTCTTGAAAATGTCTTCTAGAAAAAAAAACAAAGCTTTTGCTGTGTAGCCGAAATGCGAAAAAGATGAGACTAAGTAGATTTCAGGAATCAGAAGAAGATTGTGAAACGCGGTTATTGGCTGACCGAGAGCACCACATAGGTACTCTCACGTGAATCTGAAACTTTCACGGAAAGAGAGTCGCGCTTAAGTTCGCAAAGCACTCTGACCGCGACTTTATACTCCCAAGAGAGCATTGAGGAAAGCGAAGTGCGGTTATCAGCTGATCAAGAGCGTCACGCCCATCACGCGAGCCTGAGACTTTCACTGAAAGGGAGTCGCGCTTAAGTTCGCAAATAACTCTGACCGCAACTTTGCGCTCCTAAGAGCGCATCAAGGAACCCGAAGCGCGTTTGTCCTCTGACTGAGAGCGTCACGCCCTCTCACGCGAATCTGAGTCTCTCTCACAGAGAGAACAACGATTATTAATAGCCAGAGATAACTATGTACGCGCGCGAATGAACAATGTAAGTTATTTTGCATCTGAAAGGAAAAGAATAGATGAAGTGAGACGAGCAGAAACAGCAGAACAGCGTCAATCTCGCTTAGAAGTTGAACGATCTCGATACCATCTAAACAGAGTATAAATAGCGACGCTGATGAGTCCATAGAATATGGTGATACAAATATTATTCCACCTTGGGACAATAGGGAAAATCAGGACTTACATATTCGTCTAGAATTGACTATGCGGTCTTCACATCCGTGAACTTTATTAATACTCTTCTACATGGCGATCATCCCTAGTCGGAACATTTTTTAGATAATATTTGTTTATATAACAGTGCTTTCCAAATGACATCCTTTGGGGCAGAACAAAGAACGGAGGGACCGTTCATACTAACCTTCAAAGTGCAAGGTCAAGTTTACCATCTTACAGAATTTTTACTGCCAGAAAATGGGCCTTTTGTATCTGATTATACGGAACAGCTCAATGTTATAAATCGCCATTTTTTCAGTTAAATGCTGACCTTATATCTGAAGTACAAGAATTGCTGCATCACGTAAATCAGTGCGTGCGTATGCAGGGCAGCAATGATTTCAAAATAATCATAAGTGCAGATAGACGTCCTGTGACACCTGACCAAATATTATATGAAACATTTTATGCTAAACGAAATTCTATGAAATTTCTGTCTACGAATGAAGGAAACACCCGTAAATATGTTTACTTTTATGCTTTCACTCGTCGGTAAAGGCAGAATCTCTCTACAATTTGTAATATGGTAGAAGTAATATAAAAAAGAATATATTTAATGACGAAATTAAAACTTTAATTTAGTGTAAATTTGAATTCATTACAGCAACCAACAATAATTGTCACCAGCGTTTGGCTACTTACGAATTACTATTTTATAGTTCCTGTATCTTGAAGATGTTCTATTGAGTTGACTGCACGGGTATTGCAATGGTGGTGGTCGCATAGCCACTGTCACCGCGATCTAGTAGTTGTTTTAAAATATAGGTGTTATTGTGTCCGTTGTTTGTCCGTTGTTGGAGGACTTTACAAACATTTATATAACAAACACAAAGAACTCGGCGATCTATATGTGAACAAATTTTTTTTTTCTTATGTGGGGAACTCATAACACTCGGCGCAGTGGCAATGACGTGGCGACAACGTAAAGCACCATAATGCAATAACCTTTTCCAAAGGGCCAGGCGTAGGCACGTGTGTGTGAATGTGACTCTAAAACAAAACACTAAAGTGCGTTTCAAATACGAAGTCCCATTTGACAGATGATCGTTGAACAGCGATAGTTAAGAGACAGTTTCAATTGACACATCACAAAATCGATTACCGATTAACTTTCCATACAAACTGTAATCGTGGGTTTAGAATCGAAACAAAAATGTTAGAAACAGAAAAACAAAAAAGGAGTCCATCTAAGTTTGAAGAATAGAAAAGTCACAGTTATATATATTATAACGTGTTTAATTGTATAAATAAATCTGGATTTATCACATACTTACTCCATACTTCGTATAAGCGTAACAATCAAACTCACATTCGAATTTATAATATCAATAGATTTTGCCAGTGGCGTTACGTAAAGGTAGGTTATGTCAATTTACTCTTTCCCGGGAACAGTAATTATTATGGATAAAATGTACTCTATGACCTTTTCTATACCACTGACAATGTGTATGCGAAATTTCATGATGACAAAACGTAACAAAAAAATTTACATTCGCATTTATAATATTAGTTAGGAAGACACCCATTTTTATTAAGCTATAATTAGAATCTTACGTGATGGAATTACTAAACACCTATTCAATTGCCCTACTGCTACGGAGAATCGCTTAACAAATCCGAATAATGGTCCGCGTGACCCGGGAATCGGTTACGATGCCGGAAGTTATGTAACTCCAAGAAATTTTAACTGCATTGAGTCCGAATATGTGCCCGATCGTCTACCTTAGCAATAGCTTAGTGGGCAACCGTTGGGCTGACATGCAGAGGTCTCAAGTTGAATTCAAAACGACACCTTTGACTTCGAAAAGTCAAAGGTGTCGTTTTGAATTCAACTTGCGTATTAAATAGTTAATTATCGCTCGCTTTTACGGTGAAG
The DNA here is from genome assembly GCA_963675205.1 of Catocala nupta. Classification (NCBI taxonomy): domain Eukaryota; kingdom Metazoa; phylum Arthropoda; class Insecta; order Lepidoptera; family Erebidae; genus Catocala; species Catocala nupta. The sequence goes on from OY776078.1 coordinate 36,120,810, forward strand.
GAAAACAATGTGAGAAAACCTGAGTACAATTAGGGCATCTTCAAGTCACGAGTGAATAGATCTTCTAGGCAAGCAACTATCTCCATCGTCGTTTGCGTCACTTAACATCTGGTGATATCGCGATCAAAGGCAAGCCAGTTAAGATTTACACAAGGAAACCTACGTGTCCGAGAGTTCTACATAATGTTCTTCCTATCCCTGCTGCCTGCTATCCCGCACAGGGCCAGCGTAGTGGACTATGACCTTATTCTTCTTATAGCGAGAAGAGACCCATGCCCAGCAGTGGGATAGTTTTTAAACAGGCCTGATATTATATTACTTACAAGTTGACCCGCGCAACTACGTCTGCTTCATATAAAATAACGACCTAGCTATTAAAATAATTATATCTTATAAAACTATAACTAAAGAAAATTGAATATTTAACTATGCCTTATAATACTTCAACTAAAGAAAATCAGTCTAATTACATCTACAAATATATAGCTAATACTTAAAAACTACTTACTAAAGAACTAATATTTATAAACTACCTATATCTTAACAATAAAAGTTGCGCTGATAAACACGGTTTGTTTTCGATCGCTAAATGTCGTTGTGTGCGTTATACAAAAATCAACCGTACAGCATACGTATTGCACGTTAATATATTCGTAAGCCGCAAATCACCTACCACACCGTAATTACTTAAATTTTTTAAATGAATATCTTGTCTTTAAAAAACGATTTCTATTATTCTTTTTTTATTAGTTAGATATCAAAGTCTTCTTTTTGATCGTGAGAATGTTGTGAAGATACAGCTATATGTATAATACGACTTTTAAATATTTTAGTGCATTTTTAACGAATACATCGATTCCCAATTTATTTTTTAGCATTTAGTGTATCCTATTGCCTGCCCAGGATTAATAACTATAACTGTACCAAGTTTGATACAGACAGACAGACGAAAATTTACTGATTGCATTTGTGGCATCGATTACCAAGCACCCGCGCCCCCCCATAGTTATATTGTAAATATATTCAATGTACAGAATTGACCTCTCTACAATTTTATTATAAGTAGACTAATATCAATAGAAATTATTAGTTGATTATGTTTGTGAAACGATGACATTTTGTTTTGTAAAGATTCTAATTATTTTTAAATAGTCTTTGGTACCATAGTAATCATTGTTTATTTAAGCAATTTAAATGAATTGTGCAGAGCTACGTGCTATGAAGTGTCAAAAGAGACATCGTATTTAAAACAGACTATAACTTAGCTTAGTTACATTTTAAAGACTACGGCTCATTTCCAAATATCGTGATGCTGAGAATACTTGGATGGGAACACCCACCCTCAATTATGTGGGTTCTAAGAAAAACATGTGCAACCATATGTCTGTGTCATAGACTTGTCATAGAATATTTTGTAGGTGTAGTACCTAGTTCAGCGATATCCAGGTGTTAGTATATGTATGTGTGTTGTAGATAATTTGCTATGGAGGACGACGCGGCCACACTTGAAGGGCAGTTCTATGAGTTTTCTCGTTTGATGGATAATAAAAGGAACGGATTGACTATCAATTTGTGGCGTTCGGATTATTGGATGCGCCAATGCAAGCTGTTGGAAGACAGGAAACTCACGATGACCGATACAGGCCTTGCTTGGTTTAAGCACTGGTACGTCTTCGATTTTCTTTCTCTTTTAAGTCGTGGATCAAACCTCGATAGCACAGGACAGTGGAGAGTAGCACAAAGAGTGGCCTTTATCCAGTTCTGTGTAAAGTCGGTCTGTGGGCGATGTTGTTATTATATTACTAGCGATCCGCCCGGGGCTCGCGTGGGTAGTTTTAAATCATAACAAATTATATCTACACTTAATCCATCCTCATAAATAAGTCTGTCTATTGCTGAAAACCGCATGAAAATCTGCCCAGTAGTTTTTAAGTTTATCGGGAACAGACAGATACACTGACATGGCGTAAGACTTGGTTTTGTAATATGTAGTGATATAAGCTATACCAGTTGCGCATTGGTTTAAGTTTTCACGTCGCGCCAAATGTGCGAGTTTGAAAAATCAATCGACTTACATCCTACTGTTTCAGTGTGTTCAAAGCTACTTGCCATTTTTTATTATTTTAATGTCATAGCTGTTGCTCGGCACCCGGAGCTCAGAAAAAGGTTTTTTTAATCGCCGATTTCATTATTCACAAAGTTTCGTCACAAAAGATGTTAATTGTACCTACTCAATAATAAAAATTATAAACCTCGTAGCAGTGATAGTATTTAAATGGCAGAAAAAGGCCATGCGTGCGAGGTAGACATTAAGATAAATAGTCTAATTCCTTACTGTTCCTCAAACCCCAATTTCAAATAATTATAGCTGCCTGTTAGCAACAAAAATGTTAATGCTACGAGTATTTGCTGTAGAAAATACAAAATCAAGCATTGCTATTCCTATTTTGATTAAAATATTTTTATATTCCAGTAAAACGGAGCTGAAATTCGATGAATGGCACGACTTCATTACAGACGTATGTCAGGTAAAGGGCTTTGACCTGGAACTGACAGAACAGATTTTAACGAACTGTGGCCTGCCCGGTACTACACCCGTCGATGTGCCGCAGTTTAGAGACTTCTTCGACACCTATAAACCGAAGTCCAAATTGATGTTTTAGACATATAGGTATCTTTGAAAATAGTCTTAGAGAGTATTTTAAGTTATTAAAGAGCGCGCACGGCTGTCTCGAAGGCAGCAGCATATGCGACTGTTCTGCATGAGCTCTCAGTTATCGAACAAAGAGAAAAATGTTTCTATTTAATGCTACGAGTATTTGCTGTAGAAAATACAAAATCAAGCATTGCTATTCCTATTTTGATTAAAATATTTTTATATTCCAGTAAAACGGAGCTGAAATTCGATGAATGGCACGACTTCATTACAGACGTATGTCAGGTAAAGGGCTTTGACCTGGAACTGACAGAACAGATTTTAACGAACTGTGGCCTGCCCGGTACTACACCCGTCGATGTGCCGCAGTTTAGAGACTTCTTCGACACCTATAAACCGAAGTCCAAATTGATGTTTTAGACATATAGGTATCTTTGAAAATAGTCTTAGAGAGTATTTTAAGTTATTAAAGAGCGCGCACGGCTGTCTCGAAGGCAGCAGCATATGCGACTGTTCTGCATGAGCTCTCAGTTATCGAACAAAGAGTTATTAGGTTTTTCAGTAAAGAAACTCTCTGAAGCCGTCTAATTGCAATAGGATCGCTCCTTTTCATAGACTTTAAAACTATAGCCATCGAAATGTGGATGTGATAACTCCTCTGTCTATTCTATCGGGCTCTGGGATAAAGGCGTGACAAATATTATAAAGATTGTCCAGACAAACTGCGTTGTTCCACTACGAACTGTAAGCAGCTTATCGTAGGTGTAAACATGGTAGACAACCATATATCTGAATATAACTGCAAAATCTATTCATAGTCATCTATATCTAAAATAATAGTCTAGACATGTAGTGAATGATAAAATGATTTGAGAAACGAAATTAAAATCTTTCTTTTCCTTAAACGTTGCTTGAAATAAGGAAGGCGGTGTGTTATGCGCGATCTATGTTTATGTATTCGTATACTCTAAGAAAAGAGTTAAAATAACGTAATAAGTTATTAGATGTGTAACATAGCATAAAGATTTGACTAGCCCGAGGATTTAGCCAGATGAATAAGTACTTAAACTACTAAACTAATTTATGTAACATTATTATACCTATGTGCATATGTAGGTACTGGCTTTCCTTACGGATCTAGTTTTTCCTGATAGATCACCCTATGCATATAATTATTACATATATTTTTTCAAACTTTTCAATTAAGTATATATAAATTTCGCATACAAGTTGGCAGGAGTACAGAAAACAGTACTTCTGACAACATGCATGCGTAAGTTGTATGATGAGCGGTAGAGCAGTTAAGGCTTGAAAGCGTAACAAACAACATTCATAATATTAGTTAGGATTTATTGATATTTGCGTTTAGCGGGCATTATTTACCAAAGTACACCAAAGTTTAGTACACCAAATAAGTGTTCTTTATAATGTAATGGTTGATAATGCAACGTTGTAATAGTTAAATGATAATAAATAACTCTGATCCTAATTCTGTTTCAATTTTTCTACATATAGGGTGGTAGTACAGGAAATACAGTGCGTTGTTTCTACTAAAGACGAAAGAAATAATATTTGTATAAAGCTGGATATCCATTCAGCTTTGTACCAAGAACTTTATATAATAATGTAAGCGCAGGCAGCACCGTCAGTTCTATAATATGAGGGTTATATTTGTAACTATCTACGTAGTTGTCACTGATGCGCTTAAGTATAATAATAATAACCACAAACCGAGCTGAATATGAGTGGTGACACTGTGGTCCTGAATGTCTCAGAGTTAGTTAAGGCCTCGTCCCCGGTTTGCTGTTACTGGTTGGCGGCTGGGGTCGAACGTCAAGAGCGCCCGTAGGACTCTCAACTCTGGTTTGCTTTGGGCGGCCGGTCAGAATGAGATTTTTAGAGCTATATGCTCTAGGGTAGAAATGTCATTTTCAAGAGCATAATTACATGGAAACCTGTTTCGGATCTTTGTTATAATGAGACCTGTGATGGTGAAACTGGCGCCGCACGGCTCAACATCCCCAGCTCCTCGCACTGGTGTTGCCCTCTGCTGCTGGATTGCATACTTATCATGGCTATTCAGGAGGTCTATCTCGTGAGTTGGCAGGTCACCGTCAGCCCATCGGACTTGCTGTAATAAAAGTATTAAGCCATCGTTAGAATCCATATGCAGCAATAGTCCTACGCCTGCTGCGGCTAGTGCCACCGTATATGTTTCATTCCACGTTAGATTAAAACTCTTGAAGGGGCTCTTCACGTTGGACTTCTGTCTCCGTATAAGCCTCCCAAATGCTAAGTAGTTTTCTTTTCTAATATATTAAAAATATCTGTGGTAAGAGAAATATAATAATATATCTACTGCATATTAACGATCTGCTAAAACCCGGTACAGTTGGGTATGCAGACGACAGCACGCTTGCAGAGAGATACGTCTCCAGCGCTAGGGCCAGTGGAGCACAGATACAGTTCTTGTTCAGGGAAGCTTTGGTTGCGCGTAAGAACTTATCCTTGAAGGCAGTCTTCGGTTGGGTTGGAGCCAACGTCGTTAAGTTCAACGACTCCCAGGCGTGTCTGTTCTCCACAAAAAAGAAAGCATTCCAACTCTTGCCAAGATGTATCCGAGCCGATAACTGATCGCCTTGAGCTTCTGGATATGTTATTGACTCCAACCCATAACTTTGGCTCCTATATTTAGACAAAAGCCCAACTAGCTGCCAAAAAGCTGGGTTTCCTCAGTAGGACGAGGCAGTATTTAATACTAGAACATTTGCTTCTCACCTCTGGGATGGCCCCGCAAAATATCAGCTGGCGGTTTTGAAGTCAATTAAGCGGAAGGCCAAGAGTCTCATCTGTGATGACCAACTGGTCAATGCACGACTCCAAAGCTTGGAGCATTGTCGTAAGATGGACAGTCTCCCGGTTTTCTATCGAATATATTTTGGTAAATCATCATTCCTCTGCACACTGCAGAGGAATGTTGACCCGAGAAAAGTAGCAAAAATTACTAGTATGACCATGTAAGAATCATCTATACAACGCAAAAAATAGTTAAAATACATATAAAGTAAACATGTAAAATCAAAATATAAAATAAAAAGTTTAGGTCCCTAAAAATTAAATTCAACATCCCGGATGTTGAATCTACCCCGGGGTAGGCTTCGAACGTACACAGTTGACAGCGACCGTCGACTTCGCTTCATCTCGTGTCCTTGGATGCGGGCGCTCCATCACAGAGCGAGACCGGAACAACTTCTTTATCCCGGTAGTAGGTTTGATAGACTGCATCTCAATGTCCTCAGTTGTAACTGGAGAGTTGCTGGTATTACATGGTTTTTTGATGCAGTTACCACATTTATTCGCTAACCATATGGCTATTGCGACTCCAATAACAGCCAATAGGAAATGGCGTAGTGATGTATGTCGTGAGTTGTTAACGTCGGCGTTGGGAGTTGTTCTTTATCCTTTAGGTATCGCAGACGATTTTCGACCACTGCGATGTCTTCGTTGTGGTTCGTTTTCAGCAGCGGCGTGGTGTGTGTGTTGACTATGCCATTTATTGTTCTATCCAGAGAAGGAATTTGAATGTCGTAATCCATCTTAACTTTGCTATAGTAATGATTGTGAGAGTGTATTTTAAAGTCGCTCGTTTCGTGCATTCTGACGTCACCTTCGCACACAGTACGTATATTGCACGAGTCGCAGCATGTCACTAGCCACGTGTTCCTGTTGTGTAATTCAACCAAGGCGCATATGTCGCATTCCGTTTTCTTTGTAATACAAGGTAAAGTTGTTTGATGTGCTAATAGCTTAGCTTCACACGGTGCATTAGTGCTTTGTAAATTTAAAATTGGTAGGTTTAAATGCAGATGAAATTATCCGTTTGCTGTTGAACGCAGCGATTTAATTCCTTTTCGTTAAATATGATGTAAGTATTCTTCTCTAAGTTCAGCGATGTATTTCGATGACACAGAAACAGCTGTTGTCTTGTTCGCCTCATGTGGGTTCTTCATAGGCAAAGGAAAATTTTTATACACAACAAAGTCGATAGCCAGCTTCTCACGCCGCGTTGAAGTGCCATTCTACATAAATTTTACTCATTTCGTTAAAAAAAGTCGGGAGACAGTTCTGTTTTAAATATCTCGTACTCGTTGTTCAGTATCTTAGAGGCCCCAATAAAGTTTGTACCACAGTCCGAATAAACGTGGCTTGGTGTGCCACGTCTAGCACACATACGTTGAAAAGCACCGATGAATGTTTCAGTGCCCAAGTCAGAAACTAGTTCAACGTGAACTGCCTTCGTTGCTAGACAAACAAAGATCGCGATGTATCCTTTTGATGTTTTAATGCCTCTACCTTTGTTTAATTTGACATCCACGTGTACCGTGAAGTCGACGCCCGTGTGAGTAAAGGGGCGCGAAGGTGTCACGCGTTGAGAAGGAAGGTCGGCCATGAGCTGGTAGTTCTCGTTAGTCTTGAATCGATGGCAGCGCACACATCGGCGTAGTCGAGTTTTTACCGCTCTGTTACCTCTAACTATCCAATATTGCTGCCGGACTGCGAGCGTAAGTCGGGCTCCCGCGTGTAAAGTCGCCGCATGAGCTTGATTTATTAATAACTGGGTAAATCTGCTGTTTCTCGGAATAATTGCGGGATTTTTCATTCCAACAGGTAAGTTAGTTTTATTCAAGCGTCTGCCCACACGCATGATGCCTCCGTCGTCCAAATAAGGGTATAATTTGCGAATAGTACTTTTGGTAGTTACAGGTTGACCTTTAAGTAATAATTTGTATTCTAAGTTGAATTCAAGACGTTGAATATTGTCATAGCGTTATCAAGTTCATGTATTGTTAAATAATTGTGTGTTAAGGCATTCGTCGGACGGCATCAAGTTTCTTCATTGTTGTACCGCTATTACGTGCATTTGTACTGAATCGTATAATCCAAGCGATAATCCGTGCAACGATACTCAATGTACTTTGTTTATTTAATAAATCGTTTATAATATTGTCTGTTATACTTAGGGCTGACACTTTACGTTTTTCGTCGACTTTTGTTGTAAATAGACAACGTTGTTCTTCGGGTTTGCTCGTGAATGTATTCAGCATTTCTGGACCGGACCACCATAACTGAGTATTCAGAAGTTGTTTCGGATTCGATTCTGGTTGCACAATCCGCTGGATTACTTTTTGATTCGATGTAAAACCACTGGGTTGCTGGTACCACTTGTGTGATTTTAATGACGCGGTTTTCCATATAGTTTTCGTATTTTGACGCCTCCATGTAGCCAGGCTAGAACCACCTTCGAGTCACACCATGCCCACACAGTTATGTTGTGTGCCGAAAGAGACTCAGTAACCTTGTTAACCAGTTGTGACAAAAGTAAGGCACCGCTTAGTTCAAGTCGTGGCAGCGATAGCTTTTGTGCAAGTGGGGCAACCCTAGTTTTCGCTACCAACAAACTTAGTACAGGCTGTCCACATTCATTTATAGCACGTGTATAAATTACACATGAGTATGCCTTCGCGCTAGCGTCGCTAAATGCTAGTAATTCAATGTTGTTTTGAATGCTTCCAATCCAGCGACTTATTTTTACAGTTCGAAGTTCTTCAAGTTGACTTTTCAGTTTCAGCCACTCATTCTGTATGTCAGTAGGTAATGACTTATCCCATGCTGGTTTCTCTGTCCGGATGCGTTGGAAAATAAGCTTAGCTCGTATAGTAACCGGTTAGAACCAGCCAAGGAGGTCGTATAATTGTGAAATTTGCGATAGTAGTAAGCGCTTCGTTAGTGTTCTTTTAGAATTTTGTTTGAAGTTCCAGCTAAACGTAAATGTGTCCGAATTAGGATCCCAGCCAAGGCCAAGAGTTTTCATAGAGTCTTCGTGTTTAAAGTCAAAAATGGTTATTGAAATTTGGTCTTGGTTCAATTGTTCTAGTAGCTCTACACAATTACTGGACCATTTTCGTAAGTTCATACCGCCGCGTAGTAATAGTTTTATTAAGTCAGTTTGTATATTTTTGGTAGTTTCAAGACAGTTATGTCCGCTTGTCAAATCATCAACATAAAACTGATTACGTAATAGGTCGGCCGCCTCGGGGTATAAGTGACCATCGTCGTTCGCTAACTGTTTTAGAGTTCGCTTCACTAACCACGGCGCGCATTTTGTACCGTATTACATAGGGTGTATTCTCGCAATTGTTCGGTGGGCGAGATCCTTCATATAATTTTTTGAAGCGATATTTGTTCGTCAGCGATCACAGATCAGCGATCACATGATCGCTGACGAACAAATATCGCTTCAAAAAATTATATGAAGGATCTCGCCCACCGAACAATTGCGAGAATACACCCTATGTAATACGGTACAAAATGCGCGCCGTGGTTAGTGAAGCGAACTCTAAAACAGTTAGCGAACGACGATGGTCACTTATACCCCGAGGCGGCCGACCTATTACGTAATCAGTTTTATGTTGATGATTTGACAAGCGGACATAACTGTCTTGAAACTGCCAAAAATATACAAACTGACTTAATAAAACTATTACTACGCGGCGGTATGAACTTACGAAAATGGTCCAGTAATTGTGTAGAGCTACTAGAACAATTGAACCAAGACCAAATTTCAATAACCATTTTTGACTTTAAACACGAAGACTCTATGAAAACTCTTGGCCTTGGCTGGGATCCTAATTCGGACACATTTACGTTTAGCTGGAACTTCAAACAAAATTCTAAAAGAACACTAACGAAGCGCTTACTACTATCGCAAATTTCACAATTATACGACCTCCTTGGCTGGTTCTAACCGGTTACTATACGAGCTAAGCTTATTTTCCAACGCATCCGGACAGAGAAACCAGCATGGGATAAGTCATTACCTACTGACATACAGAATGAGTGGCTGAAACTGAAAAGTCAACTTGAAGAACTTCGAACTGTAAAAATAAGTCGCTGGATTGGAAGCATTCAAAACAACATTGAATTACTAGCATTTAGCGACGCTAGCGCGAAGGCATACTCATGTGTAATTTATACACGTGCTATAAATGAATGTGGACAGCCTGTACTAAGTTTGTTGGTAGCGAAAACTAGGGTTGCCCCACTTGCACAAAAGCTATCGCTGCCACGACTTGAACTAAGCGGTGCCTTACTTTTGTCACAACTGGTTAACAAGGTTACTGAGTCTCTTTCGGCACACAACATAACTGTGTGGGCATGGTGTGACTCGAAGGTGGTTCTAGCCTGGCTACATGGAGGCGTCAAAATACGAAAACTATATGGAAAACCGCGTCATTAAAATCACACAAGTGGTACCAGCAACCCAGTGGTTTTACATCGAATCAAAAAGTAATCCAGCGGATTGTGCAACCAGAATCGAATCCGAAACAACTTCTGAATACTCAGTTATGGTGGTCCGGTCCAGAAATGCTGAATACATTCACGAGCAAACCCGAAGAACAACGTTGTCTATTTACAACAAAAGTCGACGAAAAACGTAAAGTGTCAGCCCTAAGTATAACAGACAATATTATAAACGATTTATTAAATAAACAAAGTACATTGAGTATCGTTGCACGGATTATCGCTTGGATTATACGATTCAGTACAAATGCACGTAATAGCGGTACAACAATGAAGAAACTTGATGCCGTCCGACGAATGCCTTAACACACAATTATTTAACAATACATGAACTTGATAACGCTATGACAATATTCAACGTCTTGAATTCAACTTAGAATACAAATTATTACTTAAAGGTCAACCTGTAACTACCAAAAGTACTATTCGCAAATTATACCCTTATTTGGACGACGGAGGCATCATGCGTGTGGGCAGACGCTTGAATAAAACTAACTTACCTGTTGGAATGAAAAATCCCGCAATTATTCCGAGAAACAGCAGATTTACCCAGTTATTAATAAATCAAGCTCATGCGGCGACTTTACACGCGGGAGCCCGACTTACGCTCGCAGTCCGGCAGCAATATTGGATAGTTAGAGGTAACAGAGCGGTAAAAACTCGACTACGCCGATGTGTGCGCTGCCATCGATTCAAGACTAACGAGAACTACCAGCTCATGGCCGACCTTCCTTCTCAACGCGTGACACCTTCGCGCCCCTTTACTCACACGGGCGTCGACTTCACGGTACACGTGGATGTCAAATTAAACAAAGGTAGAGGCATTAAAACATCAAAAGGATACATCGCGATCTTTGTTTGTCTAGCAACGAAGGCAGTTCACGTTGAACTAGTTTCTGACTTGGGCACTGAAACATTCATCGGTGCTTTTCAACGTATGTGTGCTAGACGTGGCACACCAAGCCACGTTTATTCGGACTGTGGTACAAACTTTATTGGGGCCTCTAAGATACTGAACAACGAGTACGAGATATTTAAAACAGAACTGTCTCCCGACTTTTTTTAACGAAATGAGTAAAATTTATGTAGAATGGCACTTCAACGCGGCGTGAGAAGCTGGCTATCGACTTTGTTGTGTATAAAAATTTTCCTTTGCCTATGAAGAACCCACATGAGGCGAACAAGACAACAGCTGTTTCTGTGTCATCGAAATACATCGCTGAACTTAGAGAAGAATACTTACATCATATTTAACGAAAAGGAATTAAATCGCTGCGTTCAACAGCAAACGGATAATTTCATCTGCATTTAAACCTACCAATTTTAAATTTACAAAGCACTAATGCACCGTGTGAAGCTAAGCTATTAGCACATCAAACAACTTTACCTTGTATTACAAAGAAAACGGAATGCGACATATGCGCCTTGGTTGAATTACACAACAGGAACACGTGGCTAGTGACATGCTGCGACTCGTGCAATATACGTACTGTGTGCGAAGGTGACGTCAGAATGCACGAAACGAGCGACTTTAAAATACACTCTCACAATCATTACTATAGCAAAGTTAAGATGGATTACGACATTCAAATTCCTTCTCTGGATAGAACAATAAATGGCATAGTCAACACACACACCACGCCGCTGCTGAAAACGAACCACAACGAAGACATCGCAGTGGTCGAAAATCGTCTGCGATACCTAAAGGATAAAGAACAACTCCCAACGCCGACGTTAACAACTCACGACATACATCACTACGCCATTTCCTATTGGCTGTTATTGGAGTCGCAATAGCCATATGGTTAGCGAATAAATGTGGTAACTGCATCAAAAAACCATGTAATACCAGCAACTCTCCAGTTACAACTGAGGACATTGAGATGCAGTCTATCAAACCTACTACCGGGATAAAGAAGTTGTTCCGGTCTCGCTCTGTGATGGAGCGCCCGCATCCAAGGACACGAGATGAAGCGAAGTCGACGGTCGCTGTCAACTGTGTACGTTCGAAGCCTACCCCGGGGTAGATTCAACATCCGGGATGTTGAATTTAATTTTTAGGGACCTAAACTTTTTATTTTATATTTTGATTTTACATGTTTACTTTATATGTATTTTAACTATTTTTTGCGTTGTATAGATGATTCTTACATGGTCATACTAGTAATTTTTGCTACTTTTCTCGGGTCAACATTCCTCTGCAGTGTGCAGAGGAATGATGATTTACCAAAATGTATTCGATAGAAAACCGGGAGACTGTCCATCTTACGACAATGCTCCAAGCTTTGGAGTCGTGCATTGACCAGTTGGTCATCACAGATGAGACTCTTGGCCTTCCGCTTAATTGACTTCAAAACCGCCAGCTGATATTTTGCGGGGCCATCCCAGAGGTGAGAAGCAAATGTTCTAGTATTAAATACTGCCTCGTCCTACTGAGGAAACCCAGCTTTTTGGCAGCTAGTTGGGCTTTTGTCTAAATATAGGAGCCAAAGTTATGGGTTGGAGTCAATAACATATCCAGAAGCTCAAGGCGATCAGTTATCGGCTCGGATACATCTTGGCAAGAGTTGGAATGCTTTCTTTTTTGTGGAGAACAGACACGCCTGGGAGTCGTTGAACTTAACGACGTTGGCTCCAACCCAACCGAAGACTGCCTTCAAGGATAAGTTCTTACGCGCAACCAAAGCTTCCCTGAACAAGAACTGTATCTGTGCTCCACTGGCCCTAGCGCTGGAGACGTATCTCTCTGCAAGCGTGCTGTCGTCTGCATACCCAACTGTACCGGGTTTTAGCAGATCGCTAATATGCAGTAGATATATTATTATATTTCTCTTACCACAGATATTTTTAATATATTAGAAAAGAAAACTACTTAGCATTTGGGAGGCTTATACGGAGACAGAAGTCCAACGTGAAGAGCCCCTTCAAGAGTTTTAATCTAACGTGGAATGAAACATATACGGTGGCACTAGCCGCAGCAGGCGTAGGACTATTGCTGCATATGGATTCTAACGATGGCTTAATACTTTTATTACAGCAAGTCCGATGGGCTGACGGTGACCTGCCAACTCACGAGATAGACCTCCTGAATAGCCATGATAAGTATGCAATCCAGCAGCAGAGGGCAACACCAGTGCGAGGAGCTGGGGATGTTGAGCCGTGCGGCGCCAGTTTCACCATCACAGGTCTCATTATAACAAAGATCCGAAACAGGTTTCCATGTAATTATGCTCTTGTGATACAGCGGTACATCTTTTCTATGTCCGCCGTAAATGCATATTTGTAAGTACTCCACTTTAAGATGAGTGCTTGAATGTCCTTTTGTAGGATGGCGCAATTTTCCATCAGGCTGTTAAAACTTTTGCCAGTTGAAGTTTTCCGTGACGCGTTAAACACAACTCTTAATTTGGTAGTGGTGGATTCGTCCCGTAAAACGCTGTGGTGCGGTAAATTATATTCAGATTGGTTTGATATTGTCTGAGACGCCGGCTCCATATGTTGTAATTCTAAGTATTCATTCATGAAATTTTTGTACATAGTTAATAGTTGTTTACTTTTAAATACTTAGGTGAATTTCTTGTTTTAAAAATTGTGCAATAGCAGACTTTGAGTATCCAAGGTGTTGTTCATAGCACTGGACCATGGGCATTTTGACTATATATTTGCCGTTAGGACATTTTTTTGTTGTTTGTTTGTTGTGAATTTCACATTGATCGTCTCGTTGTATGTCTTGAGAACTTTGTGTAATATCTTCACTCTCCCAGTATCTCGACAAATCAGATATCGTTGCTAAAGTTAGGTGACACTTAAAGGTTTTTAGTTTCCCGTACAAAATCCAACCCAGACGAGTTTGCTGAGCGATGGGTGAGTGCTGGTAACCTTTCAAGACTCCGTCTAAGATGATGTTCGCATAAACATCAGCTCCCAGCAGGAGGTCTATTGAGCCAGACACATTGTAGTTAAGATCGGCAAGCTTAAAGTTTTGTAGATGTGTCCAACCAGTGCTCTGGAAAGTGCAGCCGGGCAACTTATTAGTTAAGTTAGTCAGTATCAATGCTTGTATATTGAACGTGAACTCTGAGTAATTGATTTGCAGTTGAGATGGAGAAGGCCCTTGCAGTTACGTGATGTAGATCCGATTCTAGTTATAGCGGCGACAAATTTGTTTCGAGGTATGCGTAGTAGTTGAGCTGCATTTTCAGATATTAAGTTTGTTTGGGACCCCTGATCTAGGAGACCCCGCAAAGTTATATAGTTTCCATCGGCAGATTGCACCTCGACTTGAACTGTAGTTAATAAGATTTCAGTGCCATCAGTCGCCAAGTGGTGAGCGCCAGATTGAGTTGATGTTAACGGACCTGGGTTCGAATTCCGGTCATGATCCCTTTTAACATTTGGTTAATTGTAGGAAAGTTTATTCATATGTAATAATGGATGGTGCTTAGAATTACATTCGCGGCATGTTTTTCTCGAATTACAAGCTGCGCTGCCGTGGCTATACAGACAGTTTTTGCAGACTTTGAGTTTTGCAACAGTTTTATTTCGTTGCAAAGTGTCCATATCAATAAACTTGTCACATTGCATCAACACGTGATCCTTGTGACAAAGAGGGCATTGTCCATAAGATGCATGGAAAACTTTAGAGTAAATCTTTTTGCGTCTTGTTGTTTGTTAAAAAAAATATTGGGCTTATTAGGCCTTTGAGTTTTGCTTTCAGTAGAGTCTTTAAAGCAGCTTTTTGCAGTTTCGTAAGCGAGACATTTGAGTTCTAGGCAGCTAAGGAACTCCTCTAAGTCCGGCAATTCCCTGTTATTCTACGTTTCTTTTGTATATTTGTTAAGAGTGGTCGAATCTAATATTTGCGACAAATTGTAAATAATCATTGGTCCTCAACTCAATACGTCAACTCCCGTGTTGCCAAGGCCATTCAGGCACTCTGTTATTACATCGTGCATGCGTTTCAGGTCGTTGGCGTTAGGTTGTTGAATAGCTGGTAAATGCTGCATGGCACTCATGAACGATGTGAACTGAAGTCGACGGTTGTTATACCGGTGTGATAATGTCTCCCAGCATGAATGTTATCCGCACTAATAGACAGGTGTTAGACGTGCAGTGTTGTTTTAAAATACTGCATTTTTTGCACCTTTAAACTGCTCGGATTATTGTGGATAGTTTCAACAAAGATGTCCTTGAAAGTAATCCAGTGAACATAGTGCCCAGAAAATTCTGTGACATCGATTTTCGGTGCGGAACGCTGATAATGTATAGTAGACCAAATTTTGCTGTTTAGATCTTGTTTAAGATTGTCATATTTCTGTTCAATGGCTTTGTATTTTTCGTTGTACTCTGTGCTCAAACTAAACACCTTTAGTTCGTCTGCCAGTTCCCAGTGTATTTTGTCAATCAATTCCCATTTTGATTTCAAGGTTGTAAGATGTTCTTCGAACTCCCACTTTTCAGTTATGGAATTAATGTCTATTTTTGACAAAGCCTTGTTCAAAGCCTTGAAGTTGCGTTCTTGTTGAGTTATCAGCTTTTTTACGTCGTCCTCGGTGTCGTGGTCCATAAATCCGGTTGTTTTTGTTTCCGTTGGAAGGCAAGCAGATCCAAAATATTTTTCTTAGTTGACTCGTACAAGTTATTAGTTTTCTCGTAAATACAGTTGTTAAAATATCCAATGTTTTTGTTTTCAACATTTTCTAAAAGTATTTGATGCAGTTCGTCAAAATTAACCCATAGTTTTTCTAGGTTTGACAAACGTTTTCCAGGTAATCCACAGTTTTCCTAGTAATACTGTATTTCTTATAGTTGGTACACAATGTTGTAATGTCTTTAAAGATGCCGACTTGTTTGGTAAGTTGCAGTTCCATCGTAACTAGTTAAGTTTTATGTAAAAGATAAGTTAAGTAGTTTTAAGTTAGATGTAGTTAACGTATAGTAGGTAGTAGTCGGGCACGCCACGATCGTGGCGGTAAGTCCCGTTTTTGAGGAGTGGCTGGAGAGGCGGCATGGCGCCCTCACCTTCCGGCTGACATAGATACTGACTGGCCACGGTTGTTTTGGCCAGTTCCTGTGTCGTATACGCCGGCAAGAGACGCCCGGTTGTCACCACTGCGGCGACTGCCGCGACGTTATAGAGGACACGGCGCTGCACACTTTGGCGGTTTGCCCCGCCTGGGCATCGCAGCGCCGTGAGTTGATCGCGGGAGTCGGATCGGTTGCCCTCTCGCTCCCGGCCGTAGTTCAGTCTATGGTCCGGAGTGAGAGGTCGTGGAACGCCGTCGCCTCCTTCTGCGAGGAAGTAATTTCCATCAAGGAGGCGGCGGAGCGGGAGAGGGAGTTTTTAAACCCTCTCCCCAACCGCAGAGCCGGACGCCGGAGGGCGCGCGATGACCTCCAGCCACCCTGAGGTTTGACCTGGGGGTGGCGGGCTTTGTGGGCCTGCCCGCCATCCGTTCAGCACCAGGTCCGAGAGGCGGCGTGCGTGTTCCCACGCGCCTCTGTGTCGAGTCCGTCTCCCCTCTTGGGGGGAGACAGTAGGGTTTTATGTGAAGTAGTGCCTATTTTGGGTAGGTCTTTCGTGTAGTGGCCTGCCGTTTCATACGGCGGGCCGTAACCTCGGCGGGGTCGCGACCGCATGCGAAAGCGATTCGCGCGGCCCCGTCGATAGTGGTTGTGTCGAGGAACACCTTGGTAGGTTTAGTCGGTATTCCGGGAGGTACATTATCTTTTTTAACTTATTTTAAATCTTTATTTTACCCCGGCGAGTCCAACATAATCCCTCCGCCCGGCCCCGCGGAGGGATATGAGTCATTGCATTCGCCCACGTAAAAAAAAAAAAAAAAATAGTAGGTTAAGTTGTAGGTTCCAAGATAATTATGTCCTGGATACAAAGAAGACAGTAGGTATAGATCCGTAGTTCCACTAGTCTTCAAATTTCAATGTTTCTTCGTTACTCGTCTTGTCCGCTAGCTCCGTCGAAAATTGAAGGTTGTTGATGCTCAGTAAAACTTCACCCTCGTGATGACACTCGACTCTCAATCTGAACTGGTGGGACCCGCTTGTGGGAGGCCAGCCAAACCGATTCGCTATCACACTTTATAAGATACAGAAATCACTCAGCATCCGGCTCAAAGGACCATTTAATGTACAGTGTAGTAAACTGTACACTACTATTAGTTTTTAAGTTATGTAGTTGTGAGTGTGCTGGTAAGAGAAATCTCTTCCCGTAGTATAGCAAAGTTTATTATTCACCAGTTACGTAAATACAATATTATATGATATAGAGTGATTCTCACATAGGGACGTTCGTTAGGTAGTTAAAGTGCACACTGAATCAAATTAATTATTGCAACGGAAAATAATCGACCGATTTGCGTAATCAGCTAAAGTAAATAT